>ONZH01012478.1:0-307667 GCA_900303285.1 Rhinella marina
TGACACTTTCTGTACGTCACAATACACCAAGTCATTTGCTACCAATATCATCTACCGCTTGATCCAGAAAACTCTTGTGCGACATTTGTCTGGGTCGCAGACTAAATAGCCACCGTTAACAGGGTGTCAGTCAGTCCTACCATAGTTCCTGCACGTTACGTTCCCAAAAAACAAAATTTAAAAAAATATAAAAAACAAATATTAAAAAAAAATATTTTTTCAGTTGTTTTAGCTCAGTGATACAAATCCATTTTACTCAGCTGCGTGTAACCTTTCTGTGTGTCACAGTTCAGCACATTCGCTCCCATCCGTATATACTGTCCAGGTGACACTTTCTGTATGTCACACAATACAACCAAGTCATTTGCTACCAATATCATCTACCGCTTGATCCAGAAAACTCTCTGTGCGACATTTGTCTGGGTCGCAGACTAAATAGCCACCGTTAACAGGGTGTCAGTCAGTCCTACCATAGTTCCTGCACGTTACGTTCCCAAAAAAACAAAATTGTAAAAAAAATATAAAAAACAAATATAAAAAAAAAATTATTTTTTCAGTTGTTTTAGCTCAGTGATACAAATCCATTTTACTCAGCTGCGTGTAACCTTTCTGTGTGTCACAGTTCAGCACATTCGCTACCATCCGTATATACTGTCCAGGTGACACTTTCTGTACGTCACACAATACAACCAAGTCATTTGCTACCAATATCATCTACCGCTTGATCCAGAAAACTCTCTGTGCGACATTTGTCTGGGTCGCAGACTAAATAGCCACCGTTAACAGGGTGTCAGTCAGTCCTACCATAGTTCCTGCACGTTACGTTCCCAAAAAAACTAAATTGTAAAAAAATATAAAAAAACAAATAAAAAAATAAATTATTTTTTCAGTTGTTTTAGCTCAGTGATACAAATCCATTTTACTCAGCTTTGTGTAACCTTTCTGTGTGTCACAGTTCAGCACATTCGCTACCATCCGTATATACTGTCCAGGTGACACTTTCTGTACGTCACAGAATACAACCAAGTCATTTGCTACCAATATCATCTACCGCTTGATCCAGAAAACTCTCTGTGCGACATTTGTCTGGGTCGCAGACTAAATAGCCACCGTTAAAAGGGTGTCAGTCAGTTCTACCATAGTTCCTGCACGTCACGTACCCAAAAAAACAAAATATAAAAAAAAAAATTTCAGTTGTTTTAGCTCAGTGATACAAATCCATTTTACTCAGCTGCGTGTAACCTTTCTGTGTGTCACAGTTCAGCACACTCGCTCCAATCGGTATAATCTGTCCAGGTGACACTTTCTGTACGTCACTTAATTCTACCGGACTTAATTTTTTTTTTTTATCATACACCTATATACAAAAAATGTTGAACCCCAGGGCTAAGGGTCGAGGGCGAGGGCGTGGGCGTGGGCATTCAATTACTGCAGGGGGCAGAGGCCGTGGTCCTGGGCAGGGTGAGACAGTACCCGCTGATGAGGGAGCAGGGGAACGCCGCAGAGCTACACTCCCTAGCTTCATGTCTCAACTTACAGGGACACGTGGTAGAGGACTGTTGAAACCACAACAGTGCGAACAGCTGATCTCGTGGATTGCGGACAATGCTTCAAGTAATTTGTCCACCAGTCAGTCTTCCACGCAGTCCACCCACGTTACCCAAGGGAGCACTCCTATGGCTCCTCCACCTCAACCTCCTTCCCCCAGTCTGCCCCCTCCAAGGAAAATTTGGAATGCGATCCGGCATACTCTCAGGAACTGTTTTCTGGACCCTTCCCAGAGTCACAAACCACTTCTCAGGTTGCTGCTGACCTCGTTCCCGATGCCCAAGTTTTCCAACTGTCGCAGTCTGTGGGTGATGATGATGATGATGACAATGTTGAGTTAGTGGAAGAAGTTTGTAAAGAGGTGTCGGACGATGAGGAGACACGGTTGTCAGACAGTGGTGAAGTTGTTGTTAGGGGAGGAATTCCGAGGAGGGAGCAGACTGAGGAATCGGAGGATGACGAGGTGACTGACCCAAGCTGGGTTGATATGCCGAGTGAAGACAGTGCTTCTGAGGCGGAGGCGAGTGCTGCACCAGAACAGGTTGTAAGAGGCAGTGGTGTGGCCAGAGGGAGAAGCAGGGCCAGAGCTGGTGCATCATCAGCAACTGTTTCACGTAGTGAAGCTCCCGTGGCGAGGCCTAGATGTTCGCAAGTCTGGAGGTTCTTTAAAGAAAGTGAGGATGACCGACGGACTGTGGTGTGCAACCTGTGCCACACCAGGATCAGCAGGGGTGCCACCACTACTAGCCTAACCACCACCAGCATGCGCAGGCATATGAGTGCTAAACACCCCACTCAATGGAACCACGGCCGTTCACCACCTCCTGCGGGTCACACCACTGCTCCTTCCCCTGTGTCACTCGCTGCCTCTGCTAGTCAACCCCCTGCGTCACTCGCTGCCTCTGCTAGTCAACCCCCTGCCCAGGACCCCGGCACGAGCGCCTCCCGCCGGAAAACCACACCTTCGCCTCCACGATCCTCCACAGCGTCCACCAACGTGTCCCAGCGCAGCGTTCAGCTGTCTTTACAGCAGACGCTGGAGCGCAAGAGGAAATACAGTTCCACCCACCCACATGCCCAAGCCCTCAACGTCCACATCTCCAAATTGCTTAGCCTGGAGATGCTGCCCTATAGGCTGGTAGAGACCGAGGCCTTTCGAAATCTCATGGCGGTGGCTGCCCCTCGGTATTCCGTCCCCAGCCGCCACTATTTTTCCCGATGTGCCGTCCCAGCCCTACACCAGCACGTGTCACAGAACATTATCTGTGCCCTGACCAACGCTGTTTCTGAGAAGGTCCACCTAACCACGGACACGTGGACAAGTGCTGCCGGGCAGGGACACTATATCTCACTGACGGCACATTGGGTTAACTTGGTGGAGGCTGGGACCGAGAATGACCCTGGGGCCGCTCATGTACTGCCCACATCGAGGATTGCGGGGCCTACCTCGGTCACGGTCTCTCAGACGTACTATGCCTCCTCCTCCTCCTCCGACCCCTCCTCCTCCACTGAATTACCATCCGTGGGCATGGCGCCTTCAGTCGGTAGCTCTAGGCGCAGCAGCAGTGCCGTGGGTAAGCGCCAGCAGGCGGTACTCAAACTGCGGAGCTTAGGTGACAAAAGGCACACCGCCCAAGAGCTGTTACAGGGCATCACGGCGCAGACCGATGTGTGGCTGGCACCGCTGAACCTCAAGCCAGGCATGGTTGTGTGTGACAACGGGCGTAACCTGGTGTCGGCTCTGCAACTCGGCAGACTGACACATGTGCCATGCCTGGCCCACGTGTTCAATCTAATAGTTCAGCGGTTCCTCAAGACATACCCCAATCTGTCTGATTTGCTCACCAAGGTGCGCCGCATCTGTGCGCATTTCCGCAAGTCGAGCACAGATGCTGCCACTCTCAGGGCAGCGCAGCGCCGCCTACAACTGCCCGCTCACCGACTGTTGTGCGACGTGCCCACGAGATGGAATTCCACATTAAACATGTTATCCAGAGTTTACCAGCAGCGCAGAGCGATTGTAGACTGCCAGATGTCATCTTCCACCAGAACTGGTAGTCAGGTCTCTCAGATTCCTCAAGTCTACAATGAGGAGTGGACGTGGATGTCTGATATCTTCCAGGTGTTGAGCAACTTTGAGGAGTCAACACAGATGGTCAGCGGCGATGCCGCCATTATCAGCCTCACCATCCCGCTGCTTTGCCTGTTGAAAAACTCACTGCTCAGCATCAAGTCGGATGCTTTGCGCTTGTCACAAGAGACGGTGGAGGAAGATACGTCGCTTGATAGCCAGAGCACCCTCCGGTCTGTTTCTCAGCGCGTATCGGAGGAGGGGGATGAGGATGAGGAGGAAGAGGAGGAGAATGTCGGCGAGACAGTAGAGGGTACCAGTGCTCAGTCCTTAACTCTTGAGCGTGTATGGGCTGAAGAGGAGGACTTGGAGGAGGAGGAGGAGGAGGAGGAGGAGGAAATGGAGAGTCAGGTCAGTGAGGAGAGGGAATTCTTGCGTGTTGGGACTGGCGCACATGGCAGACTTCATGTTAGGCTGCCTATCCCGTGACCCTCGCGTTAGAAGAATTTTTTCCAACACCGATTACTGGGTGTTCACTCTCCTGGACCCACGGTACAAGCAGAACCTTTCCACTCTCATCCCTGCAGAGGAAAGGAGTATGAGAGTGAATAGGTATCAACAGGCCCTGGTGCACAAGCTGAAACAATTCTTCCCATCTGACGCCGCTAGCGGCAGAGGGCATGGTTCTGTGGGCCAAGTAGCGGGGGAGAGGAGGCGAGCAGGCAGCTTGTCCAGCACTGGCAGGGGAACGCTCTCCAAGGCTTTTGCCCGTTTTATGTCACCCCAGCAAGACACTGTCACCTGTCCCCAGTCTAGGCAGAGTAGGGGGAGCTGTACAGAAAGATGGTGAGGGAGTACCTAGCTGACCATACCAACGTCCGTAGCGATCACTCTGCTCCATACAACTACTAGGTTTCAAAGCTGGACACGGGGCCTGAACTGGCGCTGTACGCCTTGGAGGTGCTGGCCTGCCCTGCCGCTAGTGTGCTGTCAGAGCGGGTATTCAGTGCAGCTTGTGGCGTCATCACCGATAAGCGTACACGCCTGTCAACTGATAGCGCTGACAGCGCTGACAGCGCTGACAGGCTGACGCTTATTAAAATGAACAAAGCCTGGATTTCACCGGAATTCAAATCTCCTCCGGGGGAAAGCAGCTAAAGATTTAAATAACTTATGTATCCGATTCCTCTTCTCTACTCCTCCTCCTCCTCCATATCGTCTTTGCCTAACGCTGACCCCAAAAACGCCATTTTTTAGAGGTCCAACTGGCACTCTTTTAGCACAATTTTTCAGGAGGGCCCCCTACAGGCCCTCTCTTCAAACAATTTTTCAGGAGGGCCCCCTACAGGCCCTCTATTCAAACAATTTTTCCAGAGGTCCACCTACAGGCCCTCTATTCAAACAATTTTTCCAGAGGTCCACCTACAGGCCCTCTCTTCAACAATTTTTCAGGAGGGCCCCCTACAGGCCCTCTATTCAAACAATTTTTCCAGAGGTCCACCTACAGGCCCTCTCTCCAAACAATTTTTCCAGAGGTCCACCTACAGGCCCTCTCTCCAAACAATTTTTCCAGAGGTCCACCTACAGGCCCTCTCTTAAAAAAAATTTTCAGGAGGGCCCCCTACAGGCCCTCTATTCAAACAATTTTTCCAGAGGTCCACCTACAGGCCCTCTGTCCAAACAATTTTAACGGAGGTCCACCTACAGGCCCTCTCTCCAAACAATTTTTCCAGAGGTCCACCTATAGGCCCTCTTGTCCAAACAATTTTTCCGGAGTTTCACCTACAGGCCCTCTCTCCAAACATTTTTTCCGGAGGTCCACCTATAGGCCCTCTGTCCAAACAATTTTAACGGAGATCCACCTACAGGCCCTCTCTCCAAACAATTTTTCTGGAGGTCCACCTACAGGCCCTCTGTCCAAACAATTTTTCCGGAGTTCCACCTACAGGCCCTCTCTCCAAACAATTTACGTCTTTTTCCTATCTTTCTCTCTCTCCAAACTATTTTTCCGGATAGCTGCCATATACGGTATTAAACTGAGTAGTATACATAGAACACATACCACACTTGATCAAGCTCATAATTTACGACTGTACCGGTTGATGCTAAATTTTTAAGTTGGGGTCGTCATTCTAAATACATCCGGCTGTTGTCACCACCACACACACTAGCCCAGGGGGCACTCCTCTGGCTCTTCCAGCGAAACCTCCTTGCCCCCACTCCAAACAATTTACCCCTGGTAGGGGGACGTATTAGATATTGTACTGATTCTGAATTGCCTCCTGCGATAGACAGGAATCGAACCCAGATCAACTGCTTGGGAAGTAGCTATGCTCACCACTATACCACCAGCAGGCACAGCAACTGATAAGAACAGATACTAAACTTGATTTTAGCTGCAGTGCCAGCATGAGCAGTGGTGTCACCTGCAGGCGGTGACGGACCTTCGTTGCACCTAGTTGGGTGCTTCCCTAACATGTGATGGGCATGTGCCTCGCCTTTCTTGGTCTGGGTGAGCACAATTGCCATGAGGGTAACCACCAGGCTGTTGCCTGAGAATTTGGAGTAATGGTGGGATTAGGCAGCCTCAGAGGCATCCATGCATGCTGCCCCTGCTGTTTCCTGTCCATTTCCGTGGTGTTTCCATCATTTTCTGAGGTTTCCAGGTTTTCACCCAGTCTTCCCTAGCCAGAGCCTTGGTCCCCCGCAAAAATGCTCAAGTCTCCCATTGACTTCAATGGGGTTCGTTATTCGAAACGAGCACCCGAGCATCGGGAAAAGTTCGACTCGAATAACGAGCACCCGAGCATTTTAGTGCTCGCTCATCTCTAGTCATAAACACTTATTTAAGCCACATTCTTATCAGTAATGAGTGTTTTACAAGGTCTGAGAGCCTCTGATGGAGCAGAGAGAAAATTCAGGTCCTGCTAATAGAGCATCTCAGCTCTGTACAGAGAAAAGGACTTCATATTTTTAATAAAGACCAATTGAAAAAATGATTTTACCTCATAATGAGTACAGTGCAATAATTGAATTGGAGGTTCTAAGGTCAAAGATATTTGCTTGAAAAGTCCTTTTTAATAATACAGCTGGATTCTCCAAGGGGTGGCATCTAATCTAAACTATATAGGACCTCATTTCAAAGGCAGGAATGCCCCATCACCTTGTAGGTATCAAACTATGGGTCTGCTGGAGGTAGTGTTTGGCTATCTCCGGTGGACCTATATGGGGCAGTCCAGTCAAGTTGAAAGGAGCTGTGGAGCACATGTGTGAAATCTTTGTTATAGCTGATTGTTCCTCTTTATGAAGGGAGGGATTTTGAAGAATGGTGTCAGGACCAGCAGTCATTGCACCCGTTCTGCTGGTCCTGCCCCTGACTCTGGTGGCGAGGTGGTTGCCCGGGGTCAGGCTTCGTCCGCTATTTCGGCAGGCTCCTCCTCCAGCCGGCGGTCTCTGGCTGTGGATGCGCGTCCCAGGCAGGGGACGTGCGCAACGGTCATAAGTGCCAGGGATGTGGCTGGTGCGCACTCTCGCTTGCGGCCTGTTACTGGTCACCGGAAAACGCGAGCAATATAATGTCTGTTTATTTTCTGTTCATTGGTATCTCATAAGTTAAGTTTTTGTTCCTTGCTTCTCCTCCCAGTCAGCTGGTTGGGTGGGGTCTGCTAGGTATTTAAGACCCTCTAACTTTTACCTAGTGTTTGGAGTTTCCTTGCTACTACCTGGTTTGACATTCTTGCTCTGCAGTTTAGACTCTTTATGTTCTTTGAGCCTTGGCGTGTTTTTGACTACTTCTCTCTGCTTGCTGATTTTGTTCCTGATGTACTCTCCTGGTTTTGACGCGGCTACCTGACTACCCATTTGGTTCTTGTTTGTCTGTCTTGTTTGTCTTCCCATCCCCCGCACTTTTGTTAGTGTATTTCCAGTCTTCAGGTTGTCGGCTCAGGGGTTAGCCTGAGCGGGCAATAGGCAGGGAAAGGGGTTGGGATTAAGCTTAGGGATCACTTACCCCTTATCTGTGTATCCCAGCCCTGACAGAAACACTGGCCCAAAAGAGGCCTGCAACCTGCATACGTCCAGCTACGTTCACTCCACCTATGGAGCCTATGTCAGCTGTGGTCGCACAGATCCAGGCCTTGACCAAGTTGGTTCAAGATCTGGCTATCCACCTTCAGGTTCAGGAAGACATGCATGCTACGGCTCCGGTGCCACCCCCGGCCGTTCAGTCACCTGCACCTGAACCTAAGGTTCCCCTTCCTGACCTTTTTCCGGGCGATCGTAAGAAATTTTTTTCATTTCGGGAAGGGTGTAAACTTTATTTTTCCTTACGACCTCGGTCCTCTGGGACAGAAGCGCAAAAGGTGGGGTTGGTTATGTCTCTCCTGCTGGGTGACTCGCAAAATTGGTCGCTTTCCTTACCTCCTGATTCACCTCTGCGTTCTTCTCTGGACAGTTTTTTTTCTGCACTGGGTCAGATTTATGATGAACCAGACCGACCTGCGTTAGCGGTTTCCCACTTGTTATCCCTCTGTCAGGGTAGACAAGTGGCGGAAGAATATTGTGCTACGTTCAGACAGTACGTGACAAACTCGGGGTGGAACGATCAGGCCTTGAAAGACCTATTCATGACCGGCCTCTCAGACCAGGTAAAAGACTTGTTATTAGCTCATGCAGAACCTAAGACTCTTGACGAAGCTATGACCCTCGCCATCCGGGCAGATCGACGCCTAAGGTCCAGACGACCACCTCGGGTGTCTCCCGCCCCTCAGTCGACCCTCAGTCCGGTCTCGTCTCTACCTGGGCCTGAACCAATGGAGCTCGGCAGTATCACCCCAGAGCAGAGGAGGGAACATCGCCGGAAGAATCTACTATGTTTCTACTGTGGGAGTCCTGAACATCAGCTAGATGCCTGTCCCAAGAAGTCACAGCAGGAAAAACTTCCGCTCCTAGGCAGTTGTCGGGAGGACTGCCTAGGAGCTCAGGTACTCCCTAAAATTTCTAAAATGTTTTTGCCCTGCACTATTGAGGTCCAGTCAGCCTCATGTACAGGTCTGGCTTTTCTGGACTCGGGTGCAGCCGCTAATTTCATCGACTTGGATTTCGTGTCCCAGGTTTTGTCTTCCATGATTCCGTTGTCCCCTCCTATCCTAGTATCAAGTGTGGATATGACCCCATTGCATGCTGGTTTGGTCAAATTCCGCACCCCCGAGATAAAACTGGTGGTGGGTGCACTACACATAGAATATTGTTCTTTTCTGGTTATGAAAAATTTGTCGGTGAACGTTATCCTGGGGATGCCCTGGCTCCAGGAACATAATCCAGTTATTGACTGGGGTACACTGGATCTTGTTCGCTGGGGTCCTCAGTGTAAGGCCCATATGTCTCAGGTCTCACTCTGTACCACGACTGCATGTGATGCTGGGATCCCGGAGTTTATCTCTGATTTCGCAGATGTATTCTCCAAACCCCTGTCTCAAGTCCTTCCTCCTCATAGGGATTTTGACTGTAAGATAGATCTCTTGCCCAAAGTCAAGCTGCCGAAGGGTCGTATTTATAATCTGTCTGTACCTGAAAGAGAGTCGCTTAAACAGTATATTGATGAAAGCTTGGCTATTGGGCATATTAGACTTTCTGAGTCCCCAACGGGAGCTGGGTTCTTTTTTCTGGAGAAAAAAGATGGTGGGTTAAGGCCGTGTATTGATTACCGCGAATTAAATAAAATCACGGTCAAGAACTCTTGACCTCTTCCTCTTATTCCGGACCTTCTGATTCAGGTTTCTGGGGCCAATTGGTTCTCCAAATTAGATCTAAGGGGAGCGTATAATCTGATTCGGATTCGGGAAGGAGATGAGTGGAAGACTGCTTTTAACACACCACTGGGGCACTTTGAATATCTTGTTATGCCTTTCGGTCTGAGTAATGCCCGGCAGTCTTCCAAGGTTTTATGAATACCATTTTTCATGATGTTATTGGGGTCTTTATGGTGGTCTATCTGGATGACATCCTGATTTTTTCTCCAGATCTGCCCACCCATCATGAACATCTTCGCCTTGTGTTGTCCCGGTTGCGAAAAAACTCTTTGTTCGCTAAGTTGGAAAAATGTATTTTTTGTGTGCAAAAGGTTTCATTTCTGGGTTATGTGGTCACTCCTTCCGATGTACAGATGGATCCGTGTAAGGTTCAGGCGATAGCAGAGTGGGTCCGCCCCACTGACTTAAAATCCCTTCAACGGTTTCTAGGTTTTGCCAATTACTACAGAAACTTTATAAAAAACTTTTCTGTAATCGCCAAACCACTCACGGATCTTACCCGCAAGGGGGCTGATCCTAGCAACTGGTCTCCTGCAGCATACTCTGCGTTTCAGGAGCTCAAGAAAGCCTTTTCTACAGCCCCTGTGTTGATTCAGCCTGATCTCTCTCAACCCTTCATTGTAGAGGTAGATGCTTCTGAGGTCGGTGTGGGGGCAGTATTATCTCAAGGGTCTTCTGCTCTCACAAACCTCAGGCCATGTGCATTTTTCTCCAAAAAATTCTCTTCATGTGAAAGAAATTATGATATTGGGAATCGCGAGCTCCTTGCCATCAAATGGGCTTTTGAAGTGTGGCGCCATTTTTTGGAGGGAGCTCTTCACCCAGTGACAGTGATCACAGACCATAAAAACCTGGTGTATCTTGATAGTGCAAAACGTCTCAATGCTCGTCAGGCCAGATGGGCCTTGTTTTTCTCACGTTTTAATTTTGTTGTTACCTACCGACCGGGTACGAAAAATGTTAAAGCTGATGCTTTATCCCGGAGTTTCGGTATTCCTGAGGGTTCGGAGTCTGAGTCTGGTAACATTTTACCTCCAGGTATTGTACTGGCAGCTGTCTCCTCTCACCTCTCTTCTCAAATTCTTGCTGAACAAAATTCTGCTCCTAAAGACCTTCCGGAAGGCAAATTGTTTGTTCCCATGTCTTGCCGTTTGAGAGTGTTAGAGGAGACACATTGTTCAGTGCTAGCAGGTCACCCAGGTGTTCGGGGAACCTTAGAGTTACTGAAAAGAAATTATTGGTGGCCACGTATGCATACTGACGTTTATGCTTTTGTTCAGGCTTGTCAAGTCTGTGCGCGGGGAAAGATCCCCAGGAGACGTCCTGAGGGACCTCTTCTCCCGCTCCCAGTGCCAGACAAACCCTGGTCTAACATTTCCATGGACTTTGTTACCGATTTGCCACCATCCCAGGGGTGCACTGTCATTTGGGTGGTGGTGGATCGGTTCTCTAAAATGGGTCATTTCATTCCGTTGAGAAAACTGCCATCAGCGGAAGAATTGGCTGATCTGTTTATCCAGCATGTGGTTCGTCTCCATGGTATTCCTGATGAGGTGGTATCCGACAGGGGGGTACAATTTGTGGCTAAATTTTGGCGAGCTTTCTGTTCGAAATTAGAAGTTAAATTGTCCTTTTCTTCTGCCTTTCACCCTGAAACCAATGGGCAGACGGAGAGGATGAATCAGGAGCTGATCCAGTACCTTCGTCTCTTTATCTCTGACTGTCAGCATCAGTGGGCCTCATATCTCCCGCTAGCTGAATTTGCTATCAACAATCACACTAGTTCATCCACACTCACATCACCCTTTTACTGTAATTATGGTTTTCACCCCAGGTTTTCTTTCTCATCGTGTTCTGTTTCTGATACTCCTCGGGCAGAATCCATAACTAACCAACTGTGCACAGTGTGGTCACGAGTTCAGCAGAACTTGAAAAAATCACAAAGCCAAATGGTCCACCATTCCAGGAATAAACATACTGTCTCTGAAACTTTTGTTGTGGGAGATAAAGTCTTGTTGTCTACTAAAAACCTCAAATTGAAAGTCCCGTCTCTGAAATTTGCTCCTAGGTTCATCGGTCCTTTTGTCATAACTCATGTGTTTAATCCGGTATCTTTCAAGGTTGCGTTGCCCCCTGAATGGCGGGTCCACAATACTTTTCATAAAAATCTGCTAAAGCGCTATGTTGACCCTGTTGTACCCCTCCCTGACCCTCCCTCTCCGTCTGTTGTGGATGGAGATCTTGAGTATGAGGTGGAGAGGGTTCTGGACTCTAGGTTGGTGAGGAATTCCCTTCAGTACCTCATCCATTGGAAGGGATTCGGTCCAGAAGATAGATCTTGGGTCCCTGCTAGGGATGTGCATGCACCCCGCTTAGTGGGATTGTTTCACCAGAGTCATCCTTCTAAACCATCTCTGAGTTCTAAGGGTCCGGAGGCCCCTCCTGGAGGGGGGGGTACTGTCAGGACCAGCAGTCATTGCACCCGTTCTGCTGGTCCTGCCCCTGACTCTGGTGGCGAGGTGGTTGCCCGGGGTCAGGCTTCGTCCGCTATTTCGGCAGGCTCCTCCTCCAGCCGGCGGTCTCTGGCTGTGGATGCGCATCCCAGGCAGGGGACGCGCGCAACGGTCATAAGTGCCAGGGACGTGGCTGGTGCGCACTCTCGCTCGCGGCCTGTTACTGGTCGCCGGAAAACGCGAGCAATATAGTGTCTGTTTGTTTTCTGTTTATTGGTATCTCATGAGTTAAGTTTTTGTTCCTTGCTTCTCCTCCCAGTCAGCTGGTTGGGTGGGGTCTGCTAGGTATTTAAGGCCCTCTAACTTTTACCTAGCTGCCAGTGTTTGGAGTTTCCTTGCTACTACCTGGTTTGACATTCTTGCTCTGCAGTTTAGACTCTTTATGTTCTTTGAGCCTTGGCGTGTTTTTGACTACTTCTCTCTGCTTGCTGATTTTGTTCCTGACGTACTCTCCTGGTTTTGACGCGGCTACCTGACTACCCATTTGGTTCTTGTTTGTCTGTCTTGTTTGTCTTCCCATCCCCCGCACTTTTGTTAGTGTATTTCCAGTCTTCAGGTTGTCGGCTCAGGGGTTAGCCTGAGCGGGCAATAGGCAGGGAAAGGGGTTGGGATTAAGCTTAGGGATCACTTACCCCTTATCTGTGTATCCCAGCCCTGACAAATGGTTGCTGTTAAGGTCCCAATGTGACCATAATTTTTTACGTATCCAATCCGATCAGATGCAGACCCATTGATTTTTATGGGGCTGCAAAAAATGCGGACAGCACACCGTGTGCTGTCCACATCCATGTCTCCAACCTGCAAAAAAAATAGAACATGTCCTATTCTTCTACATTTTGAGGACAAAAACAGCACTTCGATAGAAAGGAGAAGGAAAACTGTAACATACATCCAGGGTAAGATTGGCTATAGACCTTGCAGGAAATTTACCCATTGGGCTGATGCCTAGGGGGCCACCTGAGCCCTCCTCACTGATAGCCAGTGGAAGTTTTTGGGGATGTATTTTGTGCTGCTGGGGCAGTATTTTGTGATGGACTGTGGTATTTGGCTCTGTTGGGGTGGTATAATGTACCACAATATGGTATTACTGGCCCGTCTACTTGTGTTGGCCCTGCCTTCCATCAATTTGGACTTGACTACAAAATGGGGCCACTTTTAGTATTTTTTCCGTGGCTACTTTAAGTTCCCAGTCCGCTCCCGCTCCTGCACCTGTGTTTTGTGTATCTGCGGCCTATAATCGCAGGTTATACACAGGGAGATGAGGTTCTCTAAGGTATTTTTATATTTAGAAATGCCTTAGAAGATGCACTTATGAATGTTAATCAGATCTTATGTGGCGGTTTTTCACATTCTGATTAGTAAGGTGCGCACATCAGGAATACAATCGCTATTGTGAAATGAAATCAATTTGTAATTAATACAACTCTACAAGAAATATGTATTTATGCTTCTGATGATTCTTGAGACTTCACGTATAAATAATATTTTTTCTACAAAGTATTAAAAAAAAAGGAAAACCATGCAGCAATATGCACAGGGCACTGTCTCTCCATAAAGTTGTTGATGTATATGGAAATGATGTAACGTATTCTATTATCTGCAAATCCTGAGTTTCCCACGTCTCCTGGATGACGTGGATGTAGTGTCCTGATTAATGTGACAAGAGCAATGTACCTTTTTATACTTTTATACTTTCATACTTTTATACTCTGTAACCTTTTATAAAGCTTGCGTATAATATATATATATTTGGCTGATGCAACAAGTCCAAGATGGCGCCTGTACTCTTATCAGCACCTAGCCATATCACACTTTCAGGGTAGTGACGCAGGATGGTGTGAGACTTATCTCCAATCCAACCCATACAAGTACAAGAATTATGCATATGTAGTTTGCTATTTGCCCCCCAACAAAGTCACACCAGATTTGAAGTTTATGGGGGGAATTTATCATTAGGGTAATATTTTAAGTCAGTTTTCCTTCAGTCTGCATTGGCGTACTTTGTATCCAATTTATCAGACATTGCATGTTGTTTGTTAACTTTGGGCTTCTTTAAACCTAACATTTTTATTAGAAAAGCTACTCCAGTTTTTCTACAACAACCCCCAGCTGGAGGGAGTTTGGGAGTATTTGGGGTACTTTTTTAAAAAAGGCCTACTGATAAGCCTGTAATGAAATACATTATCATAGCTAACCACGTCCACGTTCCAAGACTAGAGTGAGTGGTGTAAAAATGAAAAAAGTTGCTAAATTTTTACCCCAAAAATTGCAGTAGCCCTATTTTGCAACCTTTTGAAGACCACATTTTGGAGTGCAGGGCATGATAAATTCCCCCTTATGTTTCTGCTAAACAGGCCTATGCCTTTGCCTATACCATGGTATATTTTTTTCTGCCATTGACTGGACATCATATATATTTTTTTAGAGTCAGCTTATAGCAACCATAGCAACCAATCAAAGAGAAGCTTTAAGTTTATCAGAGCAGTTGGAAAAATGAAATGAAAAAATGATTGGTTGCTATAGGCAACAAAAAGAAAAGGTTTTTGTTCTTTTAGACAGCTTTCATGAATGAGATTTGAAATTAATGACATTTTGACTTCATGGCTTTTTGAAGACTCAAAAATAGGGGATATTTATCTCAAGTTACAGCAATAAAAAGGTAAAACCAGTAGTGATGATAGAGCACCGCGATGCTCGGGTGCTCTGACCGAACACTAGGTGGTGCTCGAGTGCTCGGCCGTCAATGGAAGTCAATGGGAGAAGACCAGGCACCCCCTGCTCTGCAGAGGGGAGGGTGTCTGGTTCATAGGGAAACGTGAGAAAATGGTTGAAACACCATAGAAATGGTTAGGGAACATCATGGGGAGGATGTCTGGATGCATCTTGGACACAGAAGTCGCTGCTATTAACGATGATGTCCAACTATTACGCCACTTTTACGGAGTGACAATAATACCCCCAAAAACAGAAGATATCATCGATTTTAGAGGAAATATTGTTAGGAAAAATATATTTACTTGTACGTAAAGCACATGTGCTGCCATAAATTACAAGGAAGAGGCATTCTGATACAACCGGTACATAACATAAAGGAGGGCCTCATTCACATTGTGGTACAATTGTTCATGACGTGGGACTCCTACACTCATAAAGCCTATGCACAAAGTGATAGGACTGCCAAAAATTACGAGGAACATGTACTCCAATACCCCCTTTATTACACATAAAGGAGGGCATCAGACACACCCTTGAAAAATTATGATTGATGGCCTGCTGCTGACACTCAAAAACAATAGGGGTGACGAGCTGCTGCTGAGCCGACTGTCTAAAAAATTCTGGGTGACATGCTGCTGAGCTGAGCGTCTAAAAAAATCTGGGTGATATGCTGCTGAGCTGAGCGTCTAAAAAATTCTGGGTGACATTCTGCTGAGCTGAGCGTCTAAAAAATTATGGGTGACATGCTGCTGAGCTGACCGTTTAAAAGATTATGGGTGATATGCTGCTGAGCTGACCGTCTAAAACATTATGGGTGACATGCTGCTTAGCTGACCGTCTAAAAAATTCTGGGTGACATGCTGCTGAGCTGAGCGTCTAAAAAATTCTGGGTGACATGCTGCTGAGCTGAGCGTCTAAAAAGTTCTGGGTGACATGCTGCTGAGCTGAGCATCTAAAAAATTATGGGTGACATGCTGCTGAGCTGACCGTTTAAAAGATTATGGTTGACATGCTGCTGAACTGACCGTCTAAAACATTATGAGTGATTAGCCACTTAGATGACCGTCTAAAACATTATGGTTGAGGGCCAGCTGGTGAGCTGACCGTCCAAAACATTATGGTTGAGGGCCTGCTGGTGAGCTGACCGTCTAAAATATTATGGTTCTGGGCCTGCTAGTGAGCTGACCGTCTAAAACTTGATAGGTGACATGCCGCTTAGCTGACCGTCTAAAAAATTATGAGTGACATGCTGCTGAGCTGACCATCTAAAACATGATGGTTCACATGCCGCTTAGCTAACCGTCTAAAACATTATGGTTGACACGCCGCTTAGCTGACCGTCTAAAACATTATGGTTGAGGGCCAGCTAGTGAGCTGACTGTCTAAAACATTATGGTTGAGGGCCTGCTGGTGAGCTGACTGTCTAAAAAATTATGGTGCAGGGCCAGCTGGTGAGCTGACCGTCTAAAACATTATGGTGCAGGGCCAGCTGGTGAACTTCGAGGGCAGCCTAATAATCAGTTTCATATGATGGAGGATGAGGAGGAAGAGGACGAGAAGAGGAAGGAGTACATGGGAATACAGTGTATTCAATACACCCTAAAAGCCACATTTAAGGTTCCTTCATGTTAAGCCGCTTTCCTCTGGTGGATTAGAGAAGTCAGGGGCAATCCAGGCCTTGTTCATTTTGATAAGCGTCAACCTGTCAGCATTGTCAGTTGACAGGCGGATGCGCTTATCAGTAATTATGCCCCCAGTGGCACTAAATACCCGCTCAGACAAAACGCTGGTGGCAGGGCAGGCCAGCACCTCAAAGGCGTAGAGAACCAGTTAGTGTCACGTGTCCAGCTTAGACACCCAATAATTATATGGCACAGAGGGATCGCTGAGGACGTTGACACGGTCAGCTAGGTACTCCTTTACCATCTTCCAAAACTTTTCCCTCCTTGTCACACTAGGCCGCTCATCAGGGGGAGGGTGCTGGCGAGGTGTCATGAAACTGTCCCAGGCCTAGGAGAGTGTCGCCCTGCCTTTGTTGGAACTACTGTGTGTTCCCCTCGTCTTCCCTCCTAGGGTGGCCAATTGGAGCAATTTTTCGACAAGGGCCTTCTGGTATTTTACTTGTCCTCTCCACCACAGGAATGACATATGAGAAGTTCTCTTTGTAGAGGGGTCGAGAAGGGTGAACAACCAGTAATCGGTGTTGGCTAATATGCGTATAACACGAGGGTCACGGGAAAGGCAGCATAGCATGAAGTCAGCCATGTGTGCCAGAGTCCCAACAGACAAGGCTTCGCTCTCCCCACCAGGATGATGACTCTCAGTATCCTCCTCCTCCTCTTCCTCCTCTTCGGCCAATCCACGCCAAAGAGATGGTGTAAACGTGCTATGGCTACCCTGTGTAGCGGTGGCAACTGTCTCCTGCTCCTCCTCCTCCAATTGGCGCTGAGAAGACAAACCGAGGGTGGTCTGGCTATCACCCTGTGTAGGGTCTTCCCCCATTTCCACCTCTTCCACACGCAGAGCAACGGCCTTTATTGTGAGCAGTGAGCTTTTTAGTAGACACAGAAATGGGATGGTTACGCTGCATTGCCGCTCACCATCTGTGTAGATTCATCAAAGTTGCGTAAAACCTCACAGAGGTCAGACATCAATGCCCACTCGTCGCTTGTGAAGAGCGGAAGCTGACTGGAAAGGCGCCAACCGTGTTGCAGCTGGTATTCTACTACTGCCCTCTGCTGCTCACAAAGCCTGCCCAACATGTGAAAGGTGGAGTTCCAGCGCATGCTCAGGTCGCACAGCAGTTGGTGAGCTGGCAAGCGCAAGCACTGCTGCAGCGTTGCCAGGCCGGCTGAAGCTGTAGGTGACTTGCGGATATGGGCACACAGGCGACGCACCTTCACCAGTAGCTGAGGCAAATTGGGGTAGGTTTTCAGAAATCGCTGAACCACTAAGTTGAAGACATGGGCCAGGCATGGTATGTGTGTGAGTTTGGCCAGCTTCAAAGCCGCCACCAAGTTGCGGCCGTTATCAGATACAACCATGCCTGGCTGCAGGTTGACTGGCGAGAGCCACAGCTCAGCCTGGTCCCTTATGCCCTGCCACAGCTCTGCGGCGGTGTGCTGTTTGTCACCTAGGCAAATAAGCTTCAGCACGGCCTGTTGCCGCTTCTTGACTGCTGTGCTACACTGCTATCAGCTACTGAGTGAAGTCTGACTGGTGCTGCAAGATGGCAATTCTGCATGGGAAGTGGAGGAGGAGGTGAAGGAAGAGAAGGAGGGGTTGCAGCCGCTACTGTAGGTGGTGTCAGAAATCCAGATGGAAGTAGGGCCCGCAATCCTTGGTGTGGGTAGCACCTGTGCCATCCCAGGGTACGACTCGCTCCCAGCCTCCACAACATTCACCCAGTGTGCCATCAGGTAAATGTAGCGTCCCTGGCCAGAAGCACTTGTCCATGTGTCAGTTGTTGTGGACCTTGCCAGTAACTGCGTTGGTCAGGGCACGGGTTATGTTTCTGGACACATGCCGGTGTAAGGCGGGGATGGCACACCGGGAAAAATAGTGGCGGCTGGGGACTGCGTAACGAGGGACAGCCGCCGCCATCAGGCTGCGAAAAGCCTCGGTGTCCACCAGCCTAAACGGCAACATTTCCAGGGCCAGCAATTTGGAAAGTTGCAAGTTTAGAGCTATGGCCTGTGGGTGGGTGACAGGGTATTTGCGCTTGCTATCAAATGCCTGCGGTAAGGTCATTTGAGCGCTGCGCTGGGACACTGAAGTGGACGTGCTGGCTGATGGTTCTCGCAAAGGTCCAGGTGCAGAGCGGGAGGCATCTGGGCCTGCGTCTTGGACAGCAGGTAACAGAGGGGAAGAGGAGGCAGTGGTGTGACCTGCAGACACAGATCGTGGACCCAGGTGTTCGGCCCACCTTTTAGGGTGCTTTGCTGCCATGTGGCGGATCATGCTGGTGGTGGTCAGGTTGCTGGTGTTTACGCCCCTGCTCATCTTGGTACGGCACAGGTTGCAAATTACAATCTGTTTATCGTCAGCACTTTCCTCAAAAAAACGCCAGATTGCAGAACACCTAACCCTTGGCAAGGGAGATTGCCGCAAGGGGCTGCTGCGGGCCTGGTGGGCTTGGCCTGCCTTGTCCCTTTTTCCACACCACTGCCTCTTCCAGCCTGTTGCGGTGCTGCAGATCCTTCCCCCTCTGTACTGCTGCCCTTGCTCGGCTTGCCACCTTCCCAGGTTGGGTCAGCAATTTCATCGTCCACCACCTCCTCTTTCACTTCCTCACTCTGGTCCTTCTCCTTACATGGTGACCTAACAAGAACCTGACTCATTTGCGTCTCATCATCAACCTCTTGAGGCACTAGTTGCCCTTGACTTATTGGAAACTGTGTCTCATCATCATCATGCACCTCGTGAGACGCTACTTGCCGTTCCCCACCGTCATCTTCTTCAGACTGTGGATGCTCAATATTTTGGGAATCAGGGCACAATATCTCCTCATGTCCCACTTCAAGCGGCCTTAGCGAGAGGCCCAAGCCAAGGAACGGTGATGAAAAAAGCTCCTCGGAATATCCAAATGTGGGATTACTTCTTTGCCCAGACTCTGCATGGTGGGAGGAAGGAGGATCAGGGTGAGGATTTTGTTGCCCAGACTCTTGGCTACTGAGACTGGACTTTGTGGAAGAGAGGGTGGTGCTTAAAGGGAACCTGTCATCTCCGAAACACCCCCTGAACTAGAGTAAGCTGAATCCGAATATGTAAGTTTTATCTTCATACTCACTTCCATTCCGACACTGTGCTCCCACAAACCTGCAGTAAAATGCATTGAGAGGACTCTTCTTTGAGTCCTCTCCATTATGTGAGTGAGCACTGGAGTCCACTGAGTGCATTTTACTGCAGGTTTGTGGGAGCTCAACATCAGAATGGAAGTGAGTATGGTGATAAAACTTACATATTCGGATTCAGCACCACTTACACTATACAACACTTACTCTAGTTCAGGGGGTGTTTCGGAGATGACAGGTTCCCTGTAACCGACTGGAAGCATTATCAGCTGAAATCCAACCGACTACCTGCTCGCACTGGTGCAGCGACAAGAGTTGTGTCTCGTGCCGCCCTGCAAACTGAGACATGAAGCTAGGAGTTTTGGATGACTTTGTTTCTTGGGCTCTGCCAGCAAGCACAGTTTCACCGCGCACAGAGCCATGGCCTCTACGTTCACAATCAGCAGCACGCCCACTTCCCCGTCCCTTTCTGCTCGACTTGTGCATATTATATAGTATATATGCAACTTTGTCACAAGTACAGTAGTGCAGATTTTTATTAAGTGTATGATCAGAAAAATTTCACCGAATGTCAAATATTTAGAATGTGCAAACGTTATAAAGCAGGCGCAGCTGAGGTACTGCGGCCTTAATTAAGAAAAAATAGCAACGGATGTGAGGTACATAGACTACAGAAAGGTTCTAATGCCCACGCTGTGCATGTGGTATTAGCGTCAGGAACACTTGCGTTCTTTTTGCCCCCAAATTTTTTTAAAAAATGCAGCCAGATATAACAATGGACTTTTGTGTCTTTTGAACAGAACTACTAGCCCTACCTAGCCAAATCCTATCCCTACACTATATGTCCCTCCTTGCGCAAATGTTATACAGCAGATGCAAATGAGGAACTGCGGCCTTAATAAACGGCAGAAAAAATAGCAACGGATGTCAGGTATATAGACTACAGAAAGGTTCTAATGCACACGCTGTGCACGTGGTGTTAGCGTCAGGCACACTTGCGTTCTTTTTGTCCCCAAGTAAAAAAAAAAAAAATGCAACCAGATATAACAATGGACTTTTGTGTCTTTTGAACAGAACAACTAGCCCTGCCTAGCCAAATCCTATCCCTACACTATATGTGCCTCCTTGCGCAAATGTTATACAGCAGACGCAAAAGATGTACTGCGGACTTAATTAACAGCAGAAAAAATAGAAAAGGATGTCAGGTATATAGTATACAGAGAGTAATACACCATGCACCAGCTGCACAGGTGGCGTTAATGTCAGGCTACCTTGCGCAATTTTTAACCCCTTAAAAAAAACATATATATATATATATATATATATATATATATATATATATATATATAGTATTGCAGCAAGATATAATAGCCCTTAAAAGGGGTTTTGGGTCTTTTGAAAAGAAATACTATCCCTGCCTAGCGTTCTTCTCTCCCTACACTATCTGTCCCTCCTTGCAGCAGCTCTCCCTGACTCGTCTGAGCCGGTCAAATGTCACCGGGTGCTATATAGCGTTCCCGGCCAGCCAATCACTGTAATGCCAGTAGCCAAGATGGCTATGGCATTACAGTGAATGCCAGTACCTCCCCGCATGCTAATCGGCTAATGCCGAGGTCAGTGTACAAGGAAAGAATTGAGAAAGAGAAACCGTGACTATCTGCTATTGTGAATGGTGGATCATGTGTTATCTATACACAAAGGTGATATCTGTACAGGCAGGATTAAAATGGCAGATAAGCAGGTAACTGCAGTAAGGTAATCTGTACAGACCAAGAAGTGGCGCCAATTATTAGTCTTAGTGGCCAGTGGGAAAACTGCTGAATTTTATTATTTATTTTTATTTGTTTAAATTTAGAAGTTGAAATGTAAAATTAAAAATAACATCGCCAAAAATTATTTAAAGAACATAATTTAAAAATAGGTCATTTTCAGATGACAGGTTCCCTTTAAATGTATCCATTTTCCTAAGGTTTAGAGGAAAGGGTAAGAGTAGAAATGGTATGTTTACCAGAAACCAAAATACCTGACATGAAAGAGACCTAAGCCTGGTGATGTATGATTATACCCATCATGCTCAAGAGTTCACCCTCCTGTAACCTTCCATAAGTATCACCTTGGGTTCCTTTTTGTTTTAATCAAAGTTTACTGCCGGTTCCTAACGAGCTGCATCTGTACATCTCAGCAGGGGCTGCAAACTATAAAGATGCATCAAATTATATTCCTTCTGTTTTTAACCACAAGATTCATTTACTTTTTCATTTCCACCTACTCACATCAATCGTTCAACTGCAGGGAGGGAAATGCACCTATTAAGACTGCAAGCAGGGCTAAACCGGTTCTAAACTACAATTTGGGTGAATTGTATGTAGAGGGTCTTCATGGATCTTTAAGGCCCCTTCCACACGAGCGGGAGCATTATCCAACACATTCCAGAACTGTAAGGGTTACATAGCATCATAAATCAGTATAATCCTATGTAACCCCCTTCAGTGCCAGCAGTTCAGTACACGGCACACGATGTGGGAGACGTCCGAGTCTCCCGCTCGTGTGAAAGGGCCTAAAGATTACAAAAACATGGCTGTTTTCTTTCCAAAGTAGCCCCACCTGTTCATGGGTTGTGTCTAGTATTGTAGCTCATCTCCATAGAAGTGAATAGGACTGAAATGCAGTACCACACACAACCCATGGAGAAGTGTGGAGCTGTTTTTGGAAGAAAGAAGCCATGTTTTTGTAATCCTGGACATCGCCTTCAAATTGCTTACTTTAAGTTCCCTTCCCCTGGATTTGCAACTCTGGATATTGTAAACTGGGGTTTTGGATTTTACAGATACTGATCCACCCACATTTCAGGTCTCTTAGGGAATTATGTATCAAATGTGGAAAAGTGGAGTAGTTTTCTATGGCAACTGTTCAGATTCTACCTCCTGTTTTGGAGACGTCCTTTACCAATTAAAAGCTGCAACCTGATTAGTTTGTCGGTTTTGTGTACATGTTTTGTAATGTTGTACAACCCGATTGAGGTCCTTGCACAAAACCATAGATTTCCTTGGGACTTATTAAGCTATAGTTGAAAGCGAAAATAATGTTGATCCCAGTAAGCTTCCTCTAGTGGTGGCTATAGGCAGGCAGAATTTTATACTTCTCAAAGAAAACAATGAAAGTTCCCAAAAACAAAACAAGGTCTAGAAAGATGCAAGGAATTGATACAGAAAGTATATTTGAAATTAAACAATAAACAATTTTTGGGAAACTGTGATTCCTCTTTGAATTTGCAGGCTCACTGCTATATGGAATCCTCCGCCAAACTTTAGCCATGGAGAACCCAGTATGTCACTGGATCTCCAAAAAAAAAGCCCTTGTCCTGCGCAATTCAGCACAGAGCAAAGGAGAGCATCTGTGCATAAAATGCTCCACTGCTCACATCAGAGGGACTGCCTGGGTGAAAACAAGGATATGTCCGCATTCAGCTCTGAACCCAGACAACCCTTTTAACATATCTTTATATATACTTATGACTATCTAAAGATAGAAAAGGTATAAGAACATATAAGAAAAGGTAACATCAAATAAACACAGTATGTGCACATAGTAAGTCCTCCCCAACTGTATGGCCCCAAGAATGTCCTACTAATTTGGCTCTTTGAGCTATCCGTATGCTGTGTGGACAATCTGCCCCCAGCAGACATGTTGAATAGCCACCCAACATTGTCTCTAATATTGCATAAAAGGGGAATCCCACCAAAACTGATCTTCTGACATGTCATAGATATATGTCGAAATGTGTTATCATTGTATCTACACCCTCACACCACCACTAGTTTCCAAGCAAAGTGAAACCTATTTTATTCCAATGTCTGATTTCAATCCAAAATCAAGGACCATTCAAATTAAAGGGTTATTCCCAAAATCGACACTCATCACTTATCCACAGGACAGGTGATAAATATCTAATTGCTGGAGGTCCCACCACTGGGACTCCCATCAATCACAAGATCATAATCCCCCTTTCCTTGTCCCTGCAGAGGAGAAGTGTGGGGCATGGACGCTTCCACTCCATGCAACCCTAGGGGATTGACATACACAGGGGAAGATTTATCAAAACTGGCTTGTTTGCCTATAGCAACCAATCAGATTTCATCTTTCACTTTCAAAAGGAGCTCTGACAAATAAAAGGAGGAATCTGATTGGTTGCTCAGGGCATCTAAGCTAGTTTTCCTTTACACCAGTTTTGATAAATCTTCTCCCATAGTGTTACACTCAGCTTCTGTCATAACCTTATTTTCTTATCTCAGGCAGACAAATTTTAGGGCCCATTTTATGGGTAGATTAACTCATCAATATAATTTTAATAGGCGGTTTGCAGATAAAGTGATGTATTGACTACACTTTCTGCTGTTACTGATGGCGACCACAATACAACACTATACTATGGCATATGAGTAGAAAATGTAAAAGGCATAGGGAAGTGCCTTGCCACTCCATGTACTTATGGCTTCACTTGGTAATTTATGAGCAGCTACATGACCAGCCATGGACTATAAGGCCCCATTCAGACGACCGTATAGCCGCTGTGCCCATGTTGCGGACCGAAAATACATCGGCATCGGCCACGTGAACCATTGACTTGAATGGGTCCGCGATCCGCAACATATGGCAAGAGATAGGACATATTCTATTTTTTGCTGTGAAGCCTGGACCCGGAAGCCCATGGAAGGACTCCCAAGTGTTTCAGTGGGCTTCTGATCCATGCCTCCGCACCGCAAAAGATAGAAAATGTCCAATATTTTGCCATATGTTGAGGATTATGGACCCACTGAAGTCAATGGGTTTGCGGGTCGTCTGAATGGGGCCTAATGTGGGCCATTGACTACAATACGCCGACCACAAGGCCTTCAAAGAAAGTTGGGCAGAGCCAATAGGAAGAACACAAGAGTTGGAGCACTCCTCATCCCCTTGCCACTTTCTTCTACTGAAACTGACAAGGATCACAGATCAATTGGTGGCTCAGTGGTTAGCACTGGTGCCTTGCAGTGCTGAGACCAAGGTTTGAATCTGACCAAGGACAACATCTGCATGGAGTTTGTATGTTCTCCCTGTGTTTGCATGGGTTTCCTCCCACATTCCAAAAACATATTGATAGGGAACTTAGATTGTGAGCCTCATTACAGAGATCGATGCCAATATCTGTCAGTGCTATATAAGTGTGTAAAAAAAAAAAAATGTTAAGGGTAAATGTTAATGAGAAATTGGCTCCACATTTTGTCTCCATAAATGTGGCCTATGAAATTAGTAATGTAATCCCATTTGGTCACACAATGTTAAACGGGAGCACATAAACCACATCTTCAAAGCCCGGAAATCTTCACATTTACAATTAAGAAACCCAAACAAGTCTATTGCTGAATAACCTACTACTCATGCCACCCCCAATAGGGGACAGCAGGAACAAATGCTCAACACAAGTAATATGTTAAAATAATATAACTTTTATTACAAAAAAAATCAAAAAAGGTATAAATTGAATATTCTCCAGAAATATAATAAATAAATAAAGGGTCATACAGTGGGGATGAAGCTTTCCTTTGCAAAACGCGCGTTGAGGACTTTCAGTGGGTCTTGTTGTGGTCCCCCTGTCTTATCATGTCTTTGGGTAAGTTTGATTTTTGTTTGATGTTGCACCAGGGACAGATTTATGACCTATAGGTTTATTGACCTGCGCTTTATTTTGCAATAGGTGGCATCCTTGTGCTGGTGCTATACTATTTTGGGGATATTGGAGCATTATAAGTTTGAGTACTTATAGATTTATTTTACTCATCGGCATGTTTAACATCTAGTCTGGGAGGGTGACTACGGCCCATGCTTCCCACCTACACTGTATGACCCTTTATTTATTTATTATATTTCTGGAGAATATTCAATTTATACCTTTTTTGATTTTTTTTTTGTAATAAAAGTTATATTATTTTAACATATTACTTGTGTTGAGCATTTGTTCCTGCTGTCCCCTATTGGGGGGTGGCATGAGTAGTAGGTTATTCATGGATTTTTCTTGCTCATAGTTGATTATTTTGAGGCTATCGTGGTTTTTCAAGTCTATTGCTGAGTCTAAGAAAAGCACGTTTTCGGCTTGCACTCGGCGCTACCGATCTGGGAATATTGATATTCCGATCACACACTATTTTAATATGTGTGCAAATAATCTTGAAAAGAAGATTTCAGGGATGTTTACCAGCTGGACAATAAAACTTACTGAAGTTTGCCGGCCATTGCTGAATCATATGAATAATAATGGACTTAATTAGATATTTAATAAAATTTTTCATGGTGTGCTCAAGTGCTGAGAATGCGTTCTACATTCTGAATTAGGGCAGATAAACATCTTATCTTTGCAATTTTAATCTAACTTAAATATTGAACTATTTGCTGTGAATATAGATAGGAAGACTGTTCATTAATTTCAAACAGCATTACCCAAGATGACTTTTATCCATAAATGTTCCAGACCCAATAATAATTCAGTCTCTAATTATATATGACTACAGCCTAGTGTGAAGATAAGACCGTTGTCTCACCAACTTCATCAAATGCAAACCATAAAAAACGGCTGTATTAAATAGCTTAAAGAGGTTGTCCCATGAAAAATAATTACATTTATTACAGTTGAATACTTTTGCAATTATATGGAATTAAAAATTTGAGTTATTCACTGAACTCTATCTGTACAGTGCCACCTGCTGTTTGCTCTTTTTCAAAATTCATTGTCCTGCTCACTGAGATGGAAGCACATGCTAGGTTCTATCCTTCAATTGCCATCAGCTGTGGCAGAAAGGACACACCCCGAGAGAAAAGACACGCTGATCTGCCAGCTTGAAATAAATCTAACAGAGAAATAGGAGCAATGAATACCACAGGACTGGTTCTAAGTTTGTTAGAAAGAGACTGTCATGTGATGTCTGATTTTCATTTTTTACATTTTTCATGGGACAACCCCTTTAAGAAAACTTTGCAGTATCTGTATATGCTTTTTAAAGGGTTTTTCCACTCTCTAGATATTGATGACCTGTTTTTATTTTTATTTTTTTACAGTGTATTCAGCTGTATGGCATGCTGTATGCATCCAAGGAATCCCTCAGAGGTATAAATAGGAAATATGGGGGTCATTTATCAAACTGGTGTAAAGTAGAACTGGCTTGGTTGCCCATAGCAACCAATAAGATTCCTCCTTTCATTTTCCAAAGGAGCTGTCCAAAATGAAAGATGGAATCTGATTGGTTGCTATGGGCAACTAAGCCAGTTCTACGTTACACCAGTTTGATAAATGACCCCATATATCCTAACCTATACATCATGAATAGAGCCTACCAAAGAAATACCAAAGAACAAGCATTTACTTGGTGGTTAACAATAGACTGCAGACATTTTAGACTTGTAGAATTGTACATATGTGAGCACTAAGTTACCTCAAGACAACATATTGAGGTAGATTTATCACAACCGGTGTAAAGTACAACTGGCTTAGTTGCCCCTAGCAACCAATCAGATCCCATCCTTCATTTTTCAGAGCTCCTTTGGAAAATGAAAGGTGAAATCTGATTGGTTGCTATGGGAAACTTAGCCAATGTTCCTTTACACCAGTTTGATAAATCTCCTCCATTGTATATGCTTGAGGTGTTTAACCCCTTAGTGACCAGCCTGTTTTGGGCCTTACTGGTCAACTTATATTAACTCTTTCTGGGAGGGGCAAAACAACAGCAATACTGCCACTGAGTTTTTACATTATAAATTTAGCAGCATTTATTTTTCAGAATCAAATTAACATTTTTTTTATTTAATTATTTTTTTTATTTTATTTTTTACTTTTTGAACCATTTAATAGTCCCACAAGAAGATTATAATAGGCAATATTTTGACGCAATGCATTTTAATGTCAGTGCTATACTGACATTCACCAGCAGGCTGCGCCAGTCGTACCTGTCCTTTACTCTCCATTTATGATCTACTCCTGATTTTCACTTCCAAAATTGCATCCAGAACCCAGAATGTGTGGCCGTACCCTGAGAAAACCTCATCAATTAAAATTTTGAGAATCTCTGGGTAGAAAATTACTGTTCCTCTCACTGCTGTGTCTCGGAAGGGAAGTGACAGCTCTTCTGATGTGTCATTTTGTGCATAGAACTTCAGTAAATTCTTTCATCCCTCGCACCAAAGCCATTCGGCAGGATAATCCACAGTCCAATCAAAAAAACTGCAGTGCATATAACATTTATACTGCGCACTTTGAATATCTGGTGGCTCATATATTCTAGAACAAATGACATTTTTATCTAAAATTGCTCTTTAAAATTTTATGTTTGATGGTACTGAGTCAGAAAAAAGGGGAGCTACATATTAATTGATTTTCTGACTGCCACTTTGGTAGCAAAGTTATAGGTGATCCTTTTCTAAAATATTTTAGTCAGGAGAACGGCACAACTGCAGACATCCTATAATTAATTTGATCTGATAATGTTCTGCAGAGTCCCAACACGGGACCATAAAATCTAAGTACTTTCATTTCTCAAAGAGACATTTAGAAGATGTTCTTCATTGTCCCCGTGTTGCATTTTCAGGCTATTAGGAATAATTGATGCACCCTGTAATTATTAGAGAGAGAGAAAAAACAGTCTAGTGTAAGCACCGCTATAAATTTAAAGGGAGCACTTTGTAGAGAAGAATACAACCTGATGAGAGTTGTCAGAATTAGAAATGAGCAGTTGTAGAGTACTTTAAATACTTTGAAAAACAGAAATGTAAATTTTTGTCAGTTATATCTTTGGAAAACTTAAAGGAGTCGTCCCACAAAAAATATTCTACATTTTTCAAATCAGCACCTGGATCTGAATACTTTTGTAATTGCATGTAATTAAAAATTTTGTATAGCCACTGAGTTATTGACTGAAATCTATCTGTATAGCGCCACCTGCTGGTTACCTTTTTCCTAAATTTTTTTGTCCAGCTCACTGAGGTTGACATACAGTGCCTTGTGAAAGTATTCAGCCCAACTTTTCAGCCTTTTGCCACATTTCAGGCTTCAAACAAAAAGATATAACATTTTACATTTTTGGTGAAGAAGCAACAACAAGTGGGTGACAATTGTGAAGTGGAACAAAATTTATTGGATCATTTAAACTGTTTTTGGAATAATAAAACTGAAAAGTTAGGCGTGCAAAATTATTCGGCCCATTTACTTTCAGTTCACAAAACTCACTCCAGAAGTTCATTGAGGATCTCTGAATGATCCAATGTTGTCCTAAATGACTGATGAAGATAAATAGAATCCACCTGTGTGTAATCAAGTCTCCGTATAAATGCACCTGCTCTGTGATAGTCTCAGGGTTCTGCATCATGAAGACCAAGGAACACACCAGGCAGGTCCGTGATACTGTTGTGGAGAAGTTTAAAGCCGGATTTGGATACCAAAAGATTTCCCAAGCTTTAAACATCCCAAGGAGCACTGTGCAAGCGATCATTTTGAAATGGAAGGAGTACCAGACCACTGCAAATCTACCAAGACCCATCCGTCCCTCTAAACTTTCATCTCAAACAAGGAGAAGACTGATCAGAGATGCAGCCAAGAGGCCCATGATCACTCTGGATGAACTGCAGAGATCTACAACTGAGGTGGGAGAGTCTGTCCATAGGACAACAGTCGAACACTTCACAAATCTGGCCTTTATGGAAGAGTGGCAAGAAGAAAGCCATTTCTCAAAGATATCCATAAAAGGTCTCGTTTACAGTTTGCCACAAGCCACCTGGGAGACACACCAAACGTGGAAGAAGGTGCTCTGGTCAGATGAAACCAAAATCTAACTTTTTGGAAACAATGCAAAACGATATGTTTGGCATAAAAGCAACACAGCTCATCAACCTGAACACACCATCCCCACTGTCAAACATGGTGGTGGCAGCATCATGGTTTGGGCCTGCTTTTCATCAACAGGGACAGAGAAGATGGTTAAAATTGATTGGAAGATGGATGGAGCCAAATACAGGACCATTCTGGATGAAAACCTGTTGGAGTCTGCAAAAGACCTGAGACTAGGACGGAGATTTATCTTCCAACAAGACAATGATCCCAAACATAAAGCAAAATCTACAATGGAATGGTTCAAAAATAAAAGTATTCAGGTCTTAGAATGGCCAAGTCCAAGTCCAGACCTGAATCCAATTGAGAATATGTGGAAAGAGCTGACAACTGCTGTTCACAAACGCTCTCCATCCAACCTCAAAGAGCTCGAGCTGTTTTGCAAAGAAGAATGGGCAAGAATTTCAGTCTCTAGATGTGCAAAACTGATAGAGACATACCCCAAGCGACTTGCAGCTGTAATCGCAGCAAAGTAACTTATACAGTACGTAGCATCAGCATATAATTTATCTGACAAGAACGTAGCAAATGCGTACAAAGCTTTAAGAACATTTTCGAGTCTAACGGAGCGAATCTCAAAAAATCCGGATTTGCTAGATTTGCTTATGTCTAATTTAAGTTGTCAATGACTGTTGTACATACAGGCTGTCTTATCTGAGATTGATAGTATTTTGTGTGTAAGTATGTATACTAATATAGCTGTCAGTGACTGATAACACAGCCCCGTGTACAAAACAGCACAGAAAGAGATTTAAATGTATTAATTACAAATTGCAAGTTTTACTGAATCTTTTCCCAGAAAACTATATATCAATCATTGTGCTCTATTATTATTATGCCTGCATTTTGTGGTGAGATGTTCTCTTTAACATCAAATGTTGCTTGTTTGAGTGGAAATTTTTACCGTCTAAAAGTGTAAATTAATCTGTCATTCGGAAAATGAGAGAACATTTCCAAAAGATGTTTGCAAGTAGAGATGAGCGAACGTGCTCGAACCTCAGGAGGACGGAAGCGGCTGCCTGCGCCCATGCGAGCGCAGGGGAGCCGAGCGGTACAGTGCTCGTTTTGAGCACGTTCGCTCATCTTTATTTGCAAGTAATATTACCATTAATATGGCATATGGACATCATAGAGGAAGACCCATCACCCTTCTTTACAAGCAAAAAAGAAAGTCTTCAGTTCTGGCCATCCATGTAATACATTTAACACATGAAATACTGGATGTATACATTTGTACTGATAAACATTGCAAACTTGTCAAATAAAAACTGTTGGAATAGTTTTTCAAGTAACCGTGAACAAAAAAGATGTGTCCGTGATTTTTTTGAGGCTGGTGCTACTTGAACAGATCACTGTGATTCAGTAATTCTCATCATTTTACAGCTCAAATTAAATGCTAGTAATGAGTTTATATAGGTATGTCCAAATGATGTGACGTATGGGGGACACATCACTGATGCAGCCAGTTATTTGCTGCTGCAGCAGCACGAGTGACCCCCATTAAACCTGGTGTTTAGGAGTCGAGACCAGAGCGGATCCATGGCAGTGGTGGAACGAAAGAATAAGAACCCAGCGGCGGGGAGCAGATAATTATGTTTCCCTCTGCAGGTCCAGCGAGGTGGAAGGTTGCCAGAAAGTTACCCAAAACTGGACAGCCTTTTTAACAGAAACAAACTTTTCCACATCCCTGTTTTTCCCTGCACAACAGCAATCCAGGCCACCCATCATGCACTGAACTTCAGCATAATCCTATTTACTTGAAGAAGCTAAGAAAAGTTAAAGAGACCTCAGACTGGTGCTGGTTGATGGCTGGGTGGCTAGATGATAAGTGAGCAGTGGGATTCAAGGCAGGAGAACAGGGAAGAATAACCCAGCTAGGGTAGAGACACAAATGACCAGGCCATCTTGATTATAAGTAAACAAAGTCTCTCCTTTACTGAATGGATGATGGTAGTTACAGTATAAACACAAGCAGAAGGCACAGTTTTCAAGTACTTCAAAAGCCAGGCTTTTCCACAAAGTTGTATGTAGGGGGTGGCTATTATAATGGTTGTCCTCCCTGAGTTTCTCTCTCCATAGACATTAGCAATCATCCAAACTGACCCAACTGATTCTCTCTTTGCAGTGCCCAACTGTGGGTGCAGTCCTAGATCTGATAGCCAGTGTGTCTCAGTAGCGTGGTAGGTGCCAGAAGCAATATAACCCAAACCACGAGCATTAAAGTCTAAAGCCATGTGTGTGCATTACTCTTACTGGCTCAGTCCAAGCACGGACCTTAAATGGTCCTCAACCTTCTACAATAACTCAATGCTACCTTACCTCATTGGTAGGTTCCTAGTAAAGTTGCTTTCACTCACATGAATGGTGTCCTCCTGGAGAAGGCCTCTTTCTTGGCATGCTTGGCAGCAGCACACACCAGACAGGTCTTCACTTTGGCTTGCTTACTAACAGGCTCACTAACCTGGGAATTAGGACCAACCCACTACCCGGCAACTATAACTTAGAACTGCCAATTAACTATTTACTTCCCATATTCTGCTTTTTGGAATACACAGTGCATAGAAAAGTTAGATTAACCACTTTTATGACAGATGGTGCATAGTTAACATTTCAGTAAACAGCCTAACAATTTTAACAGTTACACATTAGGTAACTTTGGCAGCGAACCATGGGATTAACCCTTTAGCGGTGAACCAGTGGATCACTGCACCAATAAAAAACAAAAAGGTTAATTAAGGTCAGAATTAACATCACAATTAAAATATTAAATAACAAATCTGCAAGTCTATACAGCCATGCATGTATAATTAATGCCGAGGGCCACATAAAAGGTTACCGTCTACAAAGGTCAAATAGGGGATTTTGAATTGGTATTTCTCTGCAAAATTTCTAAAGCTCTGTGCAACATTCAGACTTTTACCATTAATCTACGTCTATATTATGTAAACCATTCCTTCCTCTGCTCGAAAGACCTTTTGTGGCCAATGGCATCTGATGCAAATAAGAAAGGAAAATAATTCAACAAGCATTTTTGAATTATTAAAGAAAATTAAATTTTCTATCTCTAACATGATTATTTTCGATTTCCATATCATCACATAATGGGTGACAACATATTTGTAACAAGTAACCAGGAGACCCCATGGCAATCATGAAATGGGCCCTAATCTATAAGGGGGGAAAAGCTTATGATGTTGTGTCCCTTGTGATCTTTCCTCCTTTTTTTGGTCGTCTAGTTCTCTACTTTTTTTTTCTTCCTCTCGCTTTTCATCATCCACGACAATCACAAATTGCCGCCCACCCCTGAGTGAAGATGGGCTTCCTTTTTTTCAGGACTTTGTCAGTTGTCCTGGTAGTTACACTCATTCCAATTATTTGTCCTGAAGAACATTTCTTATACACTCTGTGTGAACAGGGCCAGTTTAAGGGCGGTGAACTGGGCAACTGCCAAAAGCCCATTTTGTTAGGGCACCTTGAGTAATTTGTGTAGAGTAAGAACTATATGACACTATTATGTGGCATTACGTGGGCTGTATATTGCAGTATTTTCTAGGTACTACATGGCAGTATTATTTGAACTGAAATTACAAGAACAAAATGTCTAAAAATAAAAAAAATGGGGATGAGGCCTATTTTGCATATTTCCCAGGACCTTTTTTTCAAACTGGCCCTGTATCTGAAGGGAAACAGCATTAATAAAGAGTTGCTAAGTAGTTGCCTACAATACCTAGGAAAAAACTTATTTTATATACAGCGTCATGTGAATAGCAGTACAAGATGCCAACAGCAAAATGCAACAGGCCATGATCTGTCACCCTGCATTAGGGTTCCTTCACACACTGTTTTGTCCCTGGTGGGGTTTTTTTAATCAACAAATGCCACACAAAATCTCTTTTGAGGCATTTTGTCCCATATAGTGTGTTTTAGCACCTGGGTCCTGATTTATCATGACTTCACTCCAGAATTGTGGCTTCAAAAAGTCGCAAAGTGAGGCTTCTGCGACTTTCTGCACTCACTTGCTCCAAAGTTTTGCGATTTTTTGCATTTTTACACCACTCAGTTTTGAAATATGGCTGGGGAAGTGGTTGTGGTTAGCTATGTTAATGAGTTTAACTCCAGATTTATCACTGAGACTTTTTTAAAAAGTGGCAAAATAGTCTCAATCTCACTCCAGTAGGAGGGTGGAGTAGGAAAACTGGAGAACTTTTCTAGACAAAAGGTTTAAGGATAAGACAAATTTAACAAACATATGGCATTTCATAATTGTGGCATGAAATACTCCAACACAGACTCAAGCAAAACTGACTTCAAATATTCCCGTCATTATAATTTCCCATAGGCTTCCATGTAACATCTGGAGCATTTTTTGCATACATAATACCAGAAAAGAAAAAACACCCAAAAATACAAAATGCCAAAAAACACCCAAACATTTATGTGTGACACCAACCTTAAAAGTGTTCTCCCATGTCAAAACTTGATGGCATATCTCTAGGATATGGCATCAATGTCAGATAGGTGCAGCCAAAGTGAAGGAGAGCACACCTCACATGCACTGCATGCTTTCCATTCATCGCTATGGGAGTTCCGAAAATAGCCGAAGGAATGCAATCTTGGATTTAGGAAACCCCAAAGCAGTGAATAGAGCGCAAACCGCTCAAGCATGGCCACCACTACATTCTTGACTAAGAGGCTATTTTAAGAACTCCCATAGCATCAAAAAAGGTATTTGTGTTTCCTGCCAGTAGTTCCTGTAGTTTTAGCTGATAGGGATCCTTCTATGAACCAGACTAGTGATTCATAACTATCTTTGCGGGGGAACCCCTGAAAAATTCTTCTACTTCCAGGAAACCTCAACCTCAAAGAAGCTCGGTGTAGAGGCAGATCAAAAATTATTAATTCTATCCAAGTGTTAGATTTAGATTGGTTCACTATTGAGATTAGTTTTCCATCCCTACTGGCTCTACATGAAACTCCCTGTGACGTCCATGTGAAACAGCTGTCGGCGAGGAGACAAAGCGCAGCTCTCTGCTATGAAGCTGTCTGTATTCCGTTTGTATGGAAATAAATGTATCTTTAGAACATAATAATTGCAGGTTACTGCTGTGAATTATCATTTTTTTCTACTTTTTTTAATATTTCCTGAAAATAACATTTTGAAAACCAATAATTTCAGTACAATTTATGACAAAACTCCTTCACTTGGTAAAAAGATGGTGAAAAATGAATAGAGCTAGAATGTCAGTGTAAGAGTGATGGATGATTATATTATAGATTTCAAGGGATTAGAGGAAAAATAACAAGGGCTGCGTGAATTCAAAGTGTTTTAGGACGTAGCATGATTCCCATAGTCTCTTGTCACAGTCCAATGAGTTCCTGGAAACTGTCCCAATAAAATCATTACACAGTGCTAATACCAATCAGTTGATGCCTCGATCAGTATTTGCCATGATGTCATAGTTCATTGGTTTATTCTGCTAAAGGGACATATAATAAATTAAAGTTTCAAGGTCTAAGTGTATTCTATTCCTAGCTGGGTGCTGTCATTTGGGCAGGGTTGCCAACCTTCCTTTCAAATTTTACTGGACAACTGAACCAAACTTTACGGACAGCCCAAAATCTTTATGGACATACACCACACCCCTTTTTAGAGGACACGCCCCTTTCCACGCCCCAGAATAAAGAGGTTTGTTCAGTAGTTAAAAATAAAATATGGTGTATGGAGAAGAAATCAATAATTTTCAGCTGTTACATCCCTGCCATTCTAGTCTGAGTGCTTTGTACATCGCAGGCGGAGCCTCCACAGTATTCACGGCAAATGCCCCATGAATACTGAAGTAGATTCACGGACAGACTTTTTTTCTGCCGGACGCTACGGACGACAGAAAAAAAAACACCCTGTTTTTATGGACTGTCCATGAATCTACAGACAGTTGGCAACCCTGCTGGAAAGTATAGTATTTTATTATTTCATTTTTTTTAATTTAGAACTTGTGCATTTAGATGTAGGCAATCTACAGCAAAAACCATTACAATTGGGATTTACTGACAAATTTTACAAAATAGAACGCGTCAATTCCATGTTCCAAAGTGACAAGCTATGGATTTCAAAATCTTAGGTTCAGATTATTTCTGCAACGTGTAGATGAGATTTTAAAAACGTCATCTGTTTAGCTGCCCCCGTATTGAGGTGTGTACTTGCTGTGAGGGAAATCTGCACATAACACAAGCCGTGTGCAGGTCGTCTAAGGTAGGTCCACAGGTGGGCAAGTTTGATGCACCGCTCTATATTATACATGGTATTAGGAAGGCTACAAGGATTTACATATGTAATATATCTGGACAGCCTTTGTAAATCCTACAGGAAAAGATATCCTGTACTGTATTACAGCTGTTATATGGAAAAGCTGCCACCTCACAGACATGACAGGCAGTGCCTGCAGCTGCCCCCTGTATGTCTGTCCTCATGTGACCCCTCCGATGATGATTACAGGACGTCAGATCAGAGCACCCCTTACACTATGCTGTACCTGCAGCCATGAAGACTCCTGCAGTTTCCGACTCTGGAAGAGAACTACAGATCAGCTGACCAAAGGTAACCCGGTCCCGACAGAATCACGGAGGCTGATAGGCTGCTGATCCTGATTGGCTGAGGAGTGTGATTGGCAGGCAGCTCGTGTAATGGTAGCGCACGTCGTGTGTTGTAGCTAATGCTCTCTTGACAACATGTGGTAGTGGCTTCACTTGTTACCTGTGTATATTTCTGCGCTGTAGATATAGGGAGGGTGAAATGTGCTGTGAACACTAGTAGATTCACGGACAGGCTTTTTTTCTGCCGTCCGCAGCGTCCGGCAAAAAATACCCTGTTTTTACGGACTGTCCGTGAATCTACAGACGGTTGGCAACCCTGCATTTGGGGTCAAGGAGTTGATTCGGAACCAGGTTCTTATGAATAAGGAACATTATTTACTACATCTACACACTACTACTACAATGTCACTACCTGATGAAGAGCGCAATCCACCCTCGAAGAGTATGTTATAGACGTAATAAGAAATTTATATGCAAGAACCTGCTTCTGAATCATCTCCTTGACCAGGAATGACAGGAGATCTTCAGCATCCCATTGGTCTCAATCTGGGGCTGAGGTCACAAAACACCTATGAGTAGGTGAGTAGGTTACTTGTTCCTACGTCCTCCCAATTGTGGTTGCCATATTGCACATGAGGTATTTCCTCCTTCTTCCTCTCTTTTGCTTCTACTCAAAGCTGGAAAGATTTCAATTTGGTGTCCTTTACATGATCTCAGTGGTCCAAGAGGATCAGATATGATTTACATGGTGGGACACTATAGTGTTGCTTTACTTTTCCATTTTATCTCCTATTACTTACATGGCACCAACATATTCCACTGTGCTGTACAGAGATTTCCACCATTCACATTGGTCTTTGTCTTGTGCCTAATGGAAGTCAAAAATGTATCTCCTGTATCAGACGCACTAGGGCCATTAGAATAACATAGTAACATAGTTTATAAGGCCGAAAAAAGACATCTGTACATCCAGTTCGGCCTGTTATCACTGCAAGTTGATCCAGAGGAAGGCAAAAAAAAAACCCTGTGAGGTAGAAGCCAATTTTCCTCACTTTAGGGGAAAAAAATCCCTTCCCGAATCCAATCAGGCAATCAGAATAACTCCCTGGATCAATAACCCATCTCTAGTAACTATAATCTGTAATTTTTTTTTATATAATATTTTTTTTTTGTTTATAATATTTTTATTAACACAATATCCATATTAACAATCAAAATACAATTATTAATTATTACATATAATAACATTACAAAATTAGAATTGAAAATACAGACTAAAAAAAGTTTACCACCCATCCCGGCCCATACCCTTATTTGAACTGGAGGGGAGACTGGAGAGAGAGAGAAGAAAAAGAGAAAAAAAAAAACTTAATCAGAGTGAAACCTATTCAAAATATTCACCCGTGATTCCCATTCCCTACTTTCCGGATATTTATTAGAGATCCAGTATTTCATGATCAAATATCTTCCCAAAAACAAATATCTCATGATCTTATTTTTCTTTTCCTTCTCTATATATATCTCATGATCGTCACCCAGAACACAAAGCCACGGAGTCCTTGGAATACAGATCCTCAATTCCCGATCAATACAATCACATATATCTCCCCAGAATTCATATATATATTTACAAGACCATAACATATGGGGCAAGTCTGCTCCTTCTTGTTGACATTTAGGACAAGCATCCGATGACCTATACCCAATTTTTTTCAAAAATTTTGGAGAATAATATAGACCATGTATAATCTTAAATTGAATAATCTGGTGGTTTTTTGAACCAGAGACTTTTTTAACATTCTTATAAATTCCCTCCCATTGTTTCTCATTCACATCGCCCCAATACTCTTGCCAAGTATTTTTAGACATGTATTCCAAGGATCCGGACCAGGTTTCCATTAACAATCTGTATATTTTAGATATTTTCCTTTGTATTGGGGAACTCTTACGTATTATTTCCATTATCAGTGTTGATTCAGTTATCGTATTAAAAACCTCCTTGTTCACAGTGTTGTTATATGCTTCTTGTACTTGGAGGTATTCAAACCAGGCTTTCCTAGGCAGATCATACTCTACTTTAATTCGTTGCCATTCTTTAACCCCATCATTTAACATAATATCTTTAATTTTATTTATCCCATGTCTTCTTAATATTCTACATTCCTTGAATTTATATATTTCCTTTAAGTTTCTATTCCACCGCAATTGGGCAAAATCATAAAGTTGAACATGACCCTGTATCCTTTTAACATAAGACCAAACCCGTACACAAGTATCGTATATCCTATCGTCCCTCTTCCTCTGTTTTTTATAACCTGATTCCAGTATTGCGGCCATTGAATCAAAACCACCAACAGTAGACTCTACCAACTGCCGCAAGAATGGAATCGATTCCCATTCCATTATCCACTTTATTTTAGAGGCTACAAAATATAATTTAACATTTGGTAGGGATAAACCTCCATCACTTTTTGATTTACACATTAATTCATATTTCATACGAGCTCTTTTCCTACCCCATATAAACTTGTTAAACAGAAAATGTATTTTTCTAAAAATCCCTTCAGGTATCCACACTGGTGATAAAACCAGGATATATAACAGTTTAGACATCATAACTGACTTTATCAGCATTATCCTATCTGCGTTTGATAGGGGTAAATGAGACCAAACCTCAACCTTATTCTTCAAATACTCAATAATAGGTTTTACATTAAGTTTAAGGAAGTCACCCAGGTTACTAGAAATCTTAACCCCCAGATAGTCAAAGTGATCTCCTTTATTTAGCACTCGCAGATCTCTCCATTCATTTTGTGGTAGCTCTCCTAAGGGGAGTAACAATGACTTTGGCCAGTTAATTACTAGGCCCGAATAAGACCCAAACTCGGTTATCATCTTTATAATAATATTCAACTGATCATCTGGATTGTTCACAAATAACAAAATATCATCTGCGTACAAACATATTTTGTCCTCTCCCCCCCCCACTCCAAAACCACATATCGAATCCTCAGCCCTTAGCAAAGAAGCCAATGGCTCAATTGCCAGGGCAAAGAGTAGGGGGGAGAGAGGGCAACCCTGCCTCGTACCTCTCTTCAGTAAAAAAGGCGGGGACTCCATTCCCTCCAGAGCCACTGTGGCACATACATTTCCATATAAAAGTTTAACCATGCCAATAAAAACATCTCCTATACCAAAAGAGCTCATGACTGCCCATAAGTAGTCCCACTCCACCCTGTCGAACGCCTTAGCAGCATCAAGCGACAGGATGGAGTGGGACCCAACTCCGGCACCCACCTATACATTGGCATATGTTCTAAAGATGTTCATACTGGTCATTCTGGTTGGGATAAACCCCGATTGATCAGGATGAATCAATCTTCCAATTATCTTACTTAATCTATTAGCAAGAATTCGTGCATAAATTTTAATATCAGCACACAATAAGGAAATTGGTCTATATGATGATACCTCTAAGGGATCTTTCCCAGCTTTTAATATTACTATAATTCTTGCTGTAAGCATTGATATTGGTAAGCTTTCGTTAACCAATGCAGCTTTAAACACCATATCTAATATCGGGATTAGATATTCCTTATACCGTTTATAGAATTCAGATGGAATACCATCCCTCCCTGAAGCTGTACCTAGTTTCAAATGTTTAATCGCCTCATTTATCTCCCATAAGGCAATAGGCCCGTCCAGTTCGATTCTATCATCATCATTTAGTTTAGGGATCTTTATTGTTTCCAAATATTTTTTTATTTCTATATCAGATTTCAATAATTCAGTAGAATAAAGCTCCTTATAATACTGATAAAAACAATCTACTATTTCAACCGGGTTATTCCGGACATTCCCTGAATGATCTTTTATAGCTAAAATCTGATTTTTGTTTTGAGCCGCCTCCAACATACTCATAACAAATTTATTCGGTTTCCCACCCTGCCAATAATCTTGTTTACCACGAAAGAATAGAACATTTTTTGCCCTAACAAGCTCATTGTTCAGTAGTTGATCTTGCAGGGCTGTCCAAACTTATTTTCTTCATTGGGATCCTCAACATATTTTGCTTCTGCACTATCTAATAATTTCTTCAGACGATCATCTCCTAACTTGAACTCGTTCTTTTTTTTTTTGATCCTAAAGGACATGTATCCTCGAAAGAAAGCCTTAAACGCATCCCAAACCATATTGTCTCCTGTAGAGCCCCAATTAATAGAGAAAAATTCAATAATTTCATTACTAATAGTTACATCATCCTCAAGTATCGTAAACCAATGGGAATTGATTTTTATTTCCCTTAAAATACGCTGACTGGGGTTTTTAATGTCAACCGTTAATAAAGCATGATCGGAAATTCCTCTTTCGTGATATTTAATTTCCCCTACATATTTAGTATATTGGATATTACATAGGGCAATATCTATTCTTGATAGGGTGCCACTACTTTTATTATAACATGAATATATTTTAGATACTGGGTTTCTTTCTCTCCAAATATCGCAAAAACCCATTTCCCTACAGAATCGTGCTAAAGGCGAAACCCCAGTGTTACCGTACTTAGTGCGAGTTCTCAATCTATCTAATTGTTCATCAAACACACAATTCATATCTCCTACTATAATTGTCATACACTCATCATATTTCTTACACCAAGTCATAGTCTCAATAAAAGTCGAAGAGGAGAACGGCGGTGGCATATAGACAAAAATCATCGTAATTAACATATGGTTTAATTTTCCGTGTAATATAACAAACCTTCCCTCAATATCTATTTTCTTATCTAATGCTTCCCAATTTATATTACAGTGAATTAATACACTCACCCCACGTGAATAGCTCGTATGACAAGCATGGTAATTATCTTTCCACCATCTTTTATGTGTCCTGGAAATAGTGTCTTTAACTAAGTGCGTCTCTAATAAGCAAACTATTGCCGGTAAGTGATTACGAACATTGTTAAAAATTGTTACCCTTTTAACCTTATCCTCCATACCTCTAATATTCCATATTACCAGTTTAGTATTCGTCTCCGACATTTATTTGAGAAGAAAGGAAAAAAAAAAAAACTTCTCCTCTCCAGTCCCACCCCTACCATACCCTCCAGTCCAAACAAGTCCCCATCCCCCTGGCAACTTTACTAACAGAATACCTGTGTTCAAGTTCCTACTCTGAGCTGACGTACCCCCCACGATGGCCAATCCGATTTTATATATCAATAAATATATTGCTGATTTTACTTATAACCATGTGAATCCAACCAATTACAGGCTTCAGTGGCTATATTAAAAAATGTTGCCTTCCCCTCTACTTCCACTCTTAACTTAGCCGGAAACATAAGACCATATTTCAATTTATTCAATTGCAATCGTTTTTTAACTTGTATGTATGAAACTCTCAGTTTTTGGGTTTCTAATGCATAATCTGGGAACACCATCACTTTATTATTGTCCCACATTATATTTCCAGTTTCCCTAGATTTTTTAACTATTGCCATTTTATCTTTATAGCATAGAACTTTCGCTATAAACGGTCTGGGATTACTCCCGACCGGAAATGGTTTCCGGGGGACTCTATGAGCTCGTTCAATACTAAATAGAGGGGAAAGCAACTCTTTACCAAAAGTTTCCCTAATCCAATCTTCAACAAATTTAGTTGGATTATCCTTTTCAACCCCCTCCGGTATCCCTACTATCCTAATATTTGATCTCCTTGCACGGTCTTCTTGTTCAGTAATTTTATTTTCCAAGACTATTTTCTCCTTTTTCAATTGTTGCATATCAGATTTTAATTTAGTCACCTCCTCCTCTAATATCAACTTCCTTTGTTCAACCCCTGTACATCTCCCTCTAATTTTCTGAACCTCATCCTTTATAATCAATACCTCTGTGCCTATTGCCCCTACTTGTGCTGATAATGTAGTAATAGCATCATTACATTTCTGGACTGCTTGTAGAATATCTCTCAGTGCTTGTGGATTAGTCTCTTCCACCTCTTCTGATGTACCTTCCCCATCACCCTTCTTACTTGATCTCCCTCTTACATTTTGAACCGGGGAGGAGACTAGGAACTTCTCCATCTTTTTTTGTTCCTTAGCAGGCGTAAGAGAATTCCTCCCTTTTGCTTTTTTATTCATAGCTGACTCTATCTACCTCTTCTAACAGAGCAGTCTCTACACAGTAACACTATTACTCAAACGTTACACAGCGTTGTGGCATCGATCTAAAAATATATATATAAAATAATAATAATAGATAATATATCACAGTATTGCCAGACAACCGAATCAAATCTTTAGACTGTATATATCGAGAAGTAAGGAGGGACAGAGTCTTTCCAGGAGGTATCAGAAAGATATGTGGGACGTGTCCACCTAATGACATTTACCAAAAGCTGCCAAATAAATTGACCAATGAATGCGGACCTTGGAATCACAAATTGCAAAATATATGCAGCAGGGATTTTATCAAAGGAGACTTAATCCGGGGGATTGTTCCATAACAAGGCCTCCTCCAGAAAGGGGGTAGGTACAAGGCGCTCTCACCACTCAAGTCCCCCCCTGTCCAGAAGACACCCCAGAAAAAATAAACAAATAAATAAACAAACAAGACGCTGGTTTCCAGCTGGCACCCCCAAGTTCACCACAGGATCCCAGGTAAGTTAACCGCTCCAAGAAGCCAAAAAGGTGCTAAGAGACACCAACACATATATGTCCCGTCACAGCCAGGCTCACGATATGCCCCCTTGCTCCAACTTCAACTCCATTCCCAAAAACAGGCTCCAGCCACGACGGCTTACCCCACAGATCGTCACAGGTGCTCGTTTCACCACAGCATGTCCCAGCCACAGCAGTCTCTCACACCACTGCTGGTGGCGGCATCCAGGCACTGTGGGGCTCCGTGCGTATCGCGTCGTTTCCGGGCTCCTCTCGCGAGATCTACAGCTGGAACTGGTCACGTGGCCGGGACTTCACCCTGAGCCGGGCCGGGGCTCTCACTCACCAGCCCGGCAGCGTCGCGTCTCCAGCCCACGGGTCACCAAAGTCCAGGCTCAAACCCACCAGCACCGCTCACAAGGAATGAGCATCCACTCGAGTCACAAGGACCCGGTCCCGGGCATCACAGCGTCGGCCTAATCAAAGGTACGACACTACACACATGGCTATGTGACTATCGGCGGCCATCGTGGCAGATGAGCGCTAATCTACACGCTCTACATGCTCCTCCTCTTCCTCTACAGCAATAATAGCTTGATAACCTGTAATATTATTACCCTCCAGAAATACATCCAGGCCCTTCTTGAACTCTTTTAGTGAACTTACCATCACCACCTCCTCTGGCAGAGAGTTCCATAGTCTTACTGCTCTTACCGTAAAGAATCCTCTTCTATGTTTGTGTACAAACCTTCTTTCCTCCAGACGCAGAGGATGTCCTTTCGTCACAGTCACCGTCCTTGTGATAAAAAGATCATGGGAGAGATCTCTGTACTGACCCCTGATATATTTATACATAGTTATTAGATCTCCCCTCAGTTGTCTTTTTTCTAAAGTGAATAACCCTATTTTGATAATCTTTCTGGGTACTGTAGTCCAGCCATTCCAGTTATGACTTTAGTTGCCCTCCTCTGAACAATATCCAGCTCTGCTGTGTCTGCCTTGCTCACAGGAGTCCAGAACTGTACACATTACTCCATGTGTGGTCTGACTAGTGAATCCAACTACTCAATTTGTAATTGATGAATTAAATCCCAAGCCCCCAAAGCTGTAACCACTGTGCCATCATACTGTCTGCCTGCATGAAAAAAATCTTATCTTTCGTGGAGTGAGCAGACAGAGTCCAATTTCAAGATTGAAGATAGAGGGTTTGCAAACAAATGACTGCATTCTTCCACGAACAATGCCACTTTTATCCATGGGCTCCATGAGGTATTGCAGCACAGCCCCACCCACTTAAGTGAGGTGCAATACCACAAACAGCCCTTGGACAAGCGTGGCAATATTTACAGAAGAAAGTAGCAACATTTTTACAAATTTCATGTAAGCCCTTTAAGCAGCAATATTTGAGGCCAATGCAGTACTCCAGAATAGGGTACCTGCAAATTGTTTCTTGTTGCATAATGTTCTGATGTATTGCATACTCAGTATAACTTTGTATGGATCAGTCAGGGTTAACAATCCTGACTCTGCTCCTGTAGGAAGCTAGGAGAGGGACTTAGGTCCACCCCTAGTTCAGTTTAGAGTAGTATGTTAGCTGAGGAAGTGAGAGGAGCTACTGGTACTCACACTTTGGAGCTTTGCATCAGCAAAGTCATCTGTACTTTACAATACTACATAAAAAGAAATAACTAGAAGGTCCAGAATCTGCAAGGCCGAGTATTGGAGTCAGACAGTAAGCTATTCACTGTTTAAGGCTGATAAAGACTTTACAGCAGTGAGGAGGGACATTGCTAATACATCCTTTCATACTTTGACACAATTTGGCCAACTGTATCTCAATCAAGGGAAGATTTGCACTGTGAATTGTTTGGAATTGTGCTTTGATACTGTTGGATGTACTACAACTCCCTTTCTGCACTTTAGTAAATAGAGACTTATTTTCTACAACTGGCCTGGTTACTGACTCAAGCACCATTTGTAGTACCCCGGAGTGGGCACTACCATTCCTACAACCTGCTACTGTCTTAAATACCTAACCAATGCATGACACCACCATGCCTTCTGTTTCCAGGTCTGTTCATTAGGTGCTATGTAACTCTTATTTATTGTATTATGTGTAATGTGCCTGATTGATTGTCCAGCAGGTAGCAGTGTATCTCACAGAGAGAGATGTTTAGATAGAATGAAACTTACCATTCCATTCTCTTCCCCCTTGGGCAGAAGTGGGCTAGTCCTGCTTCCTACCAGGGGAGGGGTTGCACGAGGCTAGAGAGATTTGAAAGTTGGAAGGAAACGAGACAACTTGGCGCAGTGAGGGGAGCATCCCCCCCCTCCTGCAGCAGGAGCTCATAGAGCACCACAGCTCTAGGCAGTTCATAGACGGAGTATTACGAGGGGGTCAATGGTCAAAGGCACCCCACTCAAAAGTACCAGAGCTGTCAGAAAGTCCAGTAACCAAATGAAAGCCAGAGATTAGCACAGAAGAGAAAGAGAAAGCAAGGTATTCAAGTTGGCCTGCTAGTTTACCCTTAGCCTGCTGGAGTCAAGAGAAAGATCTAGCATTCTTTGGATCACACAATTTTCTTCATGTAAAACCGTGAAACTTCATCAAGTCTGGACTCAACTTATTCCTCCAACTATAACTCCTTGAATGCTTTGGAGCCTAACTCTGGGGAGCGACAGTATCTAGATAGGCACACCGTGACACAAAACTATCAGGCCACATCACCACTCGGCATTCCTCCACACTGGGACCCCGATCGTGCCCTGGGAGGTGGTACATTGCACATTAGCCATCCACAGCACCTACATATCCTGCCTTGCATCCATTTTAAACCTACAACACCAAGGGCACCCCAACTACCATCAGGCAGGAGCCCCAAACATCAGTGTGTGTCCTGAAGGAAGAAACCACTGAATTGCCCTAGGAGAGCATCGGTGTGCCACTGTGAATAAATATTGCAGCCAGAGCCACCACCACTCCCATCCTCCGCTCTGCTCCTCCTAGGCTTGCTCCACCATCTGCAGACATTTCACTGCCATTACTCCTGCCGTGCACGAAACAAGTTTATTGTGCCACTATGACTAATAAATTACTAATTTGCTTTATACATATCTATTTACGTAATATAATATTAAGATCCCTGAGGAACTCTAAGCTATACCTGCAAAGGCTTTTATCATCCTTTTATTCTTACTTTATTACCGCCATATTTCTTAACATAAAGTGACAAGTGAAATACATTTGTTCTCTTGTTCTTAATAAGATATTCTCTTATTGAGCTAAAACAAAATAAGCTCTTTAGATTTTTTATTTTTTTTGCTTCAGTTTAATAGTGTTTGAAAGTCGTGTTGTTTAAAACCACAATATATTCCGTATGCAGTATCAGAAAACGATAAAGGTAATAAAACCGTAGACTCTAATAAAGTCATAAAACACTGTATCAAACCACATACATAAAATATTAATTATGCCCCAAACAGTATCTTGGTGAGTCGAAAGGCATTTCAGTTTCCAGAAAGTAGTGAAACCTTGTTATGTAGTTTTAATAGTATGTTCTATGTACAAGATAGTTCTCAGCACCCCCAAAACTTGGATCCATAGGAGAAATATTTTACTATCAAAGGACCTAAAACAAACCCAACCATGTATCGCATTCCCAGATCACTGTCCCTCAAGAAGTAATAGTGGATTGTGTAGTGACCTGCACATCTTTTAACAGATTATTCGGAAAACACTGTTTTCTTTTCCATAAACAGCACCACACAAGTGTACAGGTTGTGTGTGGTATTGCATTCACTTCAATGAAGATGAGCTGCAGTTCCAGGCTCAACTCATGGACAGGTATGGCACTGTTTATGGACAAAAGAGGCCGTTTTTTTTTAAATTCTGTACAACCCTAGAAGAGTTTTTATACATTTGCGTCTGCGTTTTCACATTCAGTAAGGGTATAATCACACAATAGTTTACATACAGTGAGGGTATAATCACACAATATTTTACATACAGTGAGGGTATAATCACACAATAGTTTACATACAGTGAGGGTATAATCACACAATATTTTACATACAGTAAGGGTATGTTCACACAATATTTTACATACAGTAAGGGTATGTTCACACAATAGTTTACATACAGTAAGGGTATGTTCACACAATAGTTTACATACAGTAAGGGTATGTTCACACAATAGTTTACATACAGTAAGGGTATGTTCACACAATATTTAACATACAGTAAGGGTATGTTCACACAATAGTTTACATACAGTAAGGGTATGTTCACAATAGTTTAAATACAGTAAGGGTATGTTCACAATAGTTTACATACAGTAAGGGTATGTTCACAATAGTTTACATACAGTAAGGGTATGTTTACACAATAGTTTACATACAGTCAGGTATGTTCACACGATAGTTTACATACAGTAAGGGTATGTTCACACAATAGTTTACATAGAGTATAGTGACACAATAGTTTACATACAGTAAAGCTAATATTATTACATCTTCAGATGTTGCGCCATCTTTCATGCAACAGCCCACACGCCGTCTCTGTGTGTCACCAACAGATCGGGTCATCCTGGCGCCAGTAATGCGGGGAAGCACGCAAGTATATGACCAACCCCCATCGAGACGGGGGACTGTCTAATGTGTTGAGCTCTCTCATATGTTTTGCTGTGCATGCAGTTTGCTTGTTATCGCTACCCCCCCTTATCTATGGGGCTTATTGCTAGTAACTATATTGTTGTTGCATGCTATATCTTAGCGATTAGTTGTTTATGAGTTAGGCTAACATGCCTCTACAGTTTTGCTCAGCTTAGAGTAGCTCATTAATAATTATCCAATATGTTACATACCTACCTGCTTTCTGGTGGATATACATCATGTATGATCCTTTATCTGCCATATATATCCTTTGATATTTGATGGGAGTGCAGTCTCTTTGCTATATTTGACATCATTTACTTATTCTGGTGACTATAGGATTATTTTTGGTTCCTGGTATCTAATCTATTATTTGTTGTATTACTTTGACCAAATTTGAACAACAAGATACTTCTTATATCGTTTTTTTTTTTTTTTGGTATTCATATTTATTCACTGGTGTGGTGTTATCTGATATGAAGAAACCGGTGGTGGTCTTTTCTGTACTAGGGCCTCATTAGGGATTACAGGAGGTTCCTGGCTATTCCATCTTAGGAAGGGTATACCAGAATAGGGAACATATCAGGGATAGCACTTCAACATCTTATGCTTCCCCCCTCTTTGGAGACAAGCAATTCCTTTATCCTAGTCTAATTAGTAATCACTAGTGATGTTCGAGCACCGTGGTGCTCGTACGCTCGGGTGCTCTGGCCGAGCACTCAAGGGTGCTCGAGTGCTTGGCCGAGCACCCGAGCATAATTGAAGTCTATGGGAGTAAACCAGGCACCCCCGCTCGGAAGAGTGACATGAACTCCATTGAAAGTCAATGGAGGACGGATCCATTTACTATTGTGTCACACCAAATGGATCCGTCCTCCTTTGACTTTTTAATGGAGTTCATGACGGATCCATCATGACTCCAATGCAAGTCAATGGGGACGGATCCGTTTACTATTGTGTGACACCAAACGGATCCGTCCCCATTGACTTGCATTGGGGTCATGACAGATCCGTCTTGGTGTGGGGAGGGGACTCGAGTTCAGCCGAGCATGCTCACTCAACACTAGTAATCACCTATGTGTTTTTGTTTTGTACAGTGCCAGTTTCTTTTTAATTAGATTGAATAAAGGCAAAGTTTTATGATGGTATTTTCTGTGACTTACATCTGCAGATTTTGCAGGCGATTGCTGGGAGGGAAGCGTTCCTTTCCAGGAATCGCCTTCTCGTCAGCGGAGAAGACTGTTGTTATTACATGCATTGATCTCCTCCTCAGTATGTTGACGAGAGATTGCTAATTACACAGCACGTTCTGCTGCCGACAAATGAGAATTTTTAAGCATGCTTTGCTCGTTCATCAGGTACTCGGCAGTATGACACTGCCAGATAATCGCTTATGAGCATTCATATGAACGCTTGTTAGCAATGACCTTAACGATTATCTACAGGTGTAATATAAGCTTTAAGGTATATTCACACAATAATTTACATCCAGTAAGGGTGTAATTACACAGTAGTTTACATACGGTAAAGGTATAATCACACAATAATTTACTTACAGTAAAGACACTGCAAAGAGCAGCTGATTGTCCCAACAATCGCTGCTCGTTAAGTGGAGATGAAATGCTGCATTTACACACAGCAATCACCTCGACAGTATCAGCAGCAGCCATTGCTCGTCCCCACGCAAAATCATTGTTCCTAGGCAGCAGAGTGCTGTTTAGACAGCATAATCTGCTGCCCGGTAATGAGATGTCTGAACTTCAGATCATCAGCTTAAACCTCCGATCAATAATGAACAAGAGTTTGTCTTGTTCATTTGGTGATCTATGGGACCTTTAGACAAGCAGATTATCGGGAACGAGAGTTTGTAGAAACGTTTGTTTCCAATAATCGGCCCAAATATCAAGCCATGTAAATCCAGCTCAAGGGTATGTTCACACAATAGTTTACATACAGTAAGGGACCTGTAGCAACAATTCTACAGTTGACACCTCTGGTTTCTGTCACAGATTTGCAGTTTGTCATGCCTGGCAGCATAAAAACAACCGATTTGCACAGAGCTAAGCAAAATAAATAAATGTTGTAGGGAATATTAATTATTAATATTTTGTGTAATACTGCTAATTAATATTCATAAATAGGCAAAACCGGCTGTCGCTAGCTCCACCTATTTATTCCCTTACTACTGTCTATTCCCTGCGCTGTGTAAACTACCTTGTGCTGTTGTGGTGGCTACAAAAACACTGTAAACTGAACTTTAAATAATAAAAAGATTTATTACAATGTCTACAGTCTACTTATTTACACTATATCCATATATATTTATATAAACGTCTTATAAATATATATGCATATGGTCGCACAACCATACAATATTAAAAGCTAACTACAGTGCACACTCCCACTAGGAATTCCACCCACAATACTAACTAACATACACTAACACACACACACTAATATACAGCACCCTCCCGAGCCTAACTACGTTACTGTCCCTAGGGAAGAAAGGGTTAATACCAAGATACTGCTGGCAGGGGATACCAGCAGAGAGAGAGAGCAGGGAAATAAAAGGTTAATTATGATGGCAAGATATGGGGTATAGGGTTATGATAGTAGCTAAGGGAAGTGGTGAATGGACAGTTCATTGTGCAAGCAAGGCCATTTGCCGCTATGCGACTGCCGTAGATAGCTGAGCCAGCACTCCCATACTGGTATGGGCCACCATACTGGAATAGTGGGTGGCCCATGCATTCACAACTGCTCTTTGTGCTAAAGATATGGCAGGGTTCCAGAGGTGAGACTTGCACCTATCTGACATTAAAGGCAAAACCTAGCTATATGCCGTCAGTGTGTGAGATGAGCCAACCCCTTTAGTACTAAGGGGGTCATTTATCAAACTGGTGTAAAGAGTAGAACTGGCTTAGTTGCCCATAGCAACCAATCAGATTCCTCCTTTCATTTTCCAAAGGAGCTGTCCAAAATGAAAGTTCTACTTTGCACCAGTTTGATAAATGACCCCCTTAATGTTTTGCATTCTCTTCTCTTTTTTTAAATTTATGCTCATTTTTATTGTTTAATATATTTAACTGGAGTCAAATCAATTTTTTAATACATATATCATGTACTAAAGATATTATTGATTAGTTATAACATCAATTCAAAGTTTTAGGACATAGCATGATTCCCATAGTCTCTTATCACAGTCCAATGAGTTCCAGGAAACTGTCCCAATAAAATCATTGTAGAGTGCTAATACCAATCAGCTGGGTCCGTAGATCAGTCCATCAACTAAAACTGCTAAAGATTCATCAGTTTTGACACCAACGTATAATAAATTACATTTTCTGCCAAAGTCCTTCTGCCTTATAAGGAGACATGAGACATCAGTATTATGTATGGCACCTAGTAGACAAAGGGCCCTATTACAGATCTTGCAGTGGGGCCCAGCAGCTTCAAGGCATGCTTCTACTAATGCTTGCATAGTTCCATTCCTGATAATCTTTTACATAGTACTTGATTTGCCCAAGTTCTGGTCTCAGAGACTATGACAGTGGGCAGAATTCTTTATTTAAATGCCATCGTACGTATACGGCAGTCCAAAATATCCTTTCTCTGTAATAATGGAATTGGATTTTTTTTTTTTGCTTGAGTTACATTAATACTTGAAGTGTACCTAAAGTTTCACATAAAATGTATTAAAATCTATTCAAAATGTGATAAGAATTTTTGTGATACTCTTAGGGGCACATTTATTAAGACCGGCGTTTTAAAGCCCTGCACTGGTGGTGGATCCGCCTAAGTTATGAAGAAGAGCCGGTTTCTACATAACTTTGGCAAATCCACCGCCACTTCTAAATGTAAGACAGCTTCCTAGCTGTGTTATATTTAGACAATCTAAACTTAGTTGCCTATTACACAAATTAATTTTCTAAATAGGTCTAAAAATGGCCCTAAAAAATGGCCTACATATGGAGCACTTGCCCTGACAAGGGCGACCCCATCCAGAACCTGTCCCGAAAATAAATTGCCCTAAGAACACTCTTATGTAGTTCCCTACATGCATGTTTTGCTAAATGCTATGCTCATCAGGGGAAATAGCTATATAAGGACAATAAAGTGTTATCAAATGTTGAGACCTTAGGGTATGGGTCCGACGTATCATGGACTGAGGGCTATAGATACCAAACTGATACCGGGGTATCTTAGAGTGAGTCAAGCAGATGGTGCTTGACTACTAACTGGGGTAAGTCAAGCAGATGGTGCTTGACTACAGTGCCTTGAAAAAGTATTCGGCCCCCTGGAACTTTTCAACCTTTTGCCACATTTCAGGCTTCAAACAAAAAGATATAACATTTTACATTTTTGGTGAAGAATCAACAACAAGTGGGTCACAATTGGAACGAAATTTATTGGATCATTTAAACTTTTTTTGTAATAATAAAACTGAAAAGTGGGGCATGCAAAATTATTCGGCCCCCTTGCATTAATACTTTGTTGCTCCACCTTTTGCTGCGATTACAGCTGCAAGTCGCTTGGGGTATGTCTCTATCAGTTTTGCACATCTAGAGACTGAAATTCTTGCCCATTCTTCCTTGCAAAACAGCCTGAGCTCTTTGAGGTTGGATGGAGAGCGTTTGTGAACAGCAGTTTTCAGCTCTTTCCACATATTCTCAATTGGATTCAGGTCTGGACTTTGACTTGGCCATTGTAAGATCTGGATACGTTTATTTTTGAACCATTCCATTGTAGATTTTGCTTTATGTTTGGGATCATTGTCTTGTTGGAAGATAAATCTCCATCCTAGTCTCAGGTATTTTGCAGACTCCAACAGGTTTTCATCCAGAATGGTCCTGTATTTGGCTCCATCCATCTTCCCATCAATTTTAACCATCTTCCCTGTCCCTGCTGATGACAAGCAGGCCCAAACCATGATGCTGCCACCACCATGTTTGACAGTGGGGATGATGTGTTCAGGGTGATGAGCTGTGTTGTTTTTACGCCAAACATACCGCTTTGCATTGTTTCCAAAAAGTTAGATTTTGGTTTCATCTGACCAGAGCACCTTCTTCCACATGTTTGGTGTGTCTCCCAGGTGGCTTGTGGCAAACTGTAAACAAGACTTTTTATGGATATCTTTGAGAAATGTTTTTCTTCTTGCCACTCTTCCATAAAGGCCAGATTTGTGAAGTGTTCGACTGATTGTTGTCCTATGGACAGACTCTCCCACCTCAGCTGTAGATCTCTGCAGTTCATCCAGAGTGATCATGGGCCTCTTGGCTGCATCACTGATCAGTCTTCTCCTTGTTTGAGATGAAAGTTTAGAGTTACGGCCGGGTCTTGGTAGATTTGCAGTGGTCTAATACTCCTTCCATTTCAAAATGATCGCTTGCACAGTGCTCCTTGGGATGTTTAAAGCTTGGGAAATCTTTTGGTATCCAAATCCAGCTTTAAACTTCTCCACAACAGTATCACAGACCTACCTGGTGTGTTCCTTGGTCTTCATGATGCAGAACCCTGAGATTATCACAGAGCAGGTGCATTTATACGGAGACTTGATTACACACAGGTGGATTCTATTTATCTTCATCAGTCATTTAGGACCACATTGGATCATTCAGATATCCTCAATGAACTTCTGGAGTCAGTTTTATTATTACAAAAAAAGTTTAAATGATCCAATAAATTTTGTTCCACTTCACAATTGTGACCCACTTGTTGTTGATTCTTCACCAAAAATTTAAAATGTTATATCTTTTTGTTTGAAGCCTGAAATGTGGCAAAAGGTTTAAAAGTTCCAGGGGGCCGAATACTTTCGCAAGGCCCTGTACCTAAAAAGAGGTCTCATAAGGCTATCGTTGTTCAAAATGGCAGTGCGGGCCATTTTTTAAGGCCAGAGTAGCACCCCCTTAGGGCGATAACAGGGACAGATTAGTTCCCTAATTGTATCATTTACTTTCAAGACACCCATACCAGATAACCCTTCCTTCTTCCTACTGCTGGAACAACAACCAGAACAAACCTGGATGCAGTCAGACAATTTGTTCCAGTATTGTTGCATTCAAGTTAGGTACCATTGAGTACCTTGTCTAGTCTTCATTGTGATCATCAATTTGGAACATTTATATATGTTTTTCTCTTTATTTTTAGAGTTTAATAATTAAAAGTTATGTTTTAATTAACTAACAACAATTGTGCGAATGCCTGGTTGGAGAATTAATTTAATTTACCCTGGTAATTTCTATACACTTACTGTAACCAGTGTAGCTACTGTCTCTTTTGCCTATTCCACAAAGAAAAAAAACATACTAATTAAAGAATATTACAAAAATCTTTTTCTCACATTTCGAATAGGTTTTAATAAAGTTTGTGAAAGTTTAGGTACATGTTATGTATAGAACTAGTGTAAAGTGTTTGCTGACCATGCTCTTTATCTCCTTGGGGAATGTTTCTGTGAAAGCTATGAAATATCTTGCTGTTACATAGTTACATACATTAAAAAGTAGTAAGTGTATGAAGTCTCTTTCCCATAAAAAAAAAAACTATTTTAACTCCATACCAATCAATGTCTACTCATTCCATACCAAGAAATGTGTGTCAATTCTGATATCTCATGGGGCTGCAGCATTGGTTCTCCTAGTCTTCTTCTCAACCTCCAACACTTTGTTATTACATCGGGATGTTTCATGGGCTTTTCTCCATTCTTACTTCTCTTTGCATATTCCTGTCAGTGAATGTCAAGACTCATATCTTCAGTACTGTACTTCCAGCTTGCTCTGTGATTCCTTTAATAAAGGGAATTGCTGAAAACATTGCCACTTCTTCAAAACCGCTATGTCAATGAAGCTTGGTGTGGGCATGAGTGAAGCTTACTTACCAGTGATAAAATTTGACCAGAATTTGGTACAGATAAGCCTGTATCACAGTTGAATGTCTTTCAACAGGCTGAATTCAGTTTGCCAAAACTTTATAGGTGACATCTCTTGCTGATGCGGGAGTGGAGTTTTGGGAAACCCTGACCAAGTTCCAAAGATCCTGATTGTTCTAGGGACAGAGACATAACATGAATCTCCTGGACCCCAATGCAACATCTTTAGCAGAGCAGATTTATAGCATTGGTGCCTTTTCAATGGCAGAAGAACCTTTGGGCCCCTCAGGCACCTGAGCTGAAGTGAGGCTGCTACCAGTACACACATTATAGATACTGTCTTGCTGATTCAGAAATACTGTACAAAGAAATGCAAGGAACTAAAGTATGGGGTGTTATAGGTAATGGTTGTGGAATCACTGTGCCAACCAACCAGTGTGACTTTGGGCTCGTCCTGAGGGCATTATCCTGGGAGTCCCCTGGTATTTACCCTTTAACCCTATGCGGGGATCTGGACTTCACTGCAGGGAAGCCAGGCAACTACCTTTAGGGAATACCCCAGTGTGGTTGGCTGCTAACCCACAGCGATCAGAGACACCGGTGCACTGGGGGATCAGACAATGCACCTAGTCAGGAGACAAGCGAAGGTCAGGACTGGCACAGTTCATGTGAATCTGTGAAACAATCCAAGGGTCAGGGCTGGCGTAACATCAGTAGGGTGAATAGGCAGAGATCAGGAACCAGGAATCAGACAGATAAATGTATAGCGGCTCTTTCACAGGCTCTAGCTAGCTAGCTAGAAAGATCTAGCAAGATCTGTAGAGACTAATTGCACAGGCAAGGACTGAAGGAAACACCTAGCTATATATAGAAGCAGCTAATTGGCAATTGCACAGCCATGCAGCAGCTCACAGAGCAAAGGAAGATTAACACTAGCAATGATGAAGACAGGTACAATGACAAGCCACCATAATTCACACACAGGAAGTCAGTGCCTGAGTGCACATGATAGCGGTGGTCATGACTCATTACATGTCACCAAGTGGCACCACATCACCGCTGGGTCACATGCAACTTTTGGACACATCAGTGCTGATGCAAGTCATTGGCTGCAGCTGTGCCTGTGACCCTGTCCGTTCGGAAGTGCACAAAGAAGACAATCCAGGACCCATGGAACTGGAACTGAGCGGTGGAGAGCTAGTAAGTATAGTTCCATTTACAGGTGGGGATGGGGGATTTCAAAAAATTGTCGACAACCTCTTTAATATCATACAGTGAAAAATGTGTCCATAAAAATAAAGCTGACTATTTTCTGCAGCCCTGTATACAAGCAGACTATTACTGGAGTATAAAACGTGCTACCCTCAAATAATCGTTAACCAAGAGACATCATTAGCTCCGTGCAATCTATACAAGGGACCTTTTCAAATTTGATTGTTCTCATCAAAGCCAAGAGAAAAACTATCCCCATTATTTTATTTTTAGTGGCACTTGTCTGGACAATATGCAGTACATCGGTTAAAGCACCTGCATACGTTTCCAGGAAAGGCAAGGCCAATGGAGACACATAATAAGTGTAATTTACTCAGGAAGGGATGATTTTAGCTCCTGTAATATAAGGAGAAGGTTTTATTTTCTGCATTCCTGGCAAAGGCTTGTCACTCATGATAAGTGGCTAATGAAAGATTATATTTCTGAGCTGAATTGCCATCCATGCTGTTACCTGTAAATGCAATCACAAAAGGGTGACAAAGAAATGAGGACTAAATTCAATACAACCGAACTGAAGGGCAGCGTTGGACCGTGTGCACCAAAACAATTTGCACCAAAAAAATAATCATTTGCAATTTAATGAAATTATGACTCAGGCAGTTTAACAGTTATGGCATTTAGTACAGGTTGTACTTAGAAAGTTCTGAGCATAGTCATTTCAATCGATTTGTGTTACAGTGAAGCAAAAAAAATGTTCTCAGAAGATGCTTTTGAGGGAACTAATACCTTCTGCATCCTACTAAGATGCTGTCATAACAACTGTCAATGTTCCAGCATCATCATTTGTACCGAAGAGGTAGTCACAGTTCGGATGTGGGCCAATCTCTAGAATAAATTTAGATCATCAAACTCAAATGTTCCTGGTGTCTCTGCTTTCTCAAATAGGTTTGAACTGTCCAAGAATGGCCCCCAACTGAAGAAGGTGAGGACCCCTAATAAGGTACTTCTAACTATGGTTTATCAATAGACCACTTAAAAAATGAGACTGTGGGATAAATCTGAATTGTTAGTATTATCATTGAGTTAAATGGTAAAACTTATGTCCAGATAATGACCCCATTTTACTTTTTTTTCTTTATTTTTTTATCATAATCAATGCATTACAATATTCTAGAAGTATTTGTGTGCTTCAAAAATAATAATAGTATGGCAGCTCAGTTAAAAAAAAACAACTCTCTTCCTCAAGGTTTGGGAGCCCTGGGAGACTTATCGGAGCTCGGGTTCTTACAGAAATGCTTGACACTGACTTCTTGGTTCATCTGTACGCCTTGCCCCCTCTCCCCGTCCTTCCTCCCCCGCCTTTTTTTTTTTTTTTTTTTTTTTCTTATCCGTTTCTTCTTTTTCCCATGTTTTTCCTACCTTCCCTTAAGAGATTTGCGGCGCTATTGTCTTTTCTAGCCTCGCTTCATACCTAATTTTGTTGTAATTACTTCAGACTCTGGATAAGTTTTATCATTGAGACTCATCACACTATTGGTTTCATTTGCCAATGTCTGTTTTATTTGTACTGCTCTGTACATTGTATTTGTTTAACAAAAAATTTTCTTTTATAAAACCAAATAAACACTTGAATTTGAAAAAAAACAACTCTCTTCCACATAGTTTCTATTTGTTAGAGGGATTGTCCCATCTTGGCCTTTCATGGCCAAAATAGGAATGGCTACAGTAAGCACCAGATTGGGGTGGCCTGAGCTACCAATGCTCCTCTGTTTTCATAACTCCAACAGCAGTGAATGGGAGCCACACAAACAGCATAGCTGTTACGCTGGCACCTGTGTCTGCCGATGTCCCTCAGCACTGCAGGAGTTAATCTTTCTTCTTATTACCTGTCCAGGAGTTGACTAAATTTATGATCAGCCCTTGCCTGACCTTTGGGTTTTTTAGCATTTAGTAACAAGTGAAGGTGTGATCTCTTGTCTGACTATTCGCGTACCATACCGAGCCTGACTACCAATTATGCTCCTTGCCGCGTATCTTGACCTTGGAATTGCTATCGGGAATATAGACGTACACAGCCTGCCCCGACCTTGGACTGTATTCAGACTATGCCTTTTTGCCTGATTCCTTGGTGCTTTGCACTGGTGTCTCTGACCCCCATGGGTCAGCTGCCATCTACACCAGGTCTACTCCAGGAGGTAGCAACCTGGTTTGTTCCCTGCAGCAAAGTCCAGATCCCTGTTAAAGGGATCTGTGTTGGTCCCATGTCCATATGTGCCCATATTGCTGAAAAAAATGATATTTAGATATATATAAATGGGCCTCTAGGAGCAATGTGGGCATTGCCATTTCTCCTAAAGGATTAGCTCTCTCCACTTTGATTGACAGGGCCAGGCACAGAAAACCTCATCACTCCTGCCCTTTCAATCAAATAGGAGAGGGCGCGGCAGTTTCAGAGAGAGCACAGCCTCTAGGTATAATGGCAATGCCCAGATTGCTCTTAGAGGCTAATTTGCATATATTTTAACATCATTTTTCTCGGACACATATAAACATGGGACCGACACAGATGCCTTCAGCTGCCAAGTGCACGTGTAACAGGTCAGCCATAGGTACAAATCTGCTGTCAGATGCCCTTTAAAGATGAATTGTTTAAAAATGTAAAAATTATGACACCATCATATATGATGTCATCCTGCAGTGTGGATGTAGGTTGTAAAACGCATCCTCTAATCATCTGCATATATCCAGTGTATTTGAAATAGAAAGAGTATAAAGAAACGTGAAAATCTGGTAGATTTCCTTTTTTGTGGGGATTACAAAACATATGAGACAAGAATTTAATCTATATCATAGGTTTTTGGATTTGGAGTCCTAGCTATTTCCAGGTTATATTACCAGTTTATGCTTTCGTCAGCAGTGCCATCTAGTGAGCTTACGTAAAAGGAACAGTGAAGCACAGCTATTTTTTCAAATGTTTCTCCAATTCCTAAAAATTTCACTCTATATTTCATGCATTGAAATGAAAGGTATGTCTGATGACCAAACCCAAATGTCCCTGCCTGTAGAAGTACATTTTTAAGATTTTTCTGAGTCTCATAATTTAGTTTTTCTGGTCCTGGTAATCAGGGGTGCACCTAACCTTTCTGCTACCTGAGACGAAAACTGAAAGGGCACCCCACTCCCCAATGCCAATTTTTTAACTAAACCCCTTCCTTTCAGCCCATGGCTCTTCGGCTGCCCCCCCTCTGTTCCCCCTACCTGGTGCTGCCTGAGGGGATCACCTTACCTGTCCTCATTGTTGGTGCACCGCTGCTGGTAATGGCTTTGTGTAAAGAGGACTGTGAGTAGTGGCTCTGACAAGTACACTGAGAAACACACTGTGGTCTGAGTAAAGAGTCTACCTTGTTATTAGTTGCAAACACCTTTGAAGCCTGTTGTGAGAACACTGGAAATGCGGAGAGTGTCTGTCCATTTGCTAGAGACAACCTCCAGGTAAAGTGGAGTAAAAAGAGTGTCCTGCTAACTGACTGTTTTGCTGATTTTAGTAACCACCAAGCCCTGTGCCTTATAATTCTGTGTGTGTACCCACCAAGCTTTGTGCCACAAATTTGTGTGCAACCAATAAGTTTGTGCCTCCTCGAGAGAACATCCTTATTGAGTAAACCACTGTTCAAGAGAAACCATGCCTAGTTTGTGAGTCACTGTGCTATCCTCAAGTAGGGTACCCACAGGTTTCTAACTCTCTTTCTCAACCTGCTTAAAGGGGTTGCCTGACTTCAGCAAATAGCATTTATCATGTAAAGAAAGTTACTACAAGGCACCTACTAATGTATTGTGATTGTCCATATTGTCTCCTTTGATGGCTTGATTCATGTGACCACCGCTGCAGCGTAGATACAAGGTGGACAGATTGGGCGCTGCTGTGCATGTCTGCCTATGCACGCTCCTGTGGTCCCGGCCACCAGAGAGGATGGCTCTTTTGTCCTATAGTGTGCAAGCACAAACACCATTGCTAATAGCCGTAACCCCTGGAAACAAGCAGCCCATAATTGGCTGAAAAATGAATCCAGCCAGAAAATAGGCAATATGGACAATCACAATACATTAGTAAGTGCTTTGTATTAAATTTGTCTACATGATAACTCCCATTTGTTGAAGTGAGACAACACCTTTAACTATGCAATGTATAAACGCTAATGGCAATTGCAGTACCCCAGTACAGGGGGTGTTTGCCAATGGTTTGTGATGGTATGTAATGTCATGCGATGTAATGTAATATGCAACCAGCATGGGCCTGGTATGGTTAGCAGGATTTGTCATCATGTTCCACCAGTCTCAGGAGGGGCAGGAGTGGATTGGTCCTGCTTCCTGATGAGAGAGAGAGTAGTGTGTGAAGAGGGAGAAAGCAAGTCTGTGTGCTCCTTTTCTTAGGCCTCAGGATCTAGATACTAACAGATCTCTCTAAAAGTGACTGTTTCTGCTACTGCAAGAAAGAGAGAATGAAAGAAGAACTTAGAATCTGCAAAGCCAAGCATAAGGGTTAGCAAGGTAACAATGAAAAAGAAATTTGGATCGTCTCACCTCCATGCAGGTATGGTGCATGTGATCTGGGCTGGCAACCCGGAACAATGCAGGAAAAATGTGGATAGATCTGGTAGCCAAATAAAAATGAATTCCTTTATTGACTCAGAACATAGTAGAAAAATATTAAAACCACTGTTGCTTACACATTTCAGGCGTATAAGCCCTATGAGGAAGTAAGGTAACCTGTGACCACAGCTAACTAGACTTTGCTGCTTGTGAGGGATTACAGTTAAGACATCCTTCACACTTAACCGTGCCTCTAAAACCTGTATCCCACAGAGGACACTATAGCCATAATTGCCAGATTACAGACAGAGATTCTATTTAGCAAGACTTTAGCAAGATAGCATTCCAATAGTGCTATCTTTTACCACTTTGCCAGCCTCCATACCTCTCCATAGCTCCATTTATCTGTGCTATAGGGTCTTCTGAAGGGGTAGAGAAAGGGGCATTTGGTACCAAGGCCTGGATACGACCACTACTGTTGCACCCTCTTTTACTAGTAGATGCAAGTGTTTGACAGTGATGTCTATCTAGTAGGTCATCTTCTCATAAGAACACATTAGGAATAAGGATTTCACAGTACAGTCAGTGAAGATTTCAGCCACTGTGCATTGCTCTCGTTCATACCTTCATAAAGATTTGGAAATGTTCCCATCTATTAATAGCACTAGATTAGATGATGATAATAAAAAATCACTTACACTTCTGGCAAGAATCCCTAAACTGCCATAAAACGTTCCAATAATCCATCCAGCGCGATACTGAAGTCAGTCACTACCTTTTTTTCTAATGACAGAGTAAGAATGATTGTCTCCAATTTTCACTGTTATCCTGCCTTTAGCTAAAATTACAATTTTGTAAAATATAAAGGAACTGGTACAGTAGATAATCCATAACCATATATCTTGAGGCTCCTTCCACAATACTCAGAATTACTGCTTGAAATGTTATCATATTCTTTACTCATTAGACATCTGTCACTGAGGTATGGATGATGAGTTCATTAGCTATATTTGTGTTATACTTCTGAAACGTAAATCACTAAATGTTTTTTTCAAGGACTTAAATATTGCTAGTCTATCCATCAATATCAGATCATTGATCATTCCGATTTCCAGCACGCTGACAATGAGCTGAATGCAGGAGCGTAACATGTAGCTGCTGTGGTCCAGTGCAAAATCATTAAAGAGGTTATCCTAAGACAGACCTCCCAGAGAGGGCAATTCACTGTAGAGATCATACTTACCTGGTCCTCACTGCTGGTTTGGGTGTCTGACGCTCCTGGGCCAGCTCTTCCTGCCTTCCTGAAATCAACATCTGTCAATGAGGGACATGTGACCGTTGCAGCCAACCTCAGGCCACAGTAGTGACATGCTTCCATTGCGTCATGACAACTGGTCACGTGAAGCAAGAGGGGGCAGGTTACTGCTGTGGCATGTGATTGGCTGCAGGGATCATGTGTCCCTTCATCGATGCTGCAGGGAGAGGAAGAGCTGTTCCATTAGCATCAGACACTGAAATCAGCGGTGGGGACCAGGTAGGTATCTCCACTGCAGCTCAGCCACTCTGAGAAATCCAACACCGTTCTTAAAAACAGTGATGATCCTTTATTCTTGAGTACAGCAAGCACATACAAATAATCACAGCACCCCGACTGTAAATCGTTTGGGGAATCGGACTACAACCGTGCACGTCTGGTACAATCAAGGTACAGGTGAGCTGGAGCTTACCTTTACATACGAACTCTGAGAAATCTATCTTACTCTTGGATAACCCCTTTAACAGAGCCTTCCACTTATCTCATTGTACTGGTCTCCTTATAAGGGGAAGAGAAACCTTATGGGCTCCCTCAGGCTCTTGAGTCCGGGGCATCTGCACTTCTGCATCCACTAGTCATGCCTCTGCCTAACTGAAGGAGCTTTCTTGTACCAGCTAGTGCAGTGCCAGCTTTATAGTTTACTGGGTACAGCACTGTACATTTTTAGTTGCTCTGTTTAGTATTGCAGCTCTATCTTGTTCACTTAAAAAAGAATGAGCTGCAATAGCAGGCACAGACAAAAAAAATCGTACAGAGCTTTGCCCGGTAAACAATGAAGGTGCAGACATGTGTGAGAGACATCCTGCACAACTAGTCCCAAGTTCAGAGAACCCTTGTCTGTGAGCCTACAACTGCCCATACTACCAGAGAACTCCAGAGAGAAGAAGATTAGAAGGCCCAGGATCAACAAGGCAGTGCATTGGACTCAGACAGCAAGGTATTATGTTTGTTTGTTTCCATACTCTGCTATTAGGAGAATATTGAGCTGCTATTTGTACTACAATTCTGATCATCAACCTAGTAAAGTGAGAATTTATTTATTACAATCAATGAGCCTGATTATTGTCTCCAATATCCACCAGTCCTGCCTTCAATCCAACCAATCAATCTACCATCAAGGGCACCCCAACTACCAGCAGGCAGGAGCCCAGGATGTGCTCAGAGGGAAGAAAAGGTGCACCCTCCATCCACTGCATGGCCCCAGGGAGTGCCAGAGTGGTGATTGCCACTGTGATCTGTGAGTACTACCACCAGCCTCAGAGCTATGACTACCACTCCCATCCTCCATGCACTCCTCCTGAGCCTCTGCTGGTTTTAATCAAACAAGCTGCTGTGCTATCACAACTATGTTTCTGCTGAGGTTTCATTTAACAGCTGTCAGCTTCTGTGATATCACAAGTGTGTTAAAGTGCAGTGAAGTCACAAATGTGTTCCAGACAAGAAACATGGTGTGACATCATAAATGTGTATCTTTCAAGGCCCATGGTGACATCATAGCTCATTTTTGTGAGGTAAGCTGTTGTGATATCATAAGAGTGTTTAATTCAGTTAAGCATCTGTGACACAACTTTTTTGTCTTCCTTTGTCTACCTGGGGATTCACAGTGTGCACTTTGCACTCCACACATGAGGTTATCAAGGTCTTATTTCTGCATAGGGTTAATTGAGTTCTTCTTTCAACCCACTAAGGGTAAACTACTTTTCTCTGTCCCTCTTTACTCCATTGAAGGTTAATCCTCACTTCCTGTTGTTTGGCTATATATGTACTTGTACTTCTTGTGTGATCTAGCCTGATGAAGGTGGAGGACCACCACCGAAATGACTTTTTATGACCTTTAAATGTTCCTGCTTCCAGTCTCCTGTGGCCTCCTGCAGTGCCCAGTTTTCAGTGTGGCAGCTTGGTCCTTTTCCCCTGCGTGGGGTTGAACTTTGCTTCTTCGTAGTGTTGTGCTTAGCCCTGCACAACACCAGTGGGTAAGGTACCTTTATTGGTGGCCTTAACCATATGAGTTGGCCAGAGTTGAAAGGTGCCCCAGAAAGAAGAAACAATGTTTGAATCAAGATCAGAAAAGGGCCCCATTTTTATTTTTGGTATGGGCTCTTTCATCTATGGGAACACTTTTGATACAAGGTCACCCAGATGCTTTTTGCCTTATAACTTATTTGTAATCCAAACTGAAAAAGAGTCTAAGCCCAAGTAAAGATTTAAAATTTGTATTTTTAGAAAACTTACCAGGATTACAAAGATTCTGCCGAGAACTGAGAGATAAGCGGCATATAAGCTACACATCCAGATGAAATGTTATAATGATTTCTGGATTTCATTTTATTTTTCATTCTACAAACAAGAAATGCCTGAAGCTTTGTGGAGCTCACTTAGGCTACTTTCACACTAGCGTTTTTAAATTCCGGTATTGAGTTCCGTCAAAGGGGCTCAATACCGGAAAAAAACGCTTCAGTTTTGTCCCCATTCATTGTCAATGGGGACAAAACTGAACTGAAGACAACGGAATGCTCCTGAAAGCATTCCGTTCCGTCTTCAGACCGGAGAACAAACCGCAGCATGCTGCGGTTTGCTCTCCGGTCCAGGCATCCGCACCAAGACGGATCCGGAATGACCCCCAATGGAAGTCAATGGGGACGGATCCGTTTGGTGTGGACACACCAGTAATCCGGATCTGTCCTCCATTGATTTCCAATGGGGGGGCATTCCGGATCCGGCATACATACACACAGACTACATACAAACAAACATACAGACATACATACAAACATACAGACATACATACATACTCACATACTCCCGGGACGCCGGCAGAACGTCTTCACGCGCCTCCTGCACGCTGCGATGACGTTTCCCCACTGCGCCCAGCAGAGGGCGCTGTGGGGAATCGTCATCACTGCGCGCAGGAGGCGCGTGAAGACGTTCTGCCGGCGTCCCGGGAGTATGTGAGTATGTATGTATGTCTGTATGTTTGTATGTATGTCTGTATGTTTGTTTGTATGTAGTCTGTGTGTTGTTTTAATGTGTGTCATGTGTGGGGCCGGAGCGCTGCTCCGGCTCCACACATGTATAGCGTTAGCACGGATCCGTCGGCACCCTTTAGGTGCCGGATCCGTGCTAACGCTAGTGTGAAAGTAGCCTTACCAACACAAGTATTTTCATATCGAATTCAGTGGCCTTGTCTGTTCTCTTTAACACATTTAACTTAAGATAGAGAACACAGCAACACGAAGCCTGAATTTCAGTTTTATGGTATTTCCTCTGTATTCTGTTTACCAGATCCATTAGAAAAGCTGTTAAAACTTTCAATAAAGGTAGTATCGGTGGCAGAGAACATGTTCACTGTATATAATACCAGTTAAAGGGGTTGTGCACCTTTGTGGGGGTTTTGGCAAATCCTCCCTCTTTGGGATACCTGCGAAGGTAAGCATAATTACTTGTTTCCTGGTGCTGGCCCCTTGCTCCTCTGCTTCTGCGCTCAGCTTTCAGGGTGTAAACTTCCATTTTACCTTCCCCCCTTCTGTCAAATGACATGATGCAAGGCGAGAAGGTTAGCACTGTGGCCAGCGACTGGCTGCAGTGGTGTCAAAACAGAATACTACATCCTGGGAGCTGAGCGGAGAAGCCAAGGCTGGGAAGAGAAGGAGCCAGCACCGAGAATCAAGTAAGTATGCTTCCATTCGGGGGTCTACCAAAAAGGGGGGTTTGCCAACACAACCAATCTGATGTGTATTTATAGGTTTTATTCTACTGGAACACTTAATACATAATAAATGACATCATAATAAATGAATGAAGTGAAGCATCTGAAGTGGAATTCGGTCCGAAGTTTAGGAAAACTTCGATTCGAAATGAATCCGAATTTCCTTGTGCTTCGTGGTAACGATTCAGTTTTCCTAAAATGGCAGCTGCACATGTTGTGAAAGTAAGTGTAGAGGAGACAAACCCGGGAACTCGAGATCACCCATAATGCTGTGCAGCAAGCCGATCCACAGGTAGTCATCCCCCTGTGATGTCACAGCTAGACAGAGCCCTATATAACCCTGATCCCACGCGGTCGCTGTCATTTTACTGTGATCTGAGCATAGGCAGAGACATGACAAGATGCTCATGCACTAGGGACAGGGTTGCTGCATACTCTTAACAGGGAGTGTAGGAGTGTAGGACAATATTGGAGACGGAGAGTGCAGTGCATAGGATACTGCTGAACTACAGACTCTACTACAATTTATTGCTGTGTACATAACTGTGCAGTGCACCAAGAGTCATAGCTAATCCATTTTGTAAGCTGTAGAGTTACTGTGCGTCAGTATTACAGGTATGTCTAATTTATCCCCGTGTGTATTGCACCAATATTCATAGTTAATCCATTCTGTTAGCTGTAGAGTTAATGTGCGTCAGTATTACAGGCCACTATTACTTTTAGGCAGATTGACCTGGGTATACCTGATTTATAGCAATTTGTGACAACATAATTTGTAACAAATTGAGTTTCTTTTCAAATTTCGTCAAAGCTGCCAAATCAAATTTTTCCAAACTTTGCTTGTCTCTATTCTAAAACATATAATAAAACTCACCCTCTATTCACACTGACAAGTAAGCAAATGTAAAAGCATTGATTAAAAAGAAAATCCTGTTGCTGCCTGGAAAGTGAAAAGGCAGGCAATCAACGGTTTATGAAATTTGTTCAAAATTATTATCCTTACCAGAACCTATGTCTATATTTAGCACTTTGAGTGAACTAGGGTGTACTTAAATGGGATACAGGCTTAACATATAAACAACCAGGGCAGTTTAGGTCAGTACACAGGGCTTTTTGATGCATGAATATATACATTTCCATCAAGTTCTTTGTATGTTCATAAGCACAATTTATGTGTTAAAGAGGTTGTCCCAAAAAGAATATTTTACAGTTTTCAAACCAGCACCTATATCTGAACACTTTTGTAATTGCATGTAATTAAAAATTTAAAGTAGCCACTGAGTTATTAAAAAAATGTATCTGTATAGCTCTACCCGCTGTTCCTTTTTTTATTTTTTATTTCTTTGTCCTGCTCACTGAAATGGCTGAACAACTGTTCAACTGCCTCCGAAATTGTGATAGGGAAAGCATGGACCTTAGCTGTAGCAGAAAAGACACTCCCCTTGAGCTGTCAGCTTTATATAAATCTAGCAGAGAAATTAATGGAAATCTCTGGATCCATGTGAGGTACAGACCTGGTTCTAACTTTGTTAGAAAGAGGTTGTCATGTACTTTATGATGTCCGATTTTCACTTTTTACATTAGTCATGGGATAACCCCTTTAATTCTGTGATACCCCCAATGAGAATACCAGATAGTTGTTCATTCAGGCCAATACTTAAAGACTTTATTATGATATTTTAGCAGGAGCTGCCCTGCTTCTTGATGGATTCCAGGATGAAAAAAGCTTTTCTGCAATACACAGGGTAAAAGAAAAATAAGCTAAAATAATTTGTTGTAATGAATTTATAACTATAGCATGCATCTATATTTCGCCAAATATAGACCCATAATCTGCTATAGACCTATACTGTACATCCATATGAATCCAGTTTTACACAGAAACACATTTTTGTTCACATGGCTTCTGTATAAATGCAGTTTTCACGTAATTGCTGTAAAGCATACAGTACTGTACAAAAGTTTTAGGCAGGTATGGAAAAAATGCTGCAATGTAAGTAAGCTTTCAAAAATTTTAATGTTAATTGTTTAAATTTAAATTTATTCTGCAGCACGACAATCACCCCAAACATACAGCCAATGTTATTAAGGTTCATATCATGGTTTAATTTTCTGTTTTTCCGATCTGTCAGAAGAACAGAATTTTTTTTTAAAAAGAAGGGGATCCTTTATTTTCAGTATCTCGTATGCTCATTTTGACTGTTACTTTAGAGATCCGTTAAATTTGATGGAAGAAAAATTCCTTCTCACAGAACTTTTTCTCCCATCTAAAATAACAGATGGTAGAAGGTAGTGACAAATACAGATGCAAAATGAGCATAACTGATGCTCAGAATACAGGATACGTTTCTTTCTGGATCAGAAAAACAGAAAACTAAAAGGTGACATGAACCCAGCCTAAGAACTATCTTGAGCATGCAGAAGAACAATACATCCTGCAATTGATGAGATGGCCCCTACAGAGCCCTGATCTCATTATCATCAACTCTGTCTCAGATTACATGGAGAGACTGACGGATTTGAGCAAGCCTACATCCACAGAAGATCTGTAGTTAGTTCTTCAAAAACTGATCTAGAAGAACTGATGCTGTTTTGAAGGTAAAGGATGGTCACACCAAATGTGGATTTGATTTTGCTTTCTCTTGTTCGTTCACTTTGCATTTTATTAATCGGTAAAAAAAGCTACTATATTTTTCACTCCATAAGACAAACTATTCTTCCCCCAAAATTGAGGGGGTGGTAATGCGTCTTATAGAGCGAATAATAATGATCGCTTCCATTATAGAAGCAGTCATTAGTATGCAGGAAGCATGAGGAGCAGTGTGTGTAGTGCTGTTAGTGGTGGCTGTACTTACCGCTCCCTGGTCTTCTTCTGGGCGCTGTGCTGCACATGTCCTGACTGCCTACAGAGTCAGGACATGACCTAACACCAAGCAATGTCAGGTCACAGTGAAGTGCAGGCTGTAGGAAGACCAGGGAAAAGAGAGTGCAGGAGAGATCGCCGGATCTGCAGATTGGCAGTGCTATCCGAAGCAGGAGAGGTGAGTTCATTTATTGTTTTATGTCTGATCTGAGGTGTAATGAAAATTTTTTTTTTCTTATTTTCCATAGGGCGTGTCTTATGGTGTAAAAAAATACAGTATTAGCTATTTTAGAAGGCTTTCTTACATTGCAGGTTAACATTGATTTTACTGTGACTGAATAGTGATGACATGAAGCTGTGTAGGCCTAGCCCAATACGTGCCTGCATCTACTGATACTGTTTGACAATTACAAACTAAGAAAATAAGCCAGTGATGCGCACACTTTTAGTTTGATGATGCTTGCTGTACACTATAGCTGTGGCCTGATGGGACACATATAATACTGCCAGATGTTACCTATCATCCATGTAGCGCACATCATAATTAACATTTGGATTCCTAGATATGCAGTATTCTCATTTCATATTCTCAGCATTAAGCAAAGCCAAGTCACTTGTGATTGTATCGCAGCAGCAATGTCACTGTCACACAATGCATGACCTTAACATTGAAATATTGTAACAGCTGCGCCGTAGACATCACATGCAATGTTCAGGGGGATTTAACACCTCTTCCTCTAGTTTGATTCACGGCTGTAGTCAATAATGTGCAGAATTCATTTACTAAAACAGAAGAGCAGATGGAAAGTTTAGTAAAACCTGATATGTCCATTAGAAAAACATATGTTGCACCACAATTATTTCCTCACTTAGTATACAAGGATTTCATGTTATTTGGCTTCTTTTTACACTGCTTAGGCTAGTTTCACAGTTGCAGTGGTTTTGGTCCGGCCAAATCCCGGCAGTAATGCCGGAAATATGCCAGATTCCCATCCGATCCCATTATAGTCTAAGGGCTCCAGAAGGGAAAGGCAGTATCCGGCTAGGCCAAATACGATGATCTCTGTTCTGATAGGCTGTTCCTCTGCTTACTTGTTTTTTTAAATAGTTAAAATCTAAAAATTATTACAAAAAAAAATTAAGGGAGACATTTATGAAAACCAGCATTTTACATGCCAGTCTTAATCTAAGCCCCCACTGACACTGCAAGCGCTTCCATTCCCGGGTTCAGGGAAGTGACGGCGCGTGCGCAGATGAGTGGAAGCCCTTGCAGTGTTCAGCACTGCAAGCGCTATTGCGCATGCGCCGGCCCTGATCCTGCTGCGCAAGCGCAGGATTTCAGCGCTAGGCCAAATGGTCTAGCACTGTCAGTCAATTTAAAGAGGGGCGTGCACTTAGGCATGGGGGAGAGCCTCGGGCCCGGGGGGCGGTGAAGAAGCGGTGCTCAGGAGGAAAGAGCCGCCAGTGTTCTGAAGGCTCATTAGCATAATTTTTAAACTTCACTTTTCTGCACAACTGCTGCGCTACACTCTGCAATACAGGTATGTGGATAATTGGCAAATTAAGGGCTTTTAACCTATGTATTAAAATACATAGGTTAAAACCTGGCGACAGAGCCTCTTCAATGGGTCCGTGTCTATGCGAGTCAAGTTCTAGTCTTTCGAGATGTATTCTAAAATGAATATTCTGGCATCCTTGTAGCTACCTGTTGATGTTCTGTTTATGTCTAAACTCAGTGACCATTTAATGATGATCCACTAAATTCTCTTAACTAAATCCCTTCTTTCTGGAAAAGATTCCAGAAATATCGCCTTGATTAGTTTTAATATAGAAGATTTATTCATTCAGTCATTCATTTCCAGACTTAAGGGAAACTCTCTTTGATCATATTGCAAAACATTCTCTATGATGCAATGAGTACCTATTAAAGGGGTTATCCCATGATTATTGTAAAAAATGAAAATCATAATACATGACAATCTCTTTCTAACAAAGCTAGAACCAGCCCTGTACCTCACATGAATCCTTATCCATTGCTCTAGTTACTTTGCTAAATTATCCTCAAAAGACTGCTCAGAGGGTGTGTCCTGTGACTCTCAAAGCCTCTAAGTTCTGGCTGGTGGTGGTTGAAGGATGGAACTGAGCGTGTGCGTCCATCTCAGCCAAGTGGACAGAGAGATGAAAGAAAAGAACAAACAGCTATACAGATATATTTTATTGCATAACTTAGCTACCATACTAAATATTTAATTACTTGCAATTAGAAAAGTATTCAGGTCCTGAGATCTGTTTTAAAAAATGTAGAGTATCTTTCATGGGACAACCTTCTTAAGGTAAGATCATGGTTATGTGGTCCTCGAATATATCTCCAGCCAAGCGTGTGTTTTTCACAGTTACCGTATATCTAAACTAATCCATTTGATCTTCATTGCATAACCATCTGGAGCAATGATGTGCTGATCTGCTCCTCAGGCATAAACAGATATGCTGTACCCGTGTAGAATGTATTCAATGGAGACCACCTTTATCTAAAATCCACCTAAAAAGCCCTAGTCCCAGCATTTTCATTTTTTTGACTATTATTTGCTAATATTCTGTAATATACCGCATGCATCTATATTTAAAGGGGTTGTCCCTTGAAAAATATTCCATAGTTTTCAAACTAGTGCCTGGATCTGAATATTTTTCTAATTGCATGTAATTAAAAATTTAACCCACTGAGTTTTTGAATTAATAGTATCCGTATAGTGTCACCTGCTGTATGTTTTCTTTTCTTATTTCTTTGTCCTGCTCACTGAGATGGTCGCACATGCTCAGTTTCATCCTTCAACTGCCTCCTGAGCTGTGATAGGGAGAACTGAGACATGCCCCCTGAGCTGCAGCAGAAAATACACTCCCCTTGAGCTACCAGCTTGATATAAATCTAAAATGGGGAGATCTCTGGATCCATGCGAGGTACAGCACTGGTTCTAGCTTTATTAGAAAGAGATTGTCATGTACTGTATGATGTCTAATTTTAATTTTTTATATTAGTCATGGGATAACCCCTTTAACACAATGAACACAGCTGTATATGTACAGTACCTGTTAAATCAACCATTTCCATCTAATCCATATAATCTAGAACGTATTGGAGCACAGAAGGGCAAAAGCAAAAAAATAAAGCGAATATTTATCCTGCGAAGTAGTTTAGCCGTTGTAAGCAGTCAGTGGCCCTAAGGCATTTTCAGGGAATAAAACATCAGCATCAAGCTATCTTCCTTTAATTTATTCTCAGTTGCCCTTTTACTCACCAAGCCTAGATAAAACAAAAGGCATATTACAAAAAGAGCTGACAGAATAAAATCTGACAGTACAGTTCCTTTAATGTGGTATCATTGGGACTCAATACGTTGTGGATATTAAAACCTTACCGTGAATCACCAACTTGTCGGTCCATTGTTCCCTACTGATTTATTTTTGAATGTACGTGTCTAGGGTCGAAGCTCTGTTTTTTTCTGATACAGAACTCCAAATCCCATCAGGTTTTTTGTTGCTAAGCCACCACCGCTTGCTTTTACTGTAGCTTTTTAGCTTTCTAAAGGTGTCCTCACACAATAAGTAATATTTAGTAGCTGCATTATGTAGTTTAATCCCCACATATACTATATGTAAATGACCTTGCAGGAATCATGCTGGTAGAACCATTCAACAGAAGAGTCAAGGTGCCAGGTCCAAAACACAACTAATTTGGATAACTTGCAATTCCTGAGGACAGGATACATCATCTCAAGTCCTACACATACGTTGTTTTCTTCTGGCATTAGTGCATGTGCTGTAAAGCTGAGTTTCCTTGTACTGGGCTCATCAGCTTACTGCTCATGAGTTGGAAGCCACCAGCCTGTTGGAAGAGGATTCCCAGTACAAGGACACCAAGTTTTACTGCACAAGTGTTAGAATAGAAAGTCAATGTGAATAAATAGGACATAGAACAGGTTTGAGATGACCAGGGGCGAATTGGCCATAGACATTACAGGGAAACTTCCAGGTGGGCCGATGCCCAGAGGGCCGCTTAAACCCTCCTCACAGCTGGCCAGTGGAAGTTTTTGGAGATGTATTTTGTGCTGCTGGCAGTATTTTGTGATGGACTGTGGCATTTGGCTCTGTTGGGGTGGTATAATGTGCCACAATATGGTATTGCTGGCCCTGCCTTCCATCAGTTTGGACCTGACTACAAAACAGGGCCACTTTTAGTATTTTTTTCAGGGCCACTTTAAGTTCCCAGTCCACCCCTCGAGATGACTTATCTGTCCTCAAGGATGTCATGGGTGTGTTTAGGGCCTGGCCACCATGACTTTTCTGCCAAGCAACTCCTCCACCTTCATAACGTCTGCAAGGTAATTACATTTTACACCATATAAGGTACCGAGTGCAAGGCACCATTTTTTAAAATTCTGTAAGAATGTCATATCCTTGTCCGCCAAATGGACAAGAAAAGGTGATGTTCAATTTTTTGTGCTTACGTGTAGATGCGGACTGCACACACCTGCAAGGTAGTTACATTTTACACAATGTAAGGTACTGGGTGTACCACAAAATGAACAAGAAAAGATGGAAAAGATTGTTTGCTGGTCCGTGGAAAAGATGCGTGGATGCAGACAGCACATAGGTGTGCTGTCCGCATCTTTTCTGGCCCCATTGAGATGAACGGGTCTGAATACCATCTGCAAAACACGCGGATCTCCAGGTACAGTCACTTCTGTCAGGAGGCTCAGTGTCATACATAACTGGAAGCACAGAAAGATTGGTCATAACTGAATTTACTCCTGCACTACACTTGTTCACAGGTTGTGCGAGGTTTGGTATTATAGCTCAGTCCTATTCAATTGAATAGAGTTGAACTGCAATGTCACACAAAACCCACACAGGTGGACAGGTGTAGCACTACTTCTAGAGGAAAGCGTCCTTTACATGCTAATCCTGTAAGGCGGCTTTAACTATTTCTAACTCATCTTACCAAGAACTTTACTGGGGTCACAAAGAGACCGCTGCTTTCTATCACATATTCTATCCCCACCTTAAAGGTTTTTTCTAGTGTTGAGCGAATCAAACTCCACAAAGTGGAATTCAATCTGAATTTCAGGGAAAATTTGATTTGCCGCAAAACTGAATTTCCTTGTGCTTCGTGGTAACGAATTAATTTTACCTGAAATGGTAAAACTAAAAAAAAATCATACCTCAGCAACTTGAGAGTGAAGAGCAGACCGCCACCATCTTGATTGAAGATCTCGAATGTTGCCACACTGACGTCATCAAGGGCCACGTGAGATTTTTTGCACTAGATCTTCAATAAAGATGGCGGCAGCTGACTCTTCGCGATCAACTGAATGAGGGTATGATTTTATTTATTTATTTTTTATTTTACACTCTATTATTGCTTTCATACATGATCACTGCATCTGAGGGGCTCAATGATGGGGAGCATTGCAATCGCTGCTTACAAATAAATGCGCTTCATGGCGAAGTAATTCATCACAAAGTGAATTTTTTTGTAAAATTTGGCAAAGCAGCTGAAGCAAATTTTCAAATACTTCGCTTATCTCTAGTTTTTTGTAGAATTGCTATGGTTTCTTTAACAAATATACCCACTTCACGTACGTCTTCTCAATGTTTTTTTTTTTTTGCAATTCATCATGTAAATCAATCCCTCTGGTTTCTTTCCATCCTGTATGTAGCATTTCCTGTTTCTGTATCCAACGAAACCCATCATGCACTTCTCCTTTCTCTGCCACAGTTCCAGCACTGCCCCTGACAACCCACACCTAGTTTTTAAGCCCTCCCACCCAGCTAGTTACATAGACACTCCCCTATCACTGCCCCGCCCATGGACATAACATCACAGGAAATAAGAAAGAGCTGCATGGACAGCCCAAGATGGGAGATAGGAGCAATAAAGGTACAAGAAATACATTACAAAATTACAGCGACCTTCATAAATGATTAATTTAAAGGATGTGGATGTAGATCAGAAAATCCCTTTAAAGAGAGCTACAGTATAAAAAGAAGGAAAAGAAATATGATCAATGATATATGATCAAATATTTATATGGACCAAAAAATACCTCCCAGCAAAGCAATGTGCTAGATTTCCTATTACCCACATCTCCTGTTTGTATTTTACCCACTTGACTTACACATATTCCCTTAGAAAGTCGCCAAGTTGTAAAAAAAAATACTCTTTTTGCCAAGAAGCCTCGCTACAGCTGGAGAAGGAAAAGAGCAGTCAATATTTCTCCACGCTTGTCAAATCAATGGCTGCCTAGAACTGATAAGCAATGACTGTATACACGGGAGACAAGACCTGACGTGGGTTCGCTTAGAGTGCTCGGATGAAACACATTTCTCTTTTTGGTTAGCATGAGTTCCTAATTGAGGAAATCAGAGTAATATGATTTTGGAAGGCATAGCTAATTGCAATTTGACATCCCAGCTGCTTCTTCTCTAACTGTAGAACTTTCCTGTCCCATAGAGGCCTACGGCAGAGGCCTACACAGCCATACGTGGCATCCCTGCAATTAGCGCGAAGGCCTCCGTCTCACTTCTCCCTCCAACTTGCCGTTTCCTGCCTATTTTATGCTTTATTAGCTCTGCCTATTTTCGTAAAATACTTGCAAATCCTCTTAAACTGGCTCATTGGGTTTTTGGAAGCATTAATGATTTGTGCTCTTTATGATTTTTGGCATTGGCTTTTAGGCCCTCTCTAGAGCTTCCACGTTTTAAAGTGGCATATCTTGTAATACATCCTACTTCTATATAAGGATTTTATTTTTCTTGCTTTTCAGAAACACGAGTAATTCCATTAACATGAATAACCTTAGCAGCAATAATTGCCAAACTTTTCCTAGAAGGTGATATTAGTCTCACATCACTAGTAACCCTCTTGAAAAGGTCTTTTGAGATTTTTATAGGATGGGTCATCAGTATCTGATCTGTGGGGGTCCAACACGGAGGACCCCCGCTGAACAGCTGTTTAAAAAGGCATGGCCTTCTTGCAGCTTACCAAGCACAGCACCATACATTGTATAGTGGTTGTGCTTGGTATTGCGCTCTGCCCCATTCACTTCAATGGGGTTGAGTTGCTCCTAGGCCACGTGACGTGACAGATGAACGTGACATCACATGGCTTAGGAAAAGCTGCAAGAAGACCCCGACACTCACAAGAGAGCCACTGACTTCTTAAACAGCTGATCTGTGGGTGTCCTGGGTGTCACACCTCCACAGATCAGATACTGATGACCAGAGGAGAGGTCATATGTATTAAAATCTTGGAAAAACCTCTTTAAGTAGATGATGGGTTAGAACTGCCCATTTTAGGCCCAACCACAGCATCTTTATTGGGTTGAAGTCAAGACATTAATGGGGTTATCCAAATAACAAATGTTATTGGTGGAATTGCTTCAGTACTGAGAACCCCCACAGGTCCCACCAGCTGTCTTTCGAATCAATGGAGCAGCCATGTAATGCTTGGAAGCTTTTCATTCTGACATCCATATGCCTTCATACGGTTTATGCAAAGCAGCTGCCTAAACCAGATAACCACTTTAAAGGGGCATATCCATCAGAAAGAGTTTTTAAACTCAATATTCTGACTTTTTTTTTAATTTTTGCCATCTTTTACAATTTTTGCAAGACAGGGTCATTGAAATTTTACAAAAAAATGTCCTTTTGTAGCATTGATCATAGAGAAATAAAAGTTTCTCCACAGGAAAGCAGATTAATATTAGTTTATGATATTGCTTCACAGAGAAGTGTTTGAAAAGGGTTGTGCAGGCAATATTTATCGATGACCTACAGTATCTTCAGGACAAGTCATCAATATCAGATCGTGGGGGTCCGACACTCGGCACCCCCACCAATCAGCTGTATGAAGAGGAGGAGGCGCTCCAAGCGACCGCAACTTACTCTTCATTAAACTGCGCATTGTGTCCATTGCAACAACGATTCCTCTTCAAACAGCTGATAAGCCGGGGTGCCGGGTGTCAATCAGATATTGCTAACCTATCCTGAGTATAGGCCTGCACAAACCCCTTTAGCTGCGAGGTAATCCACGTTAGAATAATTGGTGGAGAACTGGAGTGAATGACAGAATGACTGTTCTATCAAATGTTCAAGTCCTATACTCAGGATAGGTGTTCAAGTCTTCTACATCTGAAGCCTTTTCACCATGTGTGTGCTCTCACATAACCACCGCTCCAAACACCTCCTAACAACTAGGTCAGAATGGTTTAGATGGCAGCTAATTGGTCAATACAACCATCCTGCTTCTCTCAGTCCAGTAATGCATCCCCTCTCAAAGTCTGTCAACTGGGTAAAAAGTCAATCATAGCATGTCTAGCAGTCAACAATCTCTCAACAAGGTACACTACCCAAAAGTAGCCTCTGAGAGCCATTTTATAGGACAGCAGGGGAAACACTTTTGCGCCCTCTTGTGGCAAGACCCATCACCTAATCTGACCACACATGTAATGATTTACAGGTCTGCCTGAGACTGCATGCTGAGTTTTGAAGCTAAAGGACATTTCTATCTAGGTGTGTTAAATTTTTTTCTCAATGAATGTATCATGACTTTGTTGGTTTTATAAGACACTGTGAAGTCTCAAGAAAGCGACTGTAGCGGGGAATTCAATATAAAAGAAATTCAACTGCAGTGTCTAAGGAAATGACAAATATATAACCGTGTTGGAAGAATGAGCTGGATTCTCTTCAGCGTTCCGTGGGATTGTCCCAGGCGGCTGATTTCAGAATCAGGTTTATAGGGGTTAGACAACAGGAGAACAAAGCAATTAAGCATGAGCACCAGGAGTTTTACACTGTTGAAGTGAGTGTTAAAGAAAGGTAGGGCACAAGTTTAATTGAAGTGAGACCAGTGAGAACAACTTGTTTCTAGTAGAAATTTAAACCGTGTAAACGTGTAATAAAGAAAACCTCAGGTAGGATCTACACATAGAGATTCCAGCCACAATCTGACTGAAGATGCTGAATCAATAATTACCCTATGTAAATGTTCAACATGATTACATCTATAGGATCTCCTTATTAATTAGCCTCAGTGGTATACATAAAGGTTGGGGATGGCAAAGATAAAAATGAGGCCCCTTTCAGGAGCTGCCTGACATCACAACACACCTGATCACCTGTGACTAGACAAGAGGTCATGGTACTTCCATCTAATTTTCAAGTTTCTACTGTGTTGTTAATATTCTCTTAAAATAGGAAGGAGACCAATTAGAAATGGGCGCCCTTTCTCCAGAATCCCAATTTTGATTCTATGGTAGTAGGTCTTTAAAAAAGTTGTCTCATTAAGACGACTTCCCCCCATATGTCCTAGGGCATATGAACACTGCAGAGTTGTGGGGTCCTCTACTAGAGAACCCCTTTATGAACTGGAATGAAGAGCCACTCTGTACGAGCGATCTCATTCTGAGCAGTCTTTAGATTGCATTCAATACTACATCTCTCCTTTTAAGATCCCTCCAAGGAGAAATGCCTGGCTGACCAAGGCTTTCCCCAGTAAAATCAGCTATTTGCCAGGCGTGAGTGTATCAGCATCTGGGGCGCTCAGCTAATGAGCAACTCCTTTAACTGACTTCCACAAACAAATTGTAGGGACAAGGAGGTGAGATGCGCAGTGGACGTTAATGAAATGCTACAGGGAACAAGCTGAAAGCATGCTGTGCCCAGGGCTGGAAGGAAACCGTGGAACGGATTCACCATTGATCACAGGTCCTGTCAGATTCTCCTATCTAACCTGGGTGACCATGCTCTGTGCAGTTCATTTGCGAGATGTACAGGACCTGTGATGACATCATCACAGGTCCTTTAGTTTTCTTCACTGATGATGAAGATAATATACTGGAGCTGGATAGTAATGAGTGAAATTAGGAGGCAGGGCATTTTTTTTTACTGCAGGCCCCTTTTCCCCATGGGCCCGATAGCAGCTGCATGGTCCGCCTTTATTGGTGGTACACCACTGCTTCCCATTAATTTAAATGGGAGATTCAGCTCTGATTCTGCCCCAAGATAGGGCGTGCTGCTTCTTTTTTCCATGTGTAAAGTGCTGCTTTCCATTGGAATGAAGCGTTTTTTGTAGCTGATTTTGAGGCAATAACGTTCCAAACTCAGTGTGAACTGGACCTAAGGCCCCATTCACACAACCGGGGCCGGAAGCCGCCGCACGGAGCTAGCTCCGTGCCGCGGCTCCTTTGAAGCATGTCCTATACTTGTCCGTGCGTACGGACAAGTATAGGCATTTTCAATGGGGCCGCACGGCATGTGTTCTGAGCGCTGCGGAACACGCACCGGGCAGCCCCCGTGAAATACGTTCGTCTGAATGGGGCCTAAGGGTAAGGACACACTGTGCAGCTATGCTGCTGTCTGCGCATGTTGTGACTGAACACTGAGGTGCCGTACACACCGCAGCACTATCAGATTAACAAATTAGAACCAAATTGTTTATTCATTGTTCATTGGTAATAACCCTGCTGTAAACTGCAAAACTGAAGGACCATTGAGAGTGAAAACCGAATAAACAATTCAGGTCTAATTGGTTAATATGATCCTGCTGCTTTGTGTACAGCCGTCTCCCAGATGCAGCATGGCCATATCGTGTTAGCCAACCCTAAAGGTGTCCTGCACAGTAACAGATTTAAAGGGGTATTCCCATCTCACAAATGTAGTTTGTATAATTAGATATAGCCATACCAATATTATTACTAATAGAATGTATTTATATAATATGTACCATTTAGAAGATTTTCCTGTTTGTATATCCATTGTCCTACACACATCAGTCAGGCCGTTGCCCCTCGTTATGACCACTGTGGCCATGTAGTAGTGGTGGCCGGCTTGCTCCTTTTCAAACCCGCTCTGAGGTAACTGCTGTATTGTGAATGCACATTGCATGCGGAGACACATCTTAGGGTACTTTCACATCTGCGTTTTGGACGCTACAAGTCCAAAACGCAATTGTCAGGATCCGTCCAAAACGCAGACTTTATAAACGGATTCTGCTCCATAGAGATGAATTGATCTTGGAACAGGATCCGTTTCTCTGCGTTTTGGAAACGCAGACAAAAATGCTACAACCCTAAGATGCGTCTCCGCATGTTCATGTAATGTGCGTTCACAACACAGCAGTTACCTCAGAGCAGGTTTGAAAAGGAGCAAGCCGGGCCACCACTACTACATGGCCATGGTGGTCGTAACTAGGGACAACGGCCTGACTGATGTGTGTGGGACAATGGATATACAAATAGGAAAATCCTCTAAACGGTACATTTTATATAAATACATTCTATTAGTAATAATATTGGTATGGCTATATCTAACTATACAAACTACATGTGTGAGATGGGAATACCCCTTTAACTTTCAACCTGTTTTTGAGAAGAAAATTTGTAAGATCTGCTGTTTTTACTCTTCATTATCTGTATTTATTCGATGAGGATCCTCACAGATCTACAGTGCCTTGCGAAAGTATTCGGCCCCCTGGAACTTTTCAACCTTTTGCCACATTTCAGGCTTCAAACAAAAAGATACAACATTTTAAATTTTTGGTGAAGAATCAACAACAAGTGGGTCACAATTGTGAAGTGGAACGAAATTTATTGGATCATTTAAACTTTTTTTGTAATAATAAAACTGAAAAGTGGGGCGTGCAAAATTATTCGGCCCCTTTGCATTAATACTTTGTTGCGCCACCTTTTGCTGCAATTACAGCTGCAGTGGCTTGGGGTATGTCTCTATCAGTTTTGCACATCTAGAGACTGAAATTCTTGCCCATTCTTCCTTGCAAAACAGCTCGAGCTCTTTGAGGTTGGATGGAGAGCGTTTGTGAACAGCAGTTTTCAGCTCTTTCCACATATTCTCAATTGGATTCAGGTCTGGACTTTGACTTGGCCATTCTAAGACCTGGATACGTTTATTTTTGAACCATTCCATTGTAGATTTTGCTTTATGTTTGGGATCATTGTCTTGTTGGAAGATAAATCTCCGTCCTAGTCTCAGGTCTTTTGCAGACTCCAACAGATTTTCATCCAGAATGGTCCTGTATTTGGCTCCATCCATCTTCCCATCAATTTTAACCATCTTCCCTGTCCCTGCTGATGAAAAGCAGGCCCAAACCATGATGCTGCCACCACCATGTTTGACAGTGGGGATGGTGTGTTCAGGGTGATGAGCTGTGTTGCTTTTATACCAAACATATCGTTTTGAATTGTTTCCAAAAAGTTAGATTTTGGTTTCATCTGACCAGAGCACCTTCTTCCACATGTTTGGTGTGTCTCCCAGGTGGCTTGTGGCAAACTGTAAACAAGACTTTTTATGGATATCTTTGAGAAATGGCTTTCTTCTTGCCACTCTTCCATGAAGGCCAGATTTGTGAAGTGTTCGACTGATTGTTGTCCTATGGAAAGACTCTCCCACCTCAGCTGTAGATCTCTGCAGTTCATCCAGAGTGATCATGGGCCTCTTGGCTGCATCTCTGATCAGTCTTCTCCTTGATTGAGATAAAAGTTTAGAGGGACGGCCGGGTCTTGGTAGATTTGCAGTGGTCTGATACTCCTTCCATTTCAATATAATCGCTTGCACAGTGCTCCTTGGGATGTTTAAAGCTTGGGAAATCTTTTGGTATCCAAATCCGGCTTTTAACTTCTCCACAACAGTATCATGGACCTGCGTGGTATGTTCCTTGGTCTTCATGGTGCTCTCTGTGCTTTAAACAGAACCTGAGACTATCACAGAGCAGGCGCATTTATACGGAGACTTGATTACACACAGGTGGATTCTATTTATCTTCATCAGTCATTTAGGACAACATTGGATCATTCAGAGATCCTCAATGAACTTCTGGAGTGAGTTTTCTGAACTGAAAGTAAATGGGCCGAATAATTTTGCACGCCCAACTTTTCAGTTTTATTATTACAAAAAAAGTTTAAATGATCCAATAAATTTCGTTCCACTTCACAATTGTGACCCACTTGTTGATTCTTCACCAAAAATTTTAAATGTTATATCTTTTTGTTTGAAGCCTGAAATGTGGCAAAAGGTTGAAAAGTTCCAGGGGGCCGAATACTTTTGCAAGGCACTGTATATGACTGTGTTTGTATGTTTGGAAGTAGACCTACTTTCATCGGATCTCTGCAGCCCTCGTAAAAACTGACGCAAGGACATTGCATAGCCCAACTGTATTATTCACTTATGGTACAGTAGTACTAATAGCTGTATCACTGTATGGTGGTATTGTTACGGAATATTGGTATTATTTATGCACTGTATGGTGGCATTATATACAGTGCCTTGACAAAGTATTGATACCCCCTGAACCTTTCCACATTTTTTCACATTACACCCACTTAAATGTATTTTTTGGGGACTTTATGTGAAAGAAACACAAATTAGCAAGTATTTGTGAAGGTAAAAGAAAATTTTTAATAAATAAAAATGTAAAAAGTGCGGCATGCACTTGTATTCAGCCCCCATAAATAAAATCCATTGTGACCAATTGCCTTCAGAAGTCACCTAATTAGTAAATAGTCCACCTGTGTATAATTTATTCTTAGTATAACTACAGTAAAACTACTGTTCTGTTAAGGCTTCAGAGGTTTGTTAGAGAACATTAGTGATCAAACAGCATCATGAAAACCAAGGAACACACCAGACAGGTCAAGAATAAAGTTGTGGAGAAGTGTAATGCAGGGTTAGGTTATAAAAAAGTATCCCAAGCTCTGAACATCTTACGGAGCACTGTTCAATCCATCTGTCATGGGGGCCCGACGTCGCGCTTCCTCCGTGCAGCGCCGTCGGACTCCCACTGTTGTTCAGGAGCTAGGACGAGATGTGCGTCCTCGTCTCCATGACAACAGGGGTGGGGAGGACCTGGCGCGCGTTCAGTCTCAGCGCGGCCGGCGTCCTCCCCATCCTCTTGACGACCGGCAGGAGGAGCTTCTGAGCGCTGGCAGGAGGGCCAGTGCTCAGCTATGAATATGTGTGCTATAGGTCACGTGATGCTGGCCACATCACGTGACCTACCTCTGAGTACTGGCAGGGAAGCCAGCACTTCCTGTTTTAGTTTGGGAAATAGGTGACATGACGCCGCCCTGTCACGTGACCTACTAGGAGCCCTATTTAAACAGGCAGCCTGCCAGCCACAGGTTGCCTGTGATTAGTCTAACTACCAGTGCTTGTGGTTGTGATCCTCTACAACTTCAGTACTTGACTCCGGCTTGTGTTTTTCGACTACGTCTCAGTCTCATCCCTTGGTACTTCGCTCCTTTTCGGTTTTGACTCAGTTTGTTTATTTGACCTTGCTCCTGCTCGCTCCCCTGGTTTTGATGTTACTTCCTGGTTTGACTTCGGCTTGCTGACTATCTGTTATTGTATCTGTTCTGTCTTAGTTTATTGTTTTCTCCTCGTTGTTCCCCCTCCCTGTACGCCCCAGCACGTACCTAGGCTAGGGAATGTCGACTAGTTGTACGCCGTTGCCTAGGCTGGGCCGTGCAAGTAGGCAGGGTCAGAGGTGGCGGTTAAGCTCAGGGCTGCACTTACCCCTGTACTAGTGACAGAACGTGACAGAATCACCTATTTACCATGGAGGCTATGCGGCATTTGACCGACCAGATGCACAACATGGCTCAGGTCATACAAGATCTGGCGGAAAGGCTGCAGCAGCAGGAGCAGCTACAGACCGCACCTGTAGCTGCTTCCTCCATTACAAAATATCGAACCCCAAGTTAGACTGCCTGACCGTTTTTCTGGGGAATGTAAGTTTTTTTTTTACTTTTAAGGAGAGTTGTAAGCTCTACCTTAAGTTACGCCCACATTCTTCGGGCTCTGAGCAGCAGCGGGTTGGGATTAGTATTTCTCGGTTGCAAGGAGACCCCCAAGAGTGGGCTTTTTCGCTTCCCCAGACTCTCTCTGTCTGGCATCAGTGGAAGCATTTTTTCAGGCATTGGGTTTACTGTATGATGACCCTAATAAAGCAGCTATGGCTGAGAGTCAACTGAGATCCCTCCGTCAGGGTAACCATCCGGTCGAAGACTACTGCACCGAATTTCGGAGATGGTGTGTTTCCTCTGGCTGTAATGATCCAGCGCTTAAGAGCCAATTTAGATTGGGACTGTCAGAGGACTTGAAAGACTTGTTGGTGAGATATCCTTCCCCTGACACTTTAGATTCAACAATGACGGGGGGCGTGGTCTGGACGCTGTCTGTAATGGCCGCCTGATCCCGGAGCTCCCGCTAGAGCCACTGCATTACGGCCTGCTACATCTGCCTGAGGACTGCCATGGGGAAGAGAACAGGCAACAAAGGCTCCCCTCGTCCTCCTCGTTCGCCATCCCCGTCCAGGACCCTCGAGGATTGCTGGGATCGGGGCCCGCGAACCGGCACGGGGAGTCGGCGTGCAGCCGCGGTGGGCCCATCCCGCCATTCATCACTCCCTCCCACCCGTCACAGCGCCCGTACGGGGAACAGAGGAGAATCGGAGGCAGACTCACCACCTCTACAGCCTTCTCTCCGCCACCTGGATCCTCCGTCTCTGTCGCCTGGGTCCACGCCGAGCCCTGGGGGCCCCTACGCTGCGGGTTCTCCCCGGCCTGATGTCTCCAAGATGGCGCCCGGGGAACACGTGGCCGGAGGCTTCCCGCCACCATCAGGTACTGTCTCCACGCCGAACCCCTCCTCCCCAGCCTCCTGTCGCTCCACAGTGGGATCAGGGGGATCCCCCATGGCCTCCTTCTCACCCCAGGATCCTGGCAATAGCTCCCACCTGAGTCAGGGGGGTTTGGTGGTCCTCTGTACCACCTCTGCTCAGTCAGGCACCTCCACCATTGCACAGGCCTCATATGCATTGCCTCAAGTCGACTCATCTATCCCTCCACATAACTGGGAGTCCTATTTTCAGCAATTTCCTACTAAGGAGGACTTTAAGATGTTAATAGCGGAGGTTACAGGCGCCTGCAGGGCTGAAATAGCCACGGTCCGCGCTGATATCAAACATATAGCGGACAGGGTTGAATCCCTGGAAGAGGCGCACGACGGTACCAGGAATTACATCCAATCGCTGCATGCCTCCATTTCTTCACAAAGTTCTGTACTTCGGGACATGGGACGACACCTGGAGGACTTAGACAACAGAGGCCGCAGAAATAATATTAGGGTGAGGGGCCTGCCTGAGGCTACGGGGGAGGAGGACCTTTTCGCTACCCTGGAGGCTATCTTCAATATGATACTCGGAGAATCCCAGTCCCACAGGATCAGGCTGGACCGTGCTCATCGTGCCCTTAAACCAAAGGGCCCACCGTCTCGTCCACGGGATGTGATTTGCTGTGTGCATGATTTTGCTCTCAAGGAGGCCATAATGGCTAAAGCTCGGAACCTGCGCAATTTTGAATTTGACGGTGCTCCGATTCAGCTCTTCCAGGATTTGTCCTGGATAACCCTACAGAAAAGAAGACACCTGCACCCGCTTCTCACTGCCTTACGTGACCGCCAGATCCCTTACCGCTGGGGCTTCCCCTTCTCGTTATCTGCACGGCACCAGGGCCGCACAGCAATTCTCCGGACTTTTTCTGACCTGGGGCCCTTCTGTGAAACCTTTGACATCACGCCGCCTGCATTGGAGGACTGGGAGCTGGACTCTCCAACACCGCCTCCGCTGCGTGTCTGGACCCCTGTGTTGCGGAAGAGAAGAGCGGGTCCGCCGGACGGCCCCCTAAGGGGGTTGACTCCCAATCGGGGTCCTTCGTCCCCTTTGGATCCGAGGCCGTTAGGGTGACTTGACTCTCCACCTGCCGACCTTTGGAATTCTTAACTCTGGGGTTCCCGGGAGTCTTGGACGTCCCCCCTAAGTCTGTTGCCTCAGAATTTATCTTGCTGGCCGCTAACTGGGCTTGCCCATACCATATGCCTATGTATGCTCGTTAGCGTTGGTTCTCTAATGTTTTACATTTTGCTGCTAGCTTTACTGTTCTCTGACGGTGCTCAGTTGCCCATATGTCAGTCTGCCTCTGACCATGTCCCTCCGGAGGTTTCACTTTTTGCCTCCAGCAGGGCTTGTGCGCCCTGGGAAACAGTTCCTACTTGTTATTTCATATTTTCTGCTTGTTTGTTTGTGTTGTCTTGTCTCCCCCGTCCTCTTGTTTTTTCCTTCGTGTATGCCCTCCTTGCCATGTCAGACAATCTCTACCTCTGCCAACCTGGTCTCCTGCGAGCGGTCGTGGTTTGGGCTTTTCCTCTCGCGGTTCTTCCTGGTACGCCTCTCCCTCCTCTGGTCCAATGGATTGGTAAGTGCTATATTTTGCGGTGCTCCCCCCTTTACGCCCCACCATGGCGTCCTATGTGACATTTAATGTTAAGGGTCTTAACTCCAATGCCAAACGTAAACTTTTGCTTTTGGAGTTAAAATCCCTTCAGGCTGATATAGTCTTTCTTCAAGAGACTCACCTTGAGGAGGCAGCCTCCTTTAGATTCCTATCCCACCTTTATCCCACGGTGTACTCAGCATCTCACTCCCGTAGGAAAGCAGGGGTTGCGATACTGATTTCCAAACATTGCCCACTAGTGATTAACTCCTCCATCCTAGATCCCCATGGGAGATATATTATCGTTAGGGGTACACTCAGGGGACAACCTATCACACTATGTAACCTCTACGCCCCAAATACCTCCCAAATACACTTCCTATCCAGGACGCTGGCTAAAGTTTTCAAACATGCAGACCCCCTTACTTTGATTGGTGGAGACTTTAATGTTGTCCACTCGGAGACCATGGACAGGGTGGCGTTGCCAGGGAGATTCCCTAATCCATCCCAGCTCAAACTGGCGAAAGACTTTCGTAGACTGATTCGCCGTTACTCTCTCTATGATCTCTGGAGGATAGCTAACCCCACAGACAAATCCTTTTCCTTCTACTCCAACCCCCACGGGACCCACACCCGCATAGACTACTTTCTGGGGACCATCTCCGCTTTACGGATCCTGAAAGGGGCTGACATGGGGACCATTACGTGGTCGGATCATGCTCCAGTGATGGTTGCCCTGGATGGGGGGGTGGGTCATACCCGTAGATGTCACTGGCGTCTAAATGACTCTCTCCTTAAAAAGCCCCCATCACGACTTGAACTCCGTGAGCATCTTAAACAGTACTTTGACTGTAACGTGGGAACGGTTGAGGACCCTAATTCCTTATGGGAAGCACACAAGGCGGTCATGAGGGGTCATTGCATTGCGTTAGGCTCCCGTTTAAAGAGGGATACGAGGGAGTTGGACCGGATGTTGAAGTCTCGTCTGAGTGGGCTGGAGAACAGTATGGTCGCTCGCCCCTCCAGGTCCATTCTTAAACAGATTGTAGATGTTCGGGCCCAGCTCAATAAGATAGCGCATGCCAGAGTAGATAAGATGCTATTATTTACCCGTCAGCGATATTACGCTTGGGGGAACAAGCCGCACACCCTTTTAGCTAAGCAGCTCCGCAGTATCCCCCCTCAGTCTGGACCCAGCGCTATAAAGCGGGAGGACGGGTCTGTGTCGTATGACCCCAGAGAGATAGCGGAGAGATTCTCCTCCTTTTATACCGACCTTTACAATCTGCAGAGTGACCTACCTCGTAACCCCTCGGACAGGGCCCATGTCTTAGACACTTACTTGACATCTTGTAACCTCCCCTCTTTATCGTCCTCGGACAGAGAGGCCCTTAATGGAGTGATTACGGCAGAGGAAATTCAGGAAGTGATTAAACATCTCCCATTGGCGAAGTCCCCGGGACCCGATGGGTTTACGTATAGTTATTACAAGACATTTCAGGACCTGCTACTTCCTCATATGCAGTCCCTCTTTAATGGCTTCTTGTCCGGGAAGACGGTCCCCAATACTATGTTACACTCCTTTCTAACACTGATTCCGAAACCGGGGAAGGACCCCCTTGACAGGCAGAACTACAGACCAATAGCCTTGCTTAATTCAGACCTTAAAATCTACTCTAAAGTGTTGGCCAACCGCCTGAATAATCTCCTCCCCTCTCTGATACATAAGGATCAGGTAGGCTTTGTCCCGTGCCGTCAGGGGAGTGATAATACGAGGCGCACAATCGATCTCCTGGAGGTGGTCGCTCGCTCTGGGGAGGAGTCTTTGCTCCTTAGTTTGGACGCTGAAAAGGCGTTTGATCGCCTTGGATGGCCATTCCTATTTGCCACTCTTCGGGCCTTTGGCTTTGAGGGGGCCTTTCTACGCGCGATTGAGGGACTCTACTCCTCCCCTACTGCGACAGTAAAGCTACCACATTTCGAGTCAGGGCGGTTTTCCATCACCAATGGCACTCGACAGGGCTGCCCCTTGTCCCCCCTGTTATTTGCTCTTTGCATAGAGCCATTAGCTGCTAAAATAAGGAATCACCCCGATATTCAGGGTATCAAGGTGCGGGATAAAGAATTTAAATTATCCTTATACGCGGATGATGTGCTCCTCACCCTCACGGGGTTGCATATATCTCTGCCTAACCTCCAGACTGTTTTGAGTGAATACGGGCGCCTCTCGGGGTACAAAGTAAATACGGCTAAAACGGAAGCGCTCCCGGTCAACGTCCCTGGGTCCTCCCTCGCTCTTTTACGGGGCAACTTTCCCTTTAATTGGAAATCAGACTCCCTACGTTACCTGGGCGTGAACATTACTCCTCAATTTGCGGATTTATACCGATCTAACTTCCCCCCGATTTATAGGGAAATTAATGCTTTCCTATCCAAATGGCAGACACTCCCACTCTCTTTCTTGGGTCGTATCGCTGCGGTCAAGATGACCATTTTACCTAAAATCCTGTATCTGTTTGAGACTTTACCCGTACCAATCCCCCTTCGGGATCTTAGGTCCCTCCAATCTCAAGTCCTAAAATTCATTTGGGCACATAAAAGGCATAGAATTTCGAGAACAGTCCTTTTGTCTAGCAGGGAACAGGGTGGGCTGGCCGTCCCAGACTTTATCAAGTATTTTGGGCTGCTCAGCTGCGTTGCGTTCCAGCGTGGTCCTCTCTGCACCCTTACTCTGTCTGGATGCAGATTGAGAGGTTATGGTTGGCGCCGATCCACCCTAATTCCCTGCTGTGGTCTGGTCCCTGCCGGACCCCCCAAGATAAGGAGTTGCTAGGTCCAATGAGGTGCACTAGATTGATTTGGCGTACATGTAGTGTAAAGTTTCCCCTGGTGTCCCGCCACTCAGCAATGACGTCATTCCTGTACCATCCTTCACTCCCAGCTAGCCTGACAGCTCCGATTACCAGAGCCTGGTTCCAAAAGCAAGTTTTAGATTTGCTGATGTGGTGGATCCACTTTCCAGGGAACTCCTTTCTTTCTCTGACATACGGTCCAAATATGACCTTCCCGAGACGGCTGTTTTTTTCTACATTCAACTTCGTCACTTTGCACAGTCTATGTTCTCCGGCCTCACTGTCTCCCTGCCCACGACATTCGAGAGAATTTGTAGAAATGGAGTGCACACTAAGGGACTGATTTCGGGGATCTACTCAATACTGGTTAACCCATTCCCGGACAGACTTGTCCGTCACTCCTACATGGTCAAGTGGGAGGACTATCTGGGGAGGGAGCTCTCTGACAGTATGTGGGGTCTCATATGGAGGAGAGCCGCGAAGTCTTCCATGTCGGTCCTGGCTCAGGAGAACCAATACAAGATATTAATGCATTGGTACCATACTCCTGACCTCCTCCATAGGCTACACCCTATAGTGTCGGGACAGTGTTGGAGATGCCAGAAGCATTTAGGCACGCTTTGGCACATATTCTGGGATTGCCCGAATATCCGTCAGTTCTGGTTGACAGTTGGTGGCCTCCTTAGGGATATTTTCCAGTGTGAGTTCCCAGTAGAACCTCTCCCTTTCCTACTCAATGTCTTTTCCCAAAATCTTAAGGTCACATCTCGCAAGCTGGTTTCCCAAATCTTGATAGCGGCCCGCTGCCTTATTCCTCGATTTTGGAAACGCACTAGCACTCCAACTCTTGCTGATCTGTACGCCAGGGTGACGGAGACCCGTACTATGGAATATTCCACTGCACTATACCAGGATAAGGTGGATTTGTTCCATGCAATATGGGATGTTTGGGATGACCACTGGCTTCATAGAACGCCCTGATCCCCCCCCCCCTACTTCTGTTATGGCAATTGCTCCTTCCCTTTTTTCCCTTCCTATTGGTCGTTGTATTGTCTAGTTTTGTATTGTCCTGTCAGTGTCTCCTTGTTCGATGTGGTTTGGCGGTCAGAGATCGCCTATGTCATTCTTTCTTTTTTTTTGCACTTCTCTTAGTCTTACATGCATTATGCTCTCTGGCTAGGCGAATTTATACAGACAACAAGAATGCCAATGATTCTATAGTCAGTATGTTTATTATGTGTGGGCATTAACGTTGCTTTATTGCTATTCATTGACTTCATTACGATGGTTGTCTTTATTGTCATATACTGTTGCTTGCTGCCTTGATTGTCCTCTTATGTACACTTTGGTACTTCTCTTTTCTTGTTAAACCTTAATAAATACACAATTATAAAAAAAAAAAAAAAAGATTCAACAATGACCTTAGCCATTAAACTGGACCGACGCCTCCAGGAGAGACGGAGAGAACGCCAGACTCTTACTCAAATGGTAGTTCCACCTGATGCTCCGCCCTGAGATGCCTGGTAGAGAATCATCAAGAGGAACCCATGCAGCTTGGGATAACCGTGAGGGATCAGAGACATCTGAAACACAAGAGATATTGCAATATCTAATTGTGGCAATCGATTTCTGAGAAAATTCTTGTCTCCTTTGATATACTACATGACCCTCTTCCCACAGGAAAAATTTGCCCTTGATCAAATATGGTGGCTTTCAAGATGGCGACCATGTGACATAGCCTAAAAGATAGGCCCCCTCACTTATTACTTGCTGGAGTATTCAAATATTTCACTGTTCCTTTCATTTCTGAAATAAAAGGGTGTCCTAGGACTTTTGACTCACACTGTACTTCATTGGGGCAAATTGAACTGTGCAACATCTGTACCACTAAAGGATTACCCAAGAAGATCTGCTCTTCCGTCCATATTCTGCAGTCACCATTGATTCTGATAATGTCAACTGGAACAGTAACAGTATAAGGCTTCTATTTGTGGATATTTTAAACATCAATGCATTTCCTCACCAGAATATTAATTTTCTTCACCTCTACTAGGTCAGCACTGATCCCCAGGAGGCTGCGATGTTTAATATACAGTAAAGGAACATTGATAGGAGAGCAGAGAAGCTTCTCCACAGATCTCACACAGATAAGCTATATACCCATTACACGCACATAGAAGCATTTTCCAGACGGAGACACATTGCACATCCCTTGCTTTTCACACTGTCAGTTGTCCATCTGTAGTGTTAATGTGGTAGTCTATTTTTGCATCTAATTTTACACCTCAGATGTGGTGCTATCTGCTTGGGCAAACTTTGCTGAGAAAGTTATATTTAATATTCACATAATGCCTTCATTTTCTCCTGCTTGTAAACCTCCTTGGCATAGCAATGGTCTAAGAAGCTGGTAGTAGAAAAGGGTAGATATGAGGTGAACACTTGTTAATAAGCATTTCAGACCTTGCTTATGGGTCCACAAGCTGCTCAAAGAGTCTATTGTCCAGGGTTAGTCTTTGCTAAAGAGGTGGTCTTCTAGACAGTCAATGGTTATGAGGTGCCTTTATATTTCTTTGGCCTATGTTAGGCCAAAATGAGTATTTCCTATACAGGAAAACACTTCACATGTGCCTAGTGAAAGCCATGAACTGAAGAGAACAACCTTCAAGTGGCCGTGTATCTAGATATATGAGAAGTGAGGGATGGGACAGGAGAGGAGTTGAGGATAGGGCTCCTGCCTGGTGGTAGTGAGGGGCCCTTGATGGATTAAGTTTGGATGAGTACATGGCAGGAGTGCAGATGCAGAGGGTCAGCTGATGTATGGTGGAGGCCGCATGGTCTTTTTTTACTGTAGTGAAGATGGGGGTAGTAGTACATACAGTAGCAAAACTGCATGGTTTGAAGCTATTTTAAAGTGCGATCCTCTCCCAATAGCACCATATATGCAGCAACAAAGTGATTTTAGTTGTAGTACTCCTTTGCCCTCTCTCTAAAGGACACTTTACAGTCTCTAAGCAGAACCACAGGCATACAATAAGGTTCTTATTATCTCCTTCTGCAGTTCCTAGACTGATTGGTGCAGAACTTACAAAACAGGTGGCCAATCCGTCTCAAAGTGTGTGGGTTGTTTCAGCAGTATTTCTGCCTTAAACGAGCACAGTACCTTGCTGTCTGAACCCAGTGAACAGCCTTGTGAGATCTTGACTTTCCAAGATCTCTGGCCTCTTTTCCTCCTGGGATAATCTGATAGTAAAGTAGCTTCTGTAGGCTTGGAATCGCTTAGACGGGACCGAGTTCGGTTTCAAGTTTTAAAGTGGTTTTCCACTTTCAAAATCAACTACTGACATTATTCAATGAAGTCACGCATGACTTTGTGAATAACTAACTTCGTCTCATCGGAGCCCATAGATTCTAATACTATACGGAGATGGATCTCTGTACAGTATTATTCTGAAGTTTTGAATGAAGCGACTTCAGATTAAGCATCCGAAGCTCGATTCGCTCAACTCTAGTTATTATCATTTGGAAACTTATGGCATATCCTATCGATATGTCAAGATCCTGCCAAAAACAGAGAGCAAGCCATGCATGTGCAGTATCTTCTCCATTTAAAGTAGTTGTAGTGAATTCAGACATATCCCCATTTTCACCCAGGGAGCCCCCCTGAAATGAGCATTGGAGCATGTTATGCTCTGATGCTCTTCTTTGCCCTGCTCTATATCGCGCAGGGCAAGGACTTTTTTGGGAGATCCGGTGACGTATTGGGCTCTCCATGGGGAAAGCTAGGCAGAGGCCCATCAGTGCCAGTGATGTCACTGGGAAAACTGCTAGGTGGAGGCCTAGTGTAAAAAACCAACAGCCCTGGCCCTGCGCAATCCAGCACCGGGCCAAGGGAAAGCACTGAAGCATAAAATGCTCTGATTCTCGTATCAAACGGGCCGGAGGAGTGAAAAAAAGGGATATGTCCAGGTTCAACTTTGAACCCAGACAACCCCTTTAGAAATAGCCAAATGAGCTGGGTGGGCTATTTTCTGAAGTCCCATAGCAGAGAATGGAGAGCAAGCTGCGCATAGTAGGGCTTTGTTCTTGAGATAAGAGGTGGGACTTGTACCTATCGGACTTTTATGGCGTATTCTATTGATATGCCATAAATGTCTAATTGGGACAACTCCTTTCAAGGTTGTTAAGCTTTTCAAAATGAAAGAAGAACCATCAGAGGGATTTCATGACCAAGAAATAAAACTTTTAATCTGTATGGAACAGAAGCATCATCAGGATATACAATATATATCATGACACCGGTGTGACTGCAGACCCTTCCACAACATATAGATGAAAGCGTTTCTGATGTTTTGGATGCAGAGCGTATACTTTGACATTTAATCTAATTATAGGAGAAATTCTGAAAACTAATAGCATTGGTGTGACAGCACAATTACTGGTTTACCTAATGAGCTCTGTCATACCAACGAGCGGGTTTAGAAGTTTGAATTAGTTGCCAGCCATAATCACTAGTCACAGGATTATTATAGAACAGATGTCTTGTGTAACGGGATGAAAGATGTCATCTTCCCGGGAGAAAATAAACAGAAACACATACAGATTATATATGTACAACTTTAGGGATGTGCGCAAGTGTCGCAGAGCTGAATTTGTAATCTACCTCTTTGAGGCTACTTTGATGGTTGCAGGAAATTATCAAAATAAGGGTTCATTCAGACGGCCGTATGCTGTCCGCAAAAATACGGATCCGTTTTTTTGCGGACAGTTTAGCATGTCCGCAAAAAAACGGATTGCTTTCCGTATTTCTGCGGACCCATAAACTTCAATGGGGGCACGTCCTGATTTTCACTGACAAGTATAGGACATGTTTCAGTGTTTTTGCGGAGATGTGGAAGGGAAAAAAGGGCCCCATAGAAGTGAATGTGTCAGCATCTAATCCACAAAAAAACGGATCCGTATTTTTGCAGATATCATACGGCCGTCTGAATGAGCCCTAAGTCTACTTTCTTAAAGGCTAGGAGCACCTTCAGAGGCAAGTTTTTATGATTGAATTTTAAGTTTTGACTAAAACAAATTTTTTCAATTGGCCCTTATTACACATTTTCAACAGTTTTTGTCCAGCAGGGTTAAGTTTCAGTCCATAGACCAAGTATCTTACTTTCAGTTTCACACTGAGCTGTCAAGTTGCTGCTCTGACGGCTGGATGTAAAGCCCTTATCTCTGAACTCCTGACAGCTCATTAACACTCATGTAAGCCATAGTCTTATCAGTTTGGTAAGAATTTAGCTATAATGTTTATGAGCTGTCAGGAATTCAGAAATAAGCTATAAATCCAGGCGTCTGAAAAGCTGAAAGTAAAATATTCTTCTGATATTCTGAAACTTAAAGGCCATGTACACCTTTGGGGGGCAAACGTTTTGTTCTATTGCATTGTACTCATTATAAGGTAAAAATATTTTTTTCAATTGGTCTTTATTAAAAATATGGAGTTGTTTTCTCTGTACAGAGCTGAGATGCTCTAATAGAGGGATCTGAATTTTCTCTCTACTCCATCAGACAGCGAGCTGAGGGGCTCCTTATCTTGGCTTTCATTACAGCTTAATCCTTATCTTACTGATAAGAATGTGGATTAAATAAGTGTTTATGATCTCTTAGTCATTTAGAAATGAGGGTTATAAGATGACCAGCACAAAGAGACAGTAGGATTCACACAGTTAGAAAAACTGTCAACCCTTTGTGACAGAACAGCTCAATATTTTTAATAAATAAAGACCAATTGAAAAAATTACTTTTAGCCCAAAATGAGTAAAATCTAGTCATAAACAAAAATTGCCCCTCAAAGGTGTACATAGCCATTTAACCTGTCAAAGGATTCACTCTGTGAATTGGGCTGGTAGTGTGCATGGCAGCCAGCACTCCAATCAGTTCTGTGTGACCGGTGAAGCACTGTGTATGTTTTGTGGAATAACTCCTTTAATAAAGCAGAGAGGTCCTGTGTAAGTACAAAGTCAGTAGAGTCTGATGAAGGGCAGGGCAGTAATGGCTGCTCATTAGTCTTGCAGGACCAGAGTCTCCTGACATCTAAATGTTAAAAAAAGGCATGTCCCCTCTCCTGACATGTCTCTTTTACTATTTATTTTTATTCTCCATGTAATAACAATTCTGGAGCATCTATTCTTATGACTCTATGATGTTGTGTCATTCCTTTATTATTCCTGCTAGAAGTTATGAATGAAATGCTACGTTTGCAATGGAGGTCCAGCTGGATGTGACCAGTTGGGGGCAAGGTGTATCTGTACAGTCTGACCTACCCAATCAGTGCTGCCAGTGTCTGACTATGCGGGGGCATACCCCCAACTGTTAACACCCATGTGGACCTTCATGCCAAACTGATAGGAATTCATTTATAACTTATTAGAGTCATAAGAACAGATGCTCTAGAATGCTTACATGGGGAATGCAAGTACCGTATTTTTCGCTTTATAAGAATCACTTTTTTTCCCCAAAAGAAGGGGGAAAATGGCCGTGCGTCTTATAAAGCGAATACTAGTGAATGCTTCCATTATAGAAGCGCTCACTAATATGTAATAGGTGCCAGGAGCGGGGAAACATACTCACCCTCATGCGCTGCAGCTGCGCTCTGGGTCCGGCACTCCTCTGTCTTCTCTTGCCGGCGCTGCACTATCCTGACCGCGTACAGCGCCAGGACATAGTGTGCGCACTATGACCTGACGCTGCACGCAGTCAGGTGACAGTGCAGCGCCGGCAGGAGAAGACAGGAGAGGTATTAGAGTTTTTTTATTTTGTTCTGATGGGGCAGAGTGGTCTGATCTGAGGTCTGAGGGGGCACAGTTGCCTGATCTGAGGTGTGATGGGGGCACTGTGGGCTGATATGGGGGCACAGTGGGCTGATCTAAGGTCTGATAGGGGCAGAGTGGGCTGATATCGGGGCACAGTGGGCTGATCGGAGGTCTGATGGGGGCACAGTGGGCTTATATGGGGGCACAGTGGGCTGATCTGAGGTCTGATGGGGGCACAGTGGGCTGATCTGGGGTCTGATGGGGGGCACAGTGGGCTGATCTGAGGTCTGATAGGGGCACTGTGAGCTGATATGGGGGAACAGTGGGCTGATCTGAGGTCTGAAAGGGGCACTGTGGGCTGAATTGGGGGCACAGTGGGCTGATCTGAGGTATGATGGGGGCACAGTGGGCTGATCTGAGGTATGATGGGGGCACAGTGGGCAGATATGGGCGCACAGTGGGCTGATATGGGGGCTGATGGGCTGATATGAGGTCTGATGGGGGCAGAGTGGGCAGATTTGGGCTGATATGGGGGCTGAGTGGGCTGATTTGAGGTCTGATGGGGGCTGATCTGAGGTCTGATAGGGGTCTGTCTGAAAGGGCTGATCTGAAGTCTGATGGGGTCTGATGTGATGTCCTGAATTTATGGGGGGTCTGATGGAAAATATTTTTTTCTTATTTTCCTACTCTAAAATCTGGGGTGTGTCTTATCATCGGTTGCGTCTTATAAAGCGAAAAATACGGTCGTTATTAAAACAGACATGTCAGGAGATTTTACCGGTCCCTTTCAAAGCACCACGCTGCAATTTCTGTGAAGCATGGAACCTGCCCTGAAGAACTGTATACCTCACGTGTGTATATATATATATATATATATATATATATATATATATATATATATATATATATACTACCATTCAAAAGTTTAGGATCACTTAGAAATTTCCTCATTTTTGAAAAAAAAGCACAGTTTAGATAAGATAACATTAAATTAATCAGAAATACACTCTATACATTGTTAATGTGGTAAATAACTATTCTAGCTGCAAATATCTGTTTTTTAATGCAATATCTACATAGGTGTATAGAGGCCCATTTGCAGCAACCATCACTCCAGTGTTCTAATGGTACATTGTGTTTGCTAACTGTGTAATAAGGCTAATGGATGTTTAGAAAACCCTTGAAAACCCTTGTGCAAGTATGTTACCACAGCTGGAAACAGTTTTGCTGGTTAGAGAAGCTATAAAACTGACCTTCCTTTGAGCTAGTTGAGAATCTGGAGCATTACATTTGTGGGTTCGATTAAACTCTCAAAATGGCCAGAAAAAGAGAACTTTCATGTGAAACTCGACAGTCTATTCTTGTTCTTAGAAATGAAGGCTATTCCATGCGAGAAATTGCCAAGAAACTGAAGATTTCCTATAACGGTGTATACTATTCCCTTCAGAGGACAGCACAAACAGGCTCTAACCAGAGTAGAAAGAGAAGTGGGAGGCCCCGCTGCACAAATGGGCAACAATACAAGTACATTAGAGTCTCTAGTTTGAGAAATAGACGCCTCACAGGTCCTCAACTGGTAGCTTCATCAAATAGTACCCGCAAAAGGCCAGTGTCAACGTCTACAGTGAAGAGGCGACTCCGGAATGCTGGCCCTTTAGAAAAAGCCATATCTGAGACTGGCTGAATAAAAGAAAAAGATTAATATGGTCAAAAGAACACAGACATTGACAGAGGAAGATTGGAAAAAACTGTTATGGACAGACGAATCGAAGTTTAAGGTGTTTGGATCACACAGAAGAACGTTTGTGAGACGCAGCACAACTGAAAAGATGCTGGAAGAATGCCTGATGGATGGCATCTTTCAAGCATGGTGGAGGTAATGTGATGGTCTGGGGTTGCTTTGGTGCTGGTAAAGTGCGAGATTTGTACAAGGTACAATGGATTTTGAATAAGGAAGGCTATCACTGCATTTTGCAACGCCATGCAATACCCTGTGGACAGTGCTTGATTGGAGCCAATTTCCTCCTACAACAGGACAATGACCCAAAGCACACCTCCAAATTATGCAATAACTATTTAGGGAAGAAGCAGGCAGCTGGTATTCTATCTGTAATGGAGTGGCCACTGCAGTCACCAGATCTCAACCCCATTGAGCTGTTGTGGGAGCAGCTTGACCGTATGGTACGCAAAAAGTGCCCTTCAAGCCAATCCAACTTGTGGGAGGGGCTTCTGGAAGCATGGGGTGAAATTTCTCCTCAGCAAATTAACAGCTAGAATGCCAAAGGTCTGCAATGCTGTAATTGCTGCAAAAGGAGCATTCTTTGACAAAAGCAACATTTGAAGGAGAAAATTATTATCTCTAACCTTGTCAACGTCTTGACTATATTTTCTATTCATTTTGCAACTCATTTGATAAATAAAAGTGTGCGTTTTCATGGAAAACACAAAATTGTCTGGGTGACCCCAAACTTTTGAACGGTAGTATACATATATATATATATATATACACACACTGTATATACTGCTGCCAAATTCTATTTATAATCTACATAGTAACATAGTAACATAGTTTATAAGGCCGAAAAAAGACATCTGTCCATCCAGTTCGGCCTGTTTTCCTACAAGTTGATCCAGAGGAAGGCAAAAAAACCCTGTGAGGTAGAAGCCAGTTTTCCCCACTTTAGGGAAAGAAATTCCTTCCCGACTCCAATCAGGCAATCAGAATTACTCCCTGGATCAACGACCCCTCTCTAGTAACTATAACCTGTAATATTATTACCCTCCAAAAATACATCCAGGCCCCTCTTGAACTCTTTTAGTGAACTTACCATCACCACCTCCTCAGGCAGAGAGTTCCATAGTCTCACTGCTCTTACCGTAAAGAATCCTCTTCTATGTTTGTGTACAAACCTTCTTTCCTCCAGACGCAGAGGATGGCCCCTCGTCACAGTCACAGTCCTGGGGATAAATAGATCGTGGGAGAGATCTCTGTACTGACCTCTGATATATTTATACATAGTTATTAGATCTCCCCTCAGTCGTCTTTTTTCTAAAGTGAATAAGCCTAATTTTGATAATCTTTCTGGGTACTGTAGTCTACCCATTCCAGTTATTACTTTAGTTGCCCTCCTCTGAACCCTCTCCAGCTCTGCTATGTCTGCCTTGTTCACAGGAGCCCAGAACTGTACACAGTACTCCATGTGTGGTCTGACTAGTGATTTGTAAAGTGGCAGGACTATGTTCTCATCACAGGCATCTATGCCTCTTTTGATGCAGCCCATTATCTTATTGGCCTTGGCAGCAGCTGTCTGACACTGGTTTCTGCAGCTTAGATTTCTGTTCACTAAAATTCCTAGGTCCTTTTCTATGTCAGAGTTACCCAATATTTTACCATTTAGTATGTACTGGTGACTTGCATTATTCCTTCCCATATGCATAACTTTACATTTGTCAGTGTTAAACCTCATCTGCCACTTCTCTGCCCAAGCCTCCAGTCTATCCAGATGCATCTGTAGCAGTGTACTGTCCTCTTCTGTGTTAATTACTTTACACAGTTTAGTGTCATCTGCAAAAATTGATATTTTACTGTGCAAGCCTTCTACAAGATCATTAATAAATATATTGAAGAGAATAGGGCCCAATACTGACCCCTGTGGTACCCCACTAGTTACAGTGACCCAATCTGAGTATGTACCATTAATAACCACCCTCTTTTTTCTATCACTGAGTCAGTTACTTACCCACATACAGACATTTTCTCCCAGGCCAAGCATTCTCATCTTATATACTAACCTTTTATGTGGTACAGTGTCAAATGCTTTGGAGAAGTCCATATATACGACATCCATTGATTCGCTGCGGTCCAGTCTAGAACTTACCTCCTCATAGAAACTGATTAAATTGGTTTGACATGACCGATCCCTCATGAAGCCATGCTGATATGGAGTAATTTGCTTATTTTCATTGAGGTACTCCAAGATAGCATCTCTTAGAAAACCCTCAAACAGTTTACCCACGACAGATGTTAAACTTACCGGCCTATAGTTCCCGGGCTCTGTTTTTGGACCCTTTTTGAATATTGGCACCACATTTGCTATGCGCCAATCCTGTGGAACACTCCCTGTCAGTATAGAGTCCTTAAATATCAGAAATAAGGGTCTGGCGATGACATTACTTAATTCTCTTAGGATACGGGGGTGTATGCCATCCGGTCCTGGCGATTTGTCTATTTTAATCTTTTTAAGACGCAGCTCTACTTCTTCCTGGGTCAGACAGGGCACTTTTAATGGGGAATTTACTTTTATATTCTGCATTTCATCTGACAGTTTATTTTCCTCAGTGAATACAGTGGAGAAAAAGATATTTAGTAGCTTTGCTTTCTCCTCATCGCTCTCTGCAACTCCCCCCTCATTACTCTGTAAGGGGCCGACACCTTCAGGTTTATACTTTTTACCATTTATATAATTAAAGAACATTTTAGGGTTAGTTTTACTTTCTTTGGCGATTAATCTCTCGGTCTCTAGTTTGGCTGTTTTTATTTGTCTTTTACATATTCTATTTTTTTCCTTGTAGTTTTTCAATGCTTCCTCGCTCCCCTCCTGTTTTAGTGATTTAAATGCTTTCTGTTTGTCATTTATTGCTTTCTTTACAGTTCTGTTTATCCACATTGGTTTTTTCTTGTTCCTTAACCTTTTATTCCCATAAGGTATGTACCTCTCACAATTAGATATTAGGATGCTTTTAAAAATATCCCATTTTGTGGCTTTATTTTTATTTTTGAGGACTTTGTCCCAGTTAGTTAGGTCTATGGCCTCTCTTAGTTGGCTAAATTTAGCTTTTTTGAAGTTAGGTATTTTTGTTCCTCCCTGAAGAAACGCTCTTTTGAATGACAATTGGAAGGTTATTATATTATGGTCACTATTTCCTAGGAGTCCCCCGACCTGCACATCTGTTGTTCTGTCAGGTCTATTGGTTAATACTAAGTCCAGTATGGCCGTCCCTCTAGTCGGGTCCTGAACCAGTTGGGAAAGGTAATTGTCTTTGGTTATTTCCAAGAACCTGTTTCCTTTATGAGATATACAGGTTTCAGTTTTCCAGTCTATATCTGGGTAGTTGAAATCCCCCATAATAACGACCTCATTATGATTTGCCGCCTCGTCTATTTCGTTTAGAAGTAGATTTTCTATGGGCTCTGGTATACTAGGGGGTTTATAATAAACTCCTATTAGTATTTTATTATTGTTTTTGCCTCCATTTATTTCTACCCACAGTGACTCTACATCTTCATGTCCCTCACTTATATCTTCCCGCAGTGTGGGCTTTAGACAGGACTTTACATAAAGGCAGACCCCTCCCCCTCTCTGGTTTTGGCGATCCTTTCTAAAAAGACTGTAACCCTGTACGTTAACTGCCCAGTCATAGGTATCATCCAGCCATGTCTCAGTTATTCCCACTATGTCATAGTCCTCCTCACACATCACTAATTCCAGTTCACCAATTTTATTAGTCAGGCTTCTGGCATTAGTGTACATACATATATTTTTTACCCCCCTTTTTAAATTACTATTACCTGTGAAGTAAATATCCGGGGTTTTTGGGTTACTTTGGTTGATGTTTTGCCCAATATTCTCCCTAAATTCCTCACTAATCCCAACCCCCACTAACCCCCCACTCTCCCCGACTATGACCCACTCTCTATCTACACTATCTACCCCCTTATTAGTATTACCCCCCACCCTCCCCCCAGATCCTAGTTTAAAAGCTCCTCCAGCCGTCTAAAGCTAAATTTGTATAGATATTTGAATGTGCTGCTTTTCGCCATGAAATGCTCAGTATTAAATCCTTTCATGAACGTATTCTAGCTCCCATCTATTTAACCCTTGATTCCCCCTCAGCTGGGGATACAGGCCGCGGTACAATGATGGAAGCATGTAGTGTCAGGCGGCCATCAATCGCTTGAACAGAGACTAAGCGGTGACTGTGTAATGTAGCCGCAGGAGCGCTCCTTTCAACCTTGGCTCACAATGATTCCTATTAGCAAAGCACGGGCTCCTCGCCGCCGTCTGTACAATAGCACGACCTGGTTTAAGCTGTCCGCTCTAATTAGAAGACAGACATGCCTGAATGTACAATACGACTCTGAAGGAATGATACAGTAGACGGACTTATTCAACCTTTTAAGACGGATATATAACAAGGAGATGAGAATAAAGAAAAAAAAACATGGAGGAGATTGGTTCATATCGGTGAGGGCGTATGCTCCATGCGTATCATCAATAGGGCGCACATCCTCCCGAGTAAGGGCTCTTTCACACGAACGTTGTGTTTTGCGGTCCGCAAATTGCGGAGCCGCAAAAACAACGGATGGCATCCGTGTGCATTCCGTAGTTTGCGGAACGGAACAGCTGGCCCCTAATAGAACAGTACTATTCTTGTCCGTAACACGGACAAGAATAGGACATGCTCTTTTTTTTTTTTGCGGGCCACGGAACGGAGCAACGGATGCGGACAGCACACGGTGTGCTGTCCGCATTTTTTGCGGGCCCATAGAAATGAATGGGTCCGCATTTTTCATGTGAAAAATGCGGATCGGAGCCCGCAAAAAATACTGTCGTGTGAAAGGGGCCTAATACAGGGTGCACTAAAAACTCCAGGTCAGACCTCATACTGCTTAGAAAAGTGTTCAAAAATATGGATAAATGAACTGCACCCTTTTTTTTTTTTCTCCCAGCCTACTATCAGAAAAACTTTGCAGGGGCTTAAAAAATACGGCATTTGGCCCGAAATTATGGGGCAGATTTGCAAATAAATTGGGGTACGGCATTGATAAATTCTCTGTTTTTATGTATTTACTCCAAAAATTTGGCATACATGCATTGATAAACCTTATCCTCATTATCCTGGGTATCGATACAACTCCTCAGATATATCATTGTGAGAAAGGAATGGCAAGCAACTGCACCTGGAAAGAGGGATCCCCAAACTAATCTGCTCCCCCAGAATGTAACAGATGCTACCTACAGCAACCACTAGGGGGATTCAGACATCTGCCATGCGCCCACAGGTATTAGTGTGTGCACACCTAGATTCTTGTGTAAAGTGCACCAAAGTGTGAGGCGATTTGGCACATCTGTGTTTACAGCAATTATGTACCCCTGGACCAACAGAGGGGTGTAGCCTAATACGCAACATAGGCCCAAATTGCTCCACAATTCTGGAGTAAAAATCTCAAAGGAATCCAAACAATAGTCAGAGAAAAGTGTCTGTCCCTGCACCACATTTAGGGTTCATGCACATGACCGTTGCTGGTTTGCCGTCCGCAAATTGAAGATCGTCAAAAACACGGATACCGGCCGTGTGTGCATTTTGCATTTAGTGTAACGCAACATCCGGGCCATAATAGAACATGTTGTATATATTTGCGGATGCCACGGAATGAACATGCATGAACATTGTGGACCCTTTGAAGTGAATGGGCCCGCATCCGACCTGCAAAAAACACGGATCGGATGCGGACCATAAATACGTTTGTGCGTACAAGCCCCTGTGATAAATCTGGTGCAGGTCTAGACAGCCTAAACTTACGCCATTTATAGGATTAGTAGATTTGCCCTATTGAGTTCAACATTAGCTGTATAACTTCAGATGCATATAGCTCCTCCCACTATTCCACAAGAAAAAAGTATGCAAATTCGCTCACCCATCCCATGAGGCATTGCCTGAAAATAAGTCTCCGTACACCTGCTGTGTCTCTTCAATGAGAGCAAGTGTTACTATGGCACACTATAATTTCTGTATGGGTCCTTGGTGAGGAATACAGGGGGAGATTTATCACTTCCCTGCACCAGTTTTCTAGCGGAAAAAAAAGTAGCAAGCGTCGCGTTTGCAACTTTTTAAAATACCATGGCGACAGGATATCAGAAGTGGCATTTCTACACCATTCTCACTACTTTCTCGATAAGGGTTTTGGCCAGTGAGGAGGGCGGTGCCAGCTGCTCAAGCAAATTTATCTTCTTTTACATGGTGTAAAAGAGGACTGAAATCTATGGCAGCTTGGAACAGCTGGAGACTTATTCTCACCTACATCCTTCATCTGGTGACCTGCTCATATCCACCTGTATGACAAGAACATACTTTAAAACCAATTACTAAGCGCCCATGCACACGACCAAATGTATTCTGCGGTCTGTTAACAAAAAAAAAAAAAAAAACACTGATAACATCCGTGTTGCATCCGTTTTTTTGGAGATGCATTGTAACAATGCCTGTCCTTGTATGCAAATTAGACAAAAATAGGAGATGTTCTATTTTTTTTTTTTTTTGCGGAACAGACATGTGCAGACACAAAATGTACACAGAGTCATTTCCATTTTTTCAAGCCCCATTGAAGTGAATGGTTCCACATACAGACCTGTAAAAAAAAAAAAACTGAACGGAAACAAAATACAGTGCTTTGCGAAAGTATTCGGCCCCCTGGAACTTTCAAACAAAAAGATATAACATTTTAAATTTTTGGTGAAGAATCAACAAGTGGGTCACAATTGTGAAGTGGAACGAAATTTATTGGATCACTGAAACTTTTTTGTAATAATAAAACTGAAAAATGGGGCGCCCTTGGATTAATACTTTGTTGCGCCACCTTTTGCTGCGATTACAGCTACAAGTCTCTTGGGGTATGTCTCTATCAGTTTTGCACATCTAGAGACTGAAATTCTTGCCCATTCTTCCTTGCAAAACAGTTCAAGCTCTTTGAGGTTGGATGGAGAGCGTTTGTGAACAGCAGTTTTCAGCTCCTTCCACATATTCTCAATTGGATTCAGGTCTGGACTGTGACTTGGCCATTCTAAGACCTGGATACGTTTATTTTTGAACCATTCCATTGTAGATTTTGCTTTATGTTTGGGATCATTGTCTTGTTGGAAGATAAATCTCCGTCCTAGTCTCAGGTCTTTTGCAGACTCCAACAGGTTTTCATCCAGAATGGTCCTGTATTTGGCTCCATCCATCTTCCCATCAATTTTAACCATCTTCCCTGTCCGTGCTGATGAAAAGCAGGCCCAAACCATGATGCTGCCACCACCATGTTTGACAGCGGGGATGATGTGTTCAGGGTGATGAGCTGTGTTGCTTTTATGCCAAACATATCGCTTTGCATTGTTTCCAAAAAGTTGGATTTTGGTTTCATCTGACCAGAGCCCCTTCTTCCACATGTTTGGTGTCTCCCAGGGGCTTGTGGCAAACTGTAAACAAGACTTTTTATGGATATCTTTGAGAAATGGCTTTCTTCTTGCCACTCTTCCATAAAGGCCAGATTTGTGAAGTGTTCGACTGATTGTTGTCCTATGGACAGACTCTCCCACCTCAGCTGTAGATCTCTGCAGTTCATCCTGAGTGATCATGGGCCTCTTGGCTGCATCTCTGATCAGTCTTCTCCTTGTTTGAGATGAAAGTTTAGAGGGACGGCCGGGTCTTGGTAGATTTGCAGTGGTCTGATACTCCTTCCATTTCAATATGATCGCTTGCACAGTGCTCCTTGGGATGTTTAAAGCTTGGGAAATCTTTTGGTATCCAAATCCGGCTTTAAACTTCTCCACAACAGTATCACGGACCTGCCTGGTGTGTTCCTTGGTCTTCATGATGCAGAACCCTGAGACTATCACAGAGCAGGTACATTTATACGGAGACTTGATTACACACAGGTGGATTCTATTTATCTTCATCAGTCATTTAGGACAACATTGGATCATTCAGAGATCCTCAATGAACTTCTGGAGTGAGTTTTCTGAACTGAAAGTAAATGGGCCGAATCATTTTGCACACCCCACTTTTCAGTTTTATTATTACAAAAAAAGTTTAAATGATCCAATAAATTTCGTTTCACTTCACAATTGTGACCCACTTGTTGATTCTTCACCAAAAATGTAAAATGTTATATCTTTTTGTTTGAAGCCTGAAATGTGGCAAAAGGTTGAAAAGTTCCAGGGGGCCGAATACTTTCGCAAGGCACTGTACATTCGTGTGCATGAGCCCTAAGAGTATAAATTTGAAGCAATGATCAGCATACAAGTAGCAGATTTTTAATCTTGCTGGAATATTCATCTTTCTGGATACCACACATAAATTGATAGCCAGTAACATCCCCCGCATACCGAGTGTCATCCAGAAGGTGACAAAGACAGAATAAGGCGTCTTTCACACGAGCAATACGGATCGTGTCAGGATCTGTTCAGGAAAAAAAAACTAATGGTTTTGCACAAAAGTTCAATCAGTTTTGTCTGCGATTGTGTTCAGTGTGTGTGGTTTTTTCCATCCAGATTGCATGCGTTTTTCACGCATATGAAGAAGAGCTGAAGAATTACAATCTGCATCTCTTAGCAACCATTAGTGAAAATAGCATCAGGATGACTTCCGTTTTTCACTGAAGCCCTATTCACTTCTATGGAGCCAAAGCGGTGTTAAAACGCACATTATAGAACATGCTGCGACTTTTCCTGACCGCGCAGATGATCAGTGATAAATGACGCTCATGTACACAAATACACTGAAATGAATGGTTCAGGATGCTGTGCGTTCACTAAATACATCGCACTCAGATGGGAAAGTCGCTCGTGTGAAAGAGCCCTAAGGGTGGTGTCACACAAGGTTTTTTTTTTTGTAGCAGCCTTATGAGCCAAAGCCATTGGTGGATACAGCAGGAAAGAGAAGTATAAAAGTATGCTTACACGACAGATTTTGAAAATCCATCTACAAAATTCAGCGTGAAATCCACATATGTTTTTCATGTTGTTTTTAACCAACGGGTTTATACTACAATACAAAACAGCATTTTTAGGTCATCAATATCTGACCAGTGAGGGTCTGAAACCCGGGACCCCCATCAGCTGTTTCAGAAAGCACTGCACTCCGGTGAGCACCACTGACTTCTCGAAGCTCACCAAGCACAGTGCCGTACATTGTACAGAGGCTGTGCTTGGCATCGCTCTCAGCCTCATTCACTTGAATAGGGCTGAGCTGCTCCTAGGCCACGTGAACCGATGAACGTGACGTCACTGGCCTAGGAAAAGCAGAGAGAAGGCCTCGGCGCTCACAGGAAGATAGGTCATCAGTATAAAACTCTCAGAAAACCCCTCTCAGGGTTCTCCAGGTCTGCTCTCTCTCATGCCAACCTAGGGAAACACAGCACAAGTTTTAGCATAGCCATCCTCAATAAAGGCATATACTCCCTGAAGAAGGAGATATGAACATTAATATATCAATATTTCTATTAAATATTAAGAATTAATATTCATAACTAATATTAATATTCTAACGTGAATATTAATATTTTCTATTAATAACGCCCATACCAATATTCACTCACATGGCTATCAGTATGGTATTATTAATATGATTTCCTCCTATAATGTTCCGTTAAGGTACAATATTGATAACAGCGTCAGATCAGACTTCAACCATCAATATTATAATACAACACAGTCTCAACACACTCACGCTAGACTGTATTGTACTAATCTGTACCTTAACTGTAACGTTTCCCTGTTCCTTTACAACGTACTATTACAATTATCTTATTACTGTGCTTGTATAACAGAAATGAAACAGTGTTAATAAAACAAGTTATTTATTATACACTATGCTAAATTTACACAAATCACACAATAAAACAATAATATAATAAACACCAACACCTACTTATTTTTCCCACCCACACTCACATACACACACCAATATACTTTTACCCTCCCATCACCTATCGCTAACTTTCCCTAATCATGGAAGATTGGGGATGTAGTGCAGGGGTCAGGATGCAGGGTAAGTATAGAGGCAGAAGGGAATTAGGGGTTCAGGATTGGTAGGAGAGAGAGAGGGAGAGAGAGGTTAGGGGCTCTTGGGATACTTAGACCAATCCTTGCTGGAGCTCTGTCATGGTGACCTTTCCCCCATCTTCCTTCAGGTGACTCATTCAGGAGACTGCCTTCTCTGGCCCCCAAAGTTGGCTATATCTGAGCCCCCTCCCTCTTCAGGTGAAAGCAGTGAGGTGTAGTGATACTAGCCTAACACCCCCTACAGGGAACCTTTTGCTGATAGCACACGGATCTACTTTCATCAGCCTCCATGTCTCCGGCCATTGTAACGCCCGCCTGAAAGTTCCTGCTATCAGTTTAAGATAAGAGGGAAGTGCATCCATCACACCTATTGAGACAAAAGGGTCTATTGAACCATAGTTTAACATACCTATGATACTGTCAACATATGGCCCTATTGTCTTCCCCCCCCCTACCCCAGCAGGCATATGGCCTTCCTGCAGGAGGGGGGCTTTGAATAGAGTGATGTGATTACAATGTATCTTGGCCTTCTCACTACTGGGATTAAATAAATATATATATATATATATATATATATATATATATAGGGGCATCAGATTGGGGCATATCCGGAGACCCACAGATACATATATAGAAGACCCATATATAGATATACATGTATATGCATGCCTAATTAAGGGGGCATGCATGCATATACATATACACCCATACATACCAGCACTTCCTTCTACAATCCCCCTGTTGTCGGAAAACACGACAAATTTTTGGGGGAAGTGTTGGGATGTATTTGCCTCCTTAACCTCACTCATAACGGATAACAGTTCAGGATGGACTGAAGAATTATCCCGTCCTTAGGTACTTAGACATTTCCCTCATGGCTTGGACCTCTTCCCTGCCCTTCACCGTAACCCAACATCTCCGTCCACAGGATAAACCGTCCTCGCCTTTATCTTCAGCTCCTCCCACCGTCATCATCTCAGACTTCTGGGATGGCTTCACTAGTGTCTGTTTTCAAGTATTCAGCTCCTCCCACTGTCGTCTTTAGACTCTGGGACGGCTTCACTCTCCATCTTCATGTAATGTCGGTCTTCAAGTATCCAGCTGCCCCCACGGTCGTCTTTAGACTCTGGGACAGCTTCACTCTCGATCTTCTAGGTCGAACCACGTCGCACCTCCTTCTTTGTGGGGTGCGGTCACTTGTGGAATGGCCTTCTTTCAGACTTTCTCCCGACTCACATTTCTTTCATCTTGATTGCAGACTCTGTCTTTGAGGAAGTTCTCCCATGGACAGATCCGTAGGTCTTTACAAGGCAGGTCAGAATTTCTGGAGTGTGAGGTGATGTCAGAGTACCTAAATTCTACCTGCGGGAAAAGCACCGCACCAACTATCACTCAGTCCATCCCTTACGAACTGCACCGTTCTAAGGTTTGTAGTGACAAATACCGTGTTCCTGACCCTAACGTGCCCTACTCTTGTCCCCATTCACTCATGCACACTGTCCCACCCCACCCAACAATAGAACAACAAGTATACAATATTATGGGGTTTCAGGATGGCGTTGGTACTACATCCTGAACCCACATAGGATCAAATGCAGTCCCTGGCTTCAGGATGTTACTGGAGTCACGTCCTGAGCCATCTTCTCCGGTCATCTTCGCGATGTTCTATCTGGTTCTGGGGAAGTGTCCACAAGTCTCTTGAGAACCAGAACCAGAAGAACCATCACCGGGCAAATCAACAAAGATTTTGGACTAAATGATGTGACCTTTAGACTTTTAGCCAAACAGTCTCTTCCCTCAGGACGCATACGAATCTCTCTCCAAATCATGGGAGATCTCCGTCATCTTGATCCAGTAATGCTCCAGCAGGACCGTGGGTTGGTTCTCCACCTCTTGTCTTGAGCTGACAGAGGCGGAACCTCTGGAGTCACACGAGAGCATCCAGGCAAATAACCAGTCTCTTCTAGGTTGTCATCTGGGTTCCTCCTTCAGCTCCTATGGCATTCTTCCTAGAAGAGAAGAAAACAACATGCGCTCCTGAGGGATTTCTCCCCTCATGGTGCACTTAGTTACAGCACTTCCAGCACCAATACCCTTGACCCAGGTGTGGAGAAAGGTATTGGGCTGACCTTCATCCAACAGGACCCCTCGTTATCCTAACACTGGTGTAAGAACACCCAACCTTCAGAAGATCCCATCCTCTGCCGCACATCTCTCTGAACCAACAGATAAGGATGGCCACCCTAATAGGTTAGGATATCCGAGGGGAGCTATGGACGAAGCATCTTTTCCATGATGGCACGGCATCCCTGTCTTACTCATGTGTTTCCAGTCTGACTTCCCCCTGTTAACCTGTGTTGTGGAGGTCAGCAGAATCCATGGCCAAAACCTTGCCTTGGCTCTACAGGATCCACAACACAAAACCACAGGCCACATCCTGCTATCAACCATTCCGTGTCCAACCTCAGTCAGAGCTGTGTTACCTGTCCGGACCAGCAAGTGAGTGCACAGTACAACCTCAATGTTGCCTGTCCGCAACCCACTTTCTGCCCTGGTCCACAGTATAACACAGCCCTACCGAAAACCCTGAACAGAACAGTGCTACCTGTCTCGATCTGAGGCCCTGGCTGCCCAGAGTAATCATCACACTACACCGTGTACCGATGTTACCTGCTCGCAAACCAACCTCTTCCTCAGTCCACAGTATAACACTGCTCTACACAAAGTAGACACCAGAGTGAACCAAAAACAGCCGCGCCTGACAACCGACTCACAGTGGGGACTGACTACAACAATCAGCAAAACGAAACACACTCATAAACAAGGACTGCCGCCATCAACATAAAAACATACAAACAGGTAACACAAACACAGGACACAGACATACACAGGGGACCAACGAGGTAACAAATTGCACAGGGGTGTCAAACATTCTCTAGCCTAGATTGGCCGATTTGACCCCTCAGCACCTGATCAGGCATCCGCTGAGTGGTGACTCTTTTATGGCCAATCTGGCTAGGCCCCACTGTACAATTTGTTACAGGGATTTTACTACTGGACACATTGCAGTTATTTGCGCAAGGGCAATTCCTTGCAATGTGTCCTTCGTTCCCACACCTAAAGCACCTAATTTGGCCTCTTGTCCTTTGTGTCCTATACTTACCTGTCCTGCAGTGTTTCGCTATGTGACCTAAGCCCGTACATGCAAAACACCTGATGTCCGCCCTGCATGGCTTAGGTCTGTCCACACTGCAGTCATGCTCCCTTCTCCTGAACTGTTCCATTCTCAGGGACGCACTCTTTACAATATTTCTTTTACAAGAAATCATTGAACACTTTTTTCCTATCTGTACAGGCTCAAATTTTGGTAGATTTGTCCTGTTACCGATATCTCTCCCCCCTTTTTGCCCTGGACAGGGCAACATCTTTGGAGAGTCTGGCCCTGACTTTACAGAGAAAGAAAGGGCCGGTACCAACTTTGAAAAATTTCTAATGGCTTGTTGCAAGCCAGTCACCAAACGAGACCTTGCAGCTACCTCATCATTTAGTTTGGCTAGAGTCACGTCAGTAGAGGCAGCCCGCTCCTTGAAGGCCTTGATCTCAGCATAAGACTGAGTCAACTGAGCCTCAAGTTTCTCCTTTTGCCTCTGCAACTCTACCAACCGTGACTCCATTTCATCCACCTGTGTATCTCGGTCAGCAGAAGACTGCACATTCACTGCCAGCTGTGCCCTCAATGCCGAAACCTGCTGCAAATTACTGGCACAGCACTGGCAATGAATGGTCGGAGGAAATGTCTCCGTTGACTGAGAAACCCGCGCAACATGCTCCGGCTTCCAAATGCTATCCTCAAATGTATGTACAAGTTTGGCTAGCATCTGAAGCCGTCTTGTTGCCTTGTTCAGTACCGTCCGTTTCTTAACGTGAAGCTTGTCGTAACTACATGCTTGTGTTAACAAATCAGACCACAACATTTCTGTGGAGGTGTACGAGGTGGGGAGGATGGGATTGAAGGTGCTGTGCTTAGCTAGGTGTTGCAGTGTAGCGCTCATACTCACTCGTTCGGTGGCCATCTTGGAGTCGTCTGTTCCTGCGTCCAACGCCTTTTCCCGACCAGCCAGGCTCCTTTGAATGTCTGTGCTGCGTGGAAGAAGCTTCTCTGGAACGCCTTTTTCACGTCTCCTTGGATCCACCCGAACTTGAGATGACGCTCGCCGATTAACCGTGCAAGGGAATCACAAAAACGTTACACATCAAAAAGATCCGGTTCGCTGTTTGTGGATGAATTCTGCGCAAACTTCCACCCACACTTGTGTTATCTGTCCAACTTCAAGGTCGAGGAGTACAATATAGCACGACACTGCACTGTGTCCCTCCGCTATTTGTCCGCTCCCTATCCGCCTGTCTTAGTTGACGTGATAACACAACCGGGGATAGAATGCGCAAAAAAAATTATCCGCAAACAGTTTGGACGAGCCCCCAATGTTAAAGGAGCTATTAATTACTAATATTTTGTGGAATATTAATAATCAATATTCATAAATAGGCGTAACTGGCTCTCGCTAGCACCACCTATTTATTTCCTTTATTCAATCCGTTCCCTGCACTATGTGTACTGAACTGTACTATGGCGGCTACACAAAAGACAATGTATACAGTATTTTGAATAATAAAAAGATTTATTACAGAATACTAAAAGTCTACAGTCTAATATTTAGACTATATCTATATATATTTATATTGGTGTATATAAATATATATACATATAGCCACACCACAATACAATAACACTCCCTCAGTATAAAAACTCCACTACACTACACAATCCCACATAATTCCACCCACAATACTAACTAAACACATACACTCACACAGAAATACAGCAATACCCTCCCAAGCCTAATCTTAGCTATCCCTAGGAAACAAAGGGTTAAATAACAGTAGGGGAAAATGAGGGATATTGCAGGGGTTAAATGGACAGGGGTACCACAGGGCAGGGGTGCAGGGAGGTATGGCAGGGGTTAAATGGACATGGACACTGGCAGGGCAGCAGGGGTTAGCCCAGGTTCCACAGGGCAAGGGTGCAGGGAGGTATGGGCAGGATGGTTACAGGGGTTAGAGCAACAGGGGTTGGATCATGGGTTAGGGAAAATAGGGCAGCTGGGGTATTGCAGGGGTTACAGGGAAAGCATTGGTGGTTCACGGGTTAAAAGGTAGGGCAAGGGTTAGGGGTTCTTGGGATACTTAGACCAATCCTTGCTGGAACTCTGTCATGGTGACCTTTCCCCCATCTTCCTTCAGGTGACTCATTCAGGAGACTGCCTTCTCTGGCCCCCAAAGTTGGCTATATCTGAGCCCCCTCCCTCTTCAGGTGAAAGCAGTGAGGTGTAGTGATACTAGCCTAACACCCCCTACAGGGAACCTTTTGCTGATAGCACACGGATCTACTTTCATCAGCCTCCATGTCTCCGGCCATTGTAACGCCCGCCTGAAAGTTCCTGCTATCAGTTTAAGATAAGAGGGAAGTGCATCCATCACACCTATTGAGACAAAAGGGTCTATTGAACCATAGTTTAACATACCTATGATACTGTCAACATATGGCCCTATTGTCTTCCCCCCCCCTACCCCAGCAGGCATATGGCCTTCCTGCAGGAGGGGGCTTTGAATAGAGTGATGTGATTACAATGTATCTTGGCCTTCTCACTACTGGGATTAAATAAATATATATATATATATATATATATATATATATATATATATATATATATATATATATATATAGGGGCATCAGATTGGGGCATATCCGGAGACCCACAGATACATATATAGAAGACCCATATATAGATATACATGTATATGCATGCCTAATTAAGGGGGCATGCATGCATATACATATACACCCATACATACCAGCACTTCCTTCTACACTCCCACAGCTGGACCTTGCGAGGTCTGGCATAGGACACATCTACAGTTATCCTCTTGAAAAGACAACCTTTTTGAGAGGACCACATGTAGATTTTCAATTTGAGGATCACCCCTCTAGATCAGTGATTTTCAACCAGTGTGCATCGAGCTGTTGCAAAACTACAACTCCCACCATGCCCTTCTGTAGGCTGATAGCTGTAGGCTGCCTGGGCATGATGGGAGTTGTAGTTTTGCAACAGCTGGAGGCACACTGGTTGAAAATCACTGCTCTAGATGATCATTTCTCAACATAATTTTAGGTAGTCAACGGAAAGTATTGTTTGTTTGTTTTTTTAATTTATGCATAGTGTGCACAGGCCACTAAAAAGTCATTATCTGGGGGAAAAAAGAAAACATCCCATTCCCCCCTTCATAGAGAAGAAGACGACCTAGAATCTCTATTTGGTAAAAATTTTGAAGGGTGAAAATTTAAGGCTCCATTCACACGTCCTGTTTTTCTTTCCTGATTCGATCCTGATCCTGATCTGGATCCATTCATTTCAATGGGTCCTGAAAAAATCAGGATCGAATCAGGAAAGAAAAACAGGACGTGTGAATGGAGCCTAACTCTGGTTAAAACATGTATTGGTTCCACTTTAAAGGCGTCCGATGAAAACAACCTCTGTTCATTTGCCTTAATAGAGCATAAGGAAGGTCTCTTGCTTGGGACATCTATGGTTGACAACTGGAGGTGATTATGGTCTGAATGAGTGTTTCAATCGACGATATAAAAGGCAATCAGCGATCGTTTAAAGTGCCTTTCACAAGGCCTGATATCAAGTTTTTACGATCATTTGTCCCCAGTCACTTTGCATACTGATGGCAGCAAACAAGGAATTTTGGTGCCGTGTGTAAGATGGAATCACCTGATAAATGATCATTTGCTCGTTTGTTGGGTGATCAGTGGCACCTTTCCCTGGGCCAGTTATCTGGTATGAATGTGTAAGGGTCCGGTGACATCAAGTCGAGTGACACAAAGGGGGTATGGCTACATGGCAAAATAGGACATGCCACATGTTGGGACTGCGACAGTCGCATAAAAATCCGCCTTGGATGAATTTTTTTGTGGCTGTCACATTGCAGGATGTAGCATGTCTCATAGCGACACCATTGAGGTTCATTACATGAAATGTCCCCATGTAGCCGGTCCCTAAAAGGGCCCATGAATTTAAATGGCGGCCAAGTAATCCTACAGTTCGACTGTAGATGCCAGGGGTTGGAAAAGCTGGCCCCACACATTCATGAGGCAACATACACGACAGACACCAGCACTTACATGGGATACACATGTAGACCACGAGCTCACTTCTACATAAGGTGACCACTATGGCCCAGGACTTCAAAAATAAAAAACTCAGTGACCCAGCAATGTAGAAAGGGGAAACCATGTTATTCTTTATTAAAGCTTCCTTGGGAAACCATTTGCAAAGACAATATTACTTTTCTTTATGTATAAGTCGCCGGCCACCAGGTAGTTCAATTATGATAAAAAATAAGTTATCTCAAGTGGAAAAAAATTACAAAAAAGTGGTCAAATTTCTTCAATTCCAAGTTAAATCATGTTCCAAGATCTGCTTATATACATCCACAATGTACAAAACAAGTTACATTTAAAAAGGATGGGGGGGGGGTCATGTAGTGCCGAGAAACTGTTATTTGAAGTCTGGAATTTCTTTCAAGCCAAGGAGAGTTTCCATAACATGTCCCCAAGGGTCTGGAGCGTGACTTTGATGTCACTTCACACCACGGTACATCTTCTTCACGTCCTTCGTGTCTTTTGTCTTTTTTGAAGTCTTTTTGCATCCTCTGGGTTGGCAGTGTCAGCTCCTGTCTGTCCAAGAGCACGAACTCCTTGCAGACGGCTTGTCAGCTGCAGCAGCAGGGGAATCAGCTAACAAGAGAAAGACAAGGGAATCATGACTGGAGAAGACAGGTGACTTTAGGAGGAAAAAACAACTATTTATTACTGTGCGGCCTCGCCTCCTCTATACACCAATCTACAAACATTACACAGGGCTCCAGCCAGTGTCTATACATTACTGGTAACGTAACTGGTAAGTAGCATCCAGTGTGAAACATGGCGGTAGTACAGGTGGAAGTCAGTGATACTGTAGACTTGTGCCAGCTAGCTTTGGGGTTTCCAGATGCCTGAATTTGGCATTATTTAAGGTTACTTTCACACTAGTGTTTTTGCTGGATCCGGCAGGGCTCAGCAAAAAAGTTTCCATTACTGATAATACAACCGTCTGCATGAGTTATGAACAGATCCGGTTGTATTATCTTTAACATACCCAAGACGGATCCGTCATGAACACCATTGAAAGTCAATGGGTGACCGGTCTGTTTTCTATAGTGTCAGTGAAAACTGATCCGTCCCCATTGACTTGCATTGTGTGTCATGACGGATCAGTTTTGCTCCGCATCCCAGGACGGAAAGATAAAATGCAGCTTGCTGCGGTTTGCACTCCGTTATGGGAACGCAACCAAACGGAACGGAATGCATTTTGGAGCACTCTGTTCTGTTCAGTTACGTTTTGTCCCCATTGACAATGAATGTGGACCAAACGGAAGCGTTTTTCTCTGGTATTGAGCCCCTATGACAGATCTCCATACTGGAAAACAAAAAGCTAGTGTGAAAGTAGTCTAAGGCTACTTTCACACTAGCGTTTTAAAATTCCGGTATTGAGTTCCGTCATAGGGGCTCAATACCGGAATAAAACGCTTCAGTTTTGTCCCCATTCATTGTCAATGGGGACAAAACTGAACTGAAGACAACGGAATGCTCCTGAAAGCATTCCGTTCCGTCTTCAGACCGGAGAACAAACCGCAGCATGCTGCGGTTTGCTCTCCGGTCCAGGCATCCGCACCAAGACGGATCCGGAATGACCCCCAATGCAAGTCAATGGGGGTGGATCCGTCTGGTGTGACCACAATGGTAACCGGATCCGCCCTCCATTGACTTTCAATGGAGTTCATGAAGGATCCGGCTACACATACACACATACAGACATAGACATACACATAAACATACACACACATATAGACATACAAACACACATACATACTTACATGCACCCCGGCAGGTCTTCAGAGCGTCGGAGGGACAGGACGGCGCGCACAGGTGACGATTCCACCAGGCGCCCAGCAGAGGGCGCTGTGGGGAATCGTCACCTGTGCGCGCCGTCCTGTCCCTCCGACGCTCTGAAGACCTGCCGGGGTGCATGTAAGTATGTATGTGTATTTGTCTGTGTATATGTGTGTGTATGTTTATGTTTATGTGTATGTATGTATGTACTGTGTGACATGTGTGGGGCCGGAGCGCGGTTCCGGCTCCACACATGTCACTGCGGCAGGCCTGATCCGGCAGCACCCTTCACCTGCCGGATCAGGCCTGCCGCTAGTGTGAAAGTAGCCTAAGCCATGTGCAAGTGGGGTAAGGTGCTTATTGGCTATTAGGCCAATATTAAGAGTATAAAATAAACAAATAAATGTATTAAGGAAGGAACTAAAAGTATTTATCAGCAGGACTAACGCTATTAAACCAATCACACTGCCTTAGTAGAGTGGATCCTGTTGATTAAAACAATACCAGTCTAGTGAAAATCGGTAGCAGTGTTCCTGAGGGAAAAAAGGCTTTTGTTACTAATGCAAATGAGGGCTTCAGTGCACCAAGCTACGTGGACAGCACTGAAAAACTGAGGGTCTAGCCCCCCGCCCCTCGGTGCACTGAAAAGCTACCATTTGAATAAAGAATAAAAGTCCTATCTCTCAGGAACATCCCAACAGATTTTCATAACACTGGTATCAATTTAATCACACATGATCAACCCTACCAAGAAGTATGGCTGGTTTAATGGGACTGATCCTGCTGATAAGTGCTCTTTAAATTAAAAAAAAAAATGAAGCTTAGTACACGTAAAATACGATACTAAAATAAACCCGCTGTTTCCTTTTTTTTTCCCATTACTTGAATTTCTACCTGAAGGGGATTCGGTCACCTTGGACAAGCCTTATTAAAGGGGTTGTCCCATGAAAAATATTCTACATTTTCCAAACCAGCACCTTGATCTGAACACTATGGAGGAGATTTATCAAAACTGGTGTAAAGTAGAACTGGCTTAGTTGCCCATAGCAACCAATCAGATTCCACCTTTCATTTTCCAAAGGAGCTCTGAAAAATGAAAGGTGGAATCTGATTGGTTGCTATGGGCAACAAAGCCAGTTTTCCTTTGCACCAGTTTTGATAAATCTCCCCTTAAGTATTTTTCAATAAAATCTCTGTATAGCGCCACCCGCTAAATTCTCTGTCCTGCTTAGGTTGACATATCTTCAACTACCACTCGCTGCAGCAGATAGGACATCCCCCCTGAAGAAAGTGCACGCCCTGAGGTGCCAGCTTGAAATAAACGTAAGAGAGCAATTGGAGCAATGAATGAGGAGATCTCTGGATCCATGTGAGGTACAGGGCTGGTTCTAGCTTTATTAGAAGAGACTGTCATGTAATATATGATGTCTGATTTAATTTTTTTACATTCATCATTGTATAACCCATTTAACTACAGTAATGCATGAACAGCACGCACGCCAGTGGCTTCAGTCATTTTTTTTTGCTATACACACTCACCCACCCCCTTTTCCGTTCTGGACACCCCTCAACCTCGAGGGCTGTGTCTGAAGCCCCCATAACCTAGTGAGTAGCCATCAATGTGGACAGCCAACTACAACAGGATTTCCAAAAACCCTTTATGCTCTTCTTGACTAAATGGAATCCATCAACTACTACCTACAGCAGAGGAGCAGGCCATTTCACATTGTCCTTGAATGCGGCACATCCGAACATCAATTTCTAGGTAATTTAAACAATCAGGCAGACACGTGCATTTACATTCTGATTAATATGAGCCCTGCTAGAGTCAGGGACTACTGTGACTCTAATTGACCGGCCTAATACGTGTAAGCAAATGACAGTGCGACCCATACATAGAAGCCGGCACTTTCCTCTCAGATTCCTAATTATACCCGGGGTTTACCTAATGTATTTGGCTGGGAAAAAAAAAAAAGCATTTAAACAGAGAAAATGGAAGGGAAAATGTTCCGGTACAACCTGCTACAATATAACAGGACGGAGAACATGGAACTCTCAGAGCTGGATCTCTTCTGTGCAATTAATGACACAGTCTGACCTATGCTCCAGCCAAAAACTATTTACACATGTCAAGTTAACAAAGTGTGACGGATGCGTCCACACATCTCCCCGGCATCCTATGTAACAGGAAAGCACAGGCACACAGCGCTCATTACTCAGGCTCTTAAGCCATCACTATCAATACACTAAAGGTCGTCCTCGTAATGAGGGGTTTCAGAGGCAGTCTACTTAAGGGTAGCAGAACGCTCTAGGGAAGGTGTCAATTTCTGGGAAAGTTACTGAAAACGAGGCAAACTATCCAAACCCAACAACCTTAAAATATAAAGGCCGAGTAAAGCTCAGAGAATCCCCATTAATGGATGTCTCCGAACATGTGGTTGCCATGTATATTTTATATAATATTTTATATTCAGGGGCTGTATAACAATGTACCAGCCTCTCCATAACTTTGGTGCAGTTCTAAATATAAGACCGCGTTCCTTGCTGTCTGACATTTAGACCTTTTTCTACACCTGAAACGGGTGTAGAAAATGGTAAATGAGACGGGCCCGCCCCTTCTCCACCAGGCCCACTTAATTAGACCTGGTATGAGCGGGACGAAGCCTCAGATTGCTGTGAAACTGGCCGCAATCTGCGCCTCAAATACACCTAATTTAGGCGTATTGCAGAGTGATAAATGGCCCCCTACATGTTTACTATGCCCGGAGATTCACCGCGTATATCAGGAAATTGATAAAGACACATGGAGGATGTATTATTGGACTTGCTCCTTTCCTAAGCGGGCCAGAGACGGGGAGCATTAAAAAATAAATGGTCATCTACTTTATCAAGGAATTCAGAGTTAATAGAAAGGATCTTTAATTCAGGACCCTCCATCTATTAGCAGAGGGTGACTATAAAGAGCATCACTATACCCGCCATGTATGGACAGCATCCCCCTAAATATTCTGCTGTTTGATATGGGTCTTTTGGGGACCTAATGATAAGCATAGGGTCCGACTACATGGCGACATGAATTTGCATAGCCAAAAATGCTAAAGGCACATGGCAACACAACATTTCTTATTGCAGAAAAGTTACATGACTTTTTTTTGTAATGACAGTCAATGGTATCGCCATCTGATTTTTTTTGTCACTGTCGCATTGCAACACCATTGACTATCATTCCAAAAAAAGTTGTGCATCTTATGCAATACATACATCCACGTAGCCAGACCCTTATTGTTGGGTAGCCTGGCAAAGTGGACAGCCTCCGCAGGATGCTCCCAAATCTACGCAGACTAGTTCCACAGCAAGTGAATGTTGTTTAGTATAATTCAAGCTCATTTTTGACGCTAACTCAGCCCCTATGTTAACTCAGCTAATACACACCTACTTAGAATGTGAAATAAGACCCTTACTGACCCTTGATGGCAGTACTGACCCTGGTGTAGAACTTTACCTGGCTCTCCACCGGACACACATTTGCTGTGATTTATATTAAGGTTTAACAGATCCGGCAGGCTGTTCTGGCAGAGCGTTCACCAGATGCGGCCTAGTCAGATACTGCCGTTCTTCACCGGACCCCATTGACTATGATAGGATCTAGCCGGAATCCAGGGAAAACCGGCACTTAGGCTGGAAAGCAGATGACTCCCACTATAGTCAATGGAGTACAGTGGCGATTACCAGTATCCGGCTAGGTCGTATCTAGTGAACTGGTAGGCTATTCTCTTCCAAGACAGCGTGCCCGATCAGTGAGACGGGAGGTATGAACCTAGCCTAAAGCGGTTCTCATACTTTCAAGCTCAGCAAAGATGGATTCCTTATTACCACTGTGGATGCATTATAAGATTTCAATATTTTTCCCTGCAGTAAACAATGTATTACAGTAGTAAATATGCCAGGATGTCACACGTTCCTGTTCTGAAGCAGAGATCTTAAGCTCATGACCAGCTCCATGCCCTCTAAGCACTTCTACCCTATAGATGGTGAGGGATGGAATGCGCTCCCCGTTTACCTGTGACTATACAGTATATTGGTTGCAGTTACCTTATCGTACTTGTAACCGGCCAGCAGCAGCAGTAAGGTGAGAGGCAGCGCCAGGTAGGAGCCCTGGACCACATCCTGTTCAGGTAACTTTCTCTGCAAGTCAAACAAAATGATGCTGTTCATTCATACAGTCTAATTCACCAGATATAACGAGGCATTCTGGTCACATCTAGTAATCCCTGATCCACAGGACTGGGGATAACTATTAGATCACGAGAACGGGGGTTCCCTGAAGTGAATGGAGCAGCGGGTCAAGCATATGCAGCGCTGCTCCATTGATCTTAATGGGATTGCCAGAAATAGCTGAGCACGGTACTCGGCTACAGCTGGGAGTCCCATAGAGATGAATGGAGTGGCACAGTATATGCTCCAGTGGTTGGAACCCTGCCGATCTAAGACTTATCCCCTATCGTGTGGATAGGAGATAACTTTCAATAACTGGTATACCCCTTTAAAAATGTAGGCATCACATCATACTGACACTTATTTTAGGAGTGCTAATATAGGTACAGTGTAACTGTAGGTTAACCACAGTCACTCTTTCTAAGTCTACTAGCCCATGTAACACTTGCCGGCTTCTCTCTGCTGTGGTCTCTGACTGTTTCCTTGAATCATTGCTGATGCTCCTGTGATCACAGGGCTCCACAGAAATTATATAGCTGCAGTAATTAAAGTTTGCTTCTGCTCTAAAGCCATATTGAAATAAATTGTGTATGCAGACTGGACATTCAAGAAGCTAATAGAATAATTTTTATTCAACATAAGAAACAGGAATTAACACACTGAAGTGCAAATCCCAAGAGGTTTTTAAGTGGATTACTGGGGGTACAATTTAAACATCTGGCTGCTCCAGCCTGCTGTAAGTACCTCCACCTCTCTACAAGTGCAGCAGTCAGCTAGCTGTTTCATAGATGTCTATGTCCAGAAAAGCATGTATGGCCTATAGGTAGGCGCCCTCTCCCCAAGGAGAGATAGTACCCCCCAAATCATAGACGTCTATGTAATCCGCTTCTTGTCTGAGGCTGTGAGGATGGGATGTAGCAGATACCAGCTGCTTGCTGCACGTATAGGATGTGGACGACAACTGAACCATTTGTTTCTTCCCAGACATTTACAGCTGCTCACAGACCCCAAATGTATTATGCATGCACATTACATGCACATGAATATCTCCTGCACAACCTTCTCCAAAGAACACCCTTGTTCCCTGCATGGGACACAGATGCTAAATACACTTTAATGATATGATCACATTTGGAAATCTATATGAAAACTGGACAATTTTTCACACTCCAGCTCATGAAGGATATATTAGTATCAGTTATCCAATAATATAATGCATATAAATATGGACTGACCGTAGGATAGAAGGTGAAGGTGAGGTGTTTATTGTAGCCGTGTGTGCTGAACGAAAACTGTGGCAGGGTGTAGTCAAACTGAGATTTAGGCAGAGTAGAGTCCAGCTGTACAACATAGGTCTGAAAAAGAAAAAAGGCAAGGTATAAATGCTATTGTGTCCCTTTAAGTTGTGGGCCTCCCACACATTATATAATTTTTTTATTTTTATTTTTATTTTTTAAACGCTGGGAAGTCACTGACCACAGGAATCCATTATGTAGCTTGAAAATCTCTTCAACATTTCTCCAGTGACGCAAGTCCCTAGTGATTTTTATTTTTTTTAAAGCTGGAAAAAAGCTGGCATCTCTGAGCGATTTTAAAAAGTCGTAGATACCTTTTCCCTCCATAGAGTATAATGAAAATCATGGTTTAGATTACTCTATATCAGGGTTCAGCAACCTTTTGGCACTTCAGCCGTTGTGAAACTACAACTCCCAGCATGCACATTCTCTTAGATGTTCTCAGAACTTCCATAGAAGTAAAAAAGAAAAATTCTGGGAGTTGTAGTTTCTGCTGGAGTGCCGGAGGCTGCTGATCCCTGCTCTATGGAAAAGTGCAGTGGGGTAGGTTCCTGTGTAACAAGGGCCATGTGTCCTGAAACCCTGACTGCATGTGGTGATCAGGGTTTTCAAGTAGGGTGTTAATTGGGCTTTCAATTTTGTTGCTAATAAAGCAGCTTTACCAGCAAAATTGTGCTGCCACCCAGCCACCACACGAGGCAATAGACTTAATGTTCACACACATTCGTGTTCATGACAAGTTTCATCTGTGACGTCTGTGAAGTTTCCATTGTGGGCCTGTGTGTCATCCGTATTCCATGTGCACTGCTAGGTTGAAAACAACTCCTACCAATGGTTAGTGAAAGCCATAGACAGAACTCGGATGTCATCTGCGTTTTCACGGAACCATAGACTTCAGTGGGTGTATTTGGTCTGCATTATGGACCACAGTAGTGCATGCTTCTGTTTTCCCACTGACCATGGGACATATTAAAATCTGAGAATAGGTGTGCTGTCCATGGAGAACATTGGCAGCACACATCCATGATTCACCAAAATGTGAATAAGCCCTTACTGCACTTAGTCTAGGTCAGGGATCAGCAACCTCTGGCACTCCAGCTGTGGTGAAATCATAACTCCCAGCATCCACAGATGCTTGGCTGTTCTCAATACCCTCATATAAGTGAATGGAGTTGAGAGTTGTAGTCTCACAACAGGTGGAGTGCCAGAGGTTGCTGACCCCCTGGGCTAGGTGTTGCTTTAGCCTAAAGGGTAATGTAATGTTTCTGACACCTGTGGTGGACACAGCCGTGAATTAGTTTTAAAGGGAACCTGTCATCTGGTTTCTAATGAAGTCTTTGGTGAATTCATCCAAAGGGAAAGATCGCAGTAAAACAACTTATATTCTGTATGCAAATGAGGAGCTTGAAGTCAAGCTTGCCGAGACCCCTCCCCGCCCGTTTGAGTAATGGCATATTTTCTTCATCCGTGCGCTGTACGGTCTCGTTTTCGGTGCTTGCGCAGTGAGCCGTGCTGAAGTCAAGTACACTGCGCAGGCGTCCAAAACGGGATTGTATGATTTAAGCTCTCCTGGAGAATTGGAGGCATGGCAAGGATGATTTCAAGAGTCAAGACTGCTGCCCCCTCGACTTCAAGCTCCTCATTTGCAGACAGACAGAGGCTGAATAAAAGTTGTTTTCATTGCCCATTGGACAAACCAGACTAAGGCCTCATACACACGACTATATTCTGTATCCGTGTCTGATCCTCATTGTTTTCTGGATTGCACACTGACCCATTTCTACAGGTCCACAAAAATCAGACCACACACAGATGTAATTCATGTGCTTTCCACATCCGTGTGTCCGTTCCACAAAATTCAATGGATCCGCAAAAACAAACAAAAATAAATAAATAAAATGCATCACATAGACGTCAGCCGTGTTTTGTGGACCGCAAAACAGATACGGTTGTATGCATGAGGCCTAAGACATCACAGGAAAGCAAATGGCTTCAGCTGTGAGGTACTGCAGGCGGTTTAGGGGGGTATTTTTTTGGAGACAGATTGCCTTTAAAAATAAACTAGATAAAAAAAAGTGTGCATATAATTTCACATACATATGTCATCTCCTAAAATGTAAAAATTACCTCTCCATCTCTGAGTAGGGGAGGGAAATGGAAAAAAAGGGATTGTCCTAGAGACACCGACTGTATTGGGTTGTCCAGATTTTCGCTTTTATACAGCTTTACCTAGAGTACAAAGAGAGAGAAAAAAATAAGCAAATCTTAGAGACTAAATCTGCGCCAAATTAATAACAGGTGCTCAGGCTGGATGATAAATGTGGTACATGGTTAACATTTGTCTAAATTTACATCAAACTCACGGGAAAAAAAGTGGTCTCAAATGGCAGAACATGCTCAAAAACCTGTAGCGCATTTATAACCGGGGGAGCAAATCCTGCACATGTGGCCCGCTGCCGAACGTAATCCCCAGCAAACAATGCATACAATGGAGGATGCCTGCAGCGGACCACATGTACCACAAAGACATCCTACACAGGGTAGACAAATGTGTGGATGTGACAATCTACATAGAAAAACAATTCACGGAAAATGATGCACTACAGCGGAAAATGCAGTTGACAATATATGGCTAAACCCTCACTCTGATGTTAAAATGAGACTTTCGCCAAAATATACTTATATCAAAGACATACCGGAGCGTCAAGGTATCTCAAGTGGCACGGGACCTAACGCTATCCCTACTATGGTATAGGTAAAGACAGATAGGTGCATGAGGTCCTAAACACAGCGACCAGCTCCCAGTTACCTCCAGCGTGAAATCACAAATACAATGGGAGGGGGGGGCGGAGGCTGTATTTCCCACATTACCCTGACGTCATGTGACCCAGGCTGCACAGGTGCACCTGAATGTTACCCATTAGTATAATCAAGGCACATTCAACCTGGAGTTGCCACGCCTCCAGGAATAAACGTACAAACAAACTCACGGAAAAAAAGGTCAGGGCAATGTGGGAAATACAGCCTCCGCCCCCCCCTCCCATTGTATGTGTGATTTCACGCTGGAGGTAACTGGGAGCTGGTCGCTGTGTTTCGGACCTCATGCACCTATCTGTCTTTACCTATACCGTAGTAGGGATAGCATTAGGTCCCGTGCCACTTGAGATACCTTGACGCGGTGCTCGGGCTCCGGTATGTCTTTGATATAAGGATATATTGGCGAAAGTCTAATTTTAACATCAGAGTGAGGGTTTAGCCATATATTGTCAACTGCATTTTCCGCTGTAGTGCACCATTTTCCGTGAATTAAATTTACATCAAGTATTGGATGGCGAAATTAGCATACCCACTAAGCGGCACCGCATTCCGGCTCGCTCGTCAAGAGAGGCTCAATGGATTATTCTGTTAGGAATATTTGCTCAGGGCATTTTACGCGACATTCTAGGCACCACCACCTTAGTACATAGGGGTCTCTGTCTTGTATTCTTTCCAGTTGCCTAGGATTTTTTTATATTTTTAACAGCGAATCAATTTCCTCGCTGAAGGCCTCCTCCGAACGGATCAAACAAGGTCTTCAACTTGACTCCGCTCTTAACACAGCTCGAAATACAGACAGAAGTACGTCCTTACAGTAAGTGCAGGAGCAGGCGATGACTGCGAGGCGCGATATCAAAAGAAATATGGAAGGAAAGGTTGCAGCAGGTGAGGAGAGAGCAGATAATGACCACCTATGAAAGGTGAAGCTGAGTCAATCTACAAAAACAGCTCCCAACGAGGGGGTCATTACTGCTCACACAACAGCTACAATTATCCAATGGTGAATATCATTTTATGTGCTGTTAGGAACGTTTGACCTTATGAAAAGGCTTTAGGTGTTTTTTCTGTTCTGTCGCCGGATGAACTTTTATGAGGCAAACGTTTCCTCTGCAGAGCCCACTGCAGGGGAAATATGGTATTACACATCAGTCAAATGAATTCAAATGTAATACATCAGTGGGCAGTGGTGATGGGGGCAGATAAGTGTAACATTACACATTCATAACACCTGAACCCCCAAACATTATATCCTTGTGGTTTTTAAACCATGGATGTTAATCTTGAGCTGATACTTTCCTTGGTTGAAGAGATTGGCAAAGAAAAAAAACCTTTCCAGTGTAATAAACTGTGAGCCTCTGTAATTGTTCTATCGGGCAATATAGGTTTGTATTCCAAATATGCTAGACAGAAATTGCCAGGCCTAGAACATTTCTTTTTTAAAGGGAACCTGTCATCTCTGAAACACCCCCTGAACTAGAGTAAGTGTTGTATAGTGTAAGTCAGTGATTTTCAACCAGTGTGCCTCCAGCTTTCGCAAAACTACAACTCCCACCATGCCCTTCTGTAGGCTGATAGCTGTAGGCTGCCTGGGCATGATGGGAGTTGTAGTTTTGCAACAGCTGGAGGCACACTGGTTGAAAATCACTGGTGTAAGTGATGCTGAATCCGAATATGTAAGTTTTATCTTCATACTCACTTCCATTCTGACGCTGTGCTCCCACAAACCAGCAGTAAAATGCATTGACAGGACTCTTCTTTGAGTCCTCTGCATTATGTGAGTGAGCACCGGAGTCCACAGATAAAAAGAAAACTTACATAACCGGACTCGATGTCACTTACACTATACACCGCTTACTCTAGTTTGGAGGGTGTTTCAGAGCTGACAGGTTCCCTTTAAAGAAATGGGTTTAATATATTTGAAGGTGAGGAGCTCCCCCTGGTGGTCCACTCATATAATTTTATGACGTACAGTATAGAACTCTGCTACATCAGATACACAGGTAATAAAGTGCATGCTTGAAAAAAATAAAAAAAACAAAAAAAGATCATTAAATTGTTTAAACTAAATTGGTCATTAATGGTGGTCAGGCCAAGCTTTAAACATGTCCCCTATTTACAGGGTAGGACTGCAGAATAAAGCCTAGCACAGCTTAGGCTACTTTGACATATGTGTTTTTGCTGGATCAAGCAAAAACGCTTCCGTCTAGATCAGGGATGCTCAACCTGTGGCCCTCAAGGTGTTGTAAAACTACAAATCCCAGCATGCCCTAATAGCTGTAGGCTGTCCAGGGATGCTGGGTGTTGTAGTTCTGCAACAGCTGGAAGGCTGCAGGTTGGCCATGCCTGTTCAGTTCAGTTTTGTCCTCATTGACAATGAATGGGAACAAAACGGAAGCGTTTTCCTCCGGTTTTGAGATCCTAAGACAGACCTCAATGCTGGAAAGGAAAAAAGCAGATGTGAAAGTAGCCTTAAGATATCATCATATATTATCAGAAGGATAAGGCATCATGGCTGGGACTTACCAGAAGAGTAGAGAGGTGTTCGGGTGACGTTATCACATTACCACTCAGATCAAATTGGTTGATTTGACGGAAAGCTATAATGTTCACATCTTCTATATCGCTACTGCCAACCTGATATAGAAAAAAAAAAAAAGCATAAAATGTTGCTGGAGATCGAAAGCATGCATATCTTATGAAATATAGAAAATAGAACAGAATTTCAACGAAGACTATATTATTAAGGCTGCTTTCAGAAGTGTGTTTACATTTTCCGGTATTGAGATCCGGCAGAGGATCTCAATACTGGAGAAAAAGACTTCCGATTTGTCCACATTCAAAACGGAACAGAACGGAGTGCTCCAAAACGTATTCTGTTCCGGTTGGTTGAGTTCCCAGACCGGAGAGCAAACTGCAGCAAGTCACAATGTAAGTCAAAGGGGACGGATCCGTTTTGTCAGACACAATAGAAAACTGATCCGTCCCAATTGACTTTCAACGGAGTTAATGATGGATCCGTCTTGGGCATGTTAAAGACAATACAACCGGATCCGTTCATAACGGATGCAGATGGTTGTATTATCAGTAACGGAAGCGTTTTTTGCTGAGCCCTGCTGTATCCAGCAAAAATGCTAGTGTGAAAGTAGCCTTAATGCCAAACAGTCATCTTATATACACATTGGTCACAAGTAGCCAGAGAGTTGGCAACCCCTTTAAAAGAAAATCTGCTTTGTTGGGAAAGTGAGACTGTCTCTGACTATTAGGTTAAATTTGGTTTAATAATAACAGGATATGAAAGAGAACATAAGGCAGGGATCAGCAACCTTCTGCACTCCAGCTACTGTGAAACTACAACTACCAGCATACACACTTACTCAGCAGTTCTTGTAATTCCCATAGAAGTGAAAGGAGGATTCTGGGAGTTGTAGTTTCAGAACAGCTGGAGTGCCGGAGGTTGCTGATCCCTGCCCTAAGGTATTCAGCATCATAAAAACAAGTCTCCCAATACGGACCTGCGCTCATTAGCCACAGTTGAGAGAAGTTACTAAGGAGCATCTGATGGACCGAGCACAATCTTCTGACAACAGAAGGTGCTACAGAGGAATTGAACACGGATTGACACCTGATTGCTGGGCATTAGTTACCTAATAAGAGGTCTTACTACAGTGCTCAAAGTATTTCCACCGCATGTGTCCTCCTGCATAGACGGCACAGATTGACTTGACGGGCTAAGAGCACAGTTTAGATATATAACTAGTTACTCCGCCAAGAGACAAGATACCTCCAAACATATGCAAAAAGCCCTAGAACTGACAATCTAAGCCAACTGTGCAGTCTTGAGCAGTACACTCGCTATTTGCTTTTCTCTGTGCGTACTGTTTAGCTGGTCGTGCCCTAGGACTACAGTTTGGCTGCCGTGTCCACAGGGAGTCAGAAGTAGTTGAAGATACGCCCCCAGTCTCACCACTGGTTCAGACTGCTGCTTTCTCCCTTCCCATGCAGCTCTGCCTCCTCTGATTGGCTGCTGTGTGTAAACCCCAGTCTATTCCAGACTCACCGCAATCCATGAACTCACCTGTATGGCCCGATATGAAGGCAAAGCACGTTCAATATGGTCATTGCCTTCCGCCTTCAACTGAACATGGTAGACACATCCAGGCTGAAAACAAACGGGAAGACTTTCAGATAAATATTCCCAACCTGGATTTCTTTGAAGACTAGCATAAGAGTAAGGGCTCACGCACACGACCGTATGTAATTTGTGGTCCTCAAAACACGGATCCGCAACAAATTCGGATGATGTCCGAGAGGCATCCGTGTTGCATCTGTTTTTTTGCAGATCCAAAACAGACAAGAATAGGACATGTTCTATCTTTTTTGCGTAATGGCTATGCGGACACGCGGAAACGGAATGCACACAGAGTCATTTGCTTTTTTTTTGCAGACCCACTAAAGTGAATGGTTCCACATACCGGTTGTAAAAAAAAAAAAAAAAAAAAAAAAAAAAAAGGAACGGAGACGGAAAAAAAATATGTTTGTGTGCATGAGCCCTAAGGCGGCTACACCCAGTCTATAACAGTTTTCCATATCTCCATCCTGTACAGCCTAGGAATATCTGCTAACAACGGGCAGCCACAATCTTCATTACACGTGTTCCTTATATTATCTATGGGATGTGGTGGAACAAGACAAGTTATCGGTACCCCCCTATAGGTACGACTTCCATACTAACCCTTAACCCTCGAAGCCTGAACTTGCCCTCCTCATCCGTGACCGTGTCTTCACCATATATCGAGCAGTCGTTTTGGCCCATCGCTTCCACCGACACTCCCTGCTCCGGTTCACCATTCAGAGAGGAGACCGTTCCATAACAGCTGCAAAGAGAGGGGCAGAGGAACGTCATTGTCCAGAACTTGATCCAAGTCACTTTATGATGTCAATGGGGACAAAACCATAAGTATAGGAACCTGCCACTAGGGGGCACAAACTGAGCAGACACTATTGAGCTTTTATAGCCCTGGGAAAGCAGGAATTAAAAAACAAAAATGAAAAATTGGAAGATCACTTGGTAATGAAGTGGTTAAAGAGGTGTATGTGTGTATTTTGTATGTTGTATGTTCATGAAGAGTAAAAAAAATTACCTAATAAAATAAATCATCTATCAAAAGAAGAATGGGAGGAACACTACAGAGCAACGACGACACACAAAATTAGGCTTCATGCGTACGACTGTGTCCATATTTTTTTTTTCCGCACTCTCATCACTAAAAATGACTATTCTTGTCCACAATACAGACAAAGTGAGGTCCTATAATTTGCGGAATTGAAATATAGATGCAGACAGCACACGTCATCCATCTGATCAGACGTGAATACAATATACGGTTGTGTGCATGAGGCCTTGCATGGGTACATTTAATGAGGTGACCACATGCGCCATTGCCGTTTGTTTTAATGGTCAGCAGATCACACAATAAGGATACTCTAGACCAGGGGTGCACAACCGGCCTCTATGTCTTATGGCTGCTCACATGTATCTTTCATTAGATGGGAGTACTAGCAGGGCTGTCGGAGTCGAAGTCCATTTTGGTGGAGTCGGAGTCCGTATAAAATGGGCCGACTCCAACTCCTAAAATATATAATAATTTGGTACATTTAGTTCAATGCAGTATGTGCTGAATATATTTTCATAAGAATTTGGGAACATGACGAAATGTCCTATAAATGTCTGTTCTATTCCTGAACTAAGTATCTAGACTTTCAGTTGAGATGACTGTGTGCTGCCCTTCATGTAGATGCTCAGAAGTGAAGCTCCTCCGCTACAGATCAGAGGAAAAGGGCACTGGGAAGGAATGGCTGTACTTATCTCAGATCTGCTAGAGAAAACAGGATTAAAGAGGTTTTCTCACTAGTTACAAAGATTAGCTTTCAACATAAAGGGACAATTAAAAGAAGACATTTTCTAAATACAGTGGTCAGTCATGAGCTATAGACAGTTCAGCAGGTCTCTGATTGCACACAGGTTTCTATGGTAACCTGCAGACCAGAAAGACTGTTAACTGATTGGCTGAGAGCAGGAGTGACCTCAGTAAGCAAAATGTGTTGAGGACTGAGACGGATGGCTTTATCTGTAATTGTGTTAGAGATTTCAATCTCCTGCTCTGTCAGAGTAAGTTAATATATGCTAATAACTGCTGAAGACCGACCCACAGCCTGAGGAGACAGAGTGAGTGCAAACTGCCTATCAATGTGCTGAGAAAACCCCTTTAAGGCAAGTACTTCTTAGTATATCTAAACTTTCAATAAACTGTGCATAAATCAATTGTCCAGTGCATGTTCTCTCTGTATGCTTTATGTTTTAATTTGCTTTTCCTCTGAACTCAGGTTTGAAGAGGTTAGCTGCTCTCATGGCTTTTATATGCTGCTGATGCAAAACACCTAGGACCTTATGTATGAAAACTGTCTAGGTGTAGAAGTTTCTTTGTTGTCCATAGAAACCAATTAGAGCTCCCCTATCATTTCATATAGTGCTCTGGAGAAATGAAAGGGGAGCTCTGATTGGTTGCTATGGGCAACAAAGAAAGTCTTAGACCTAGACAGTTTTCATACATCAGGCCCTTAGTGAGCTGTACCCAGAGAAGCCTGAAACTGAACGTTCAGAGTAAAGGTATCTAGTAAAAACAGGATTTTTGTATAACTTACCGTAAAATCCCTTTCTTGTGGCTTCATTGGGGGACACAGCACCAGTGGGATATAGGCAGCTGCCACTAGGAGGCGACACTAGACATCAAAGAAGTAGCCCCGCCTGGTAGCCTATATCCCTCCTACGGACACCAGGCTAGCTCAGTTTAGTTAAAAAGCAGTAGGAGCCAAACAGAATGATACAAACCAGTCTGAACCCGGGAACGAGAACTCAAGGAACAGCAAACAAGCCCGGGAAAAGGAATAACCCAGAAAAAATCAGGGTGGGAGCTGTGTCCCCCAATGAAGCCACAAGAAAGGGATTTTACGGTAAGTTATACAAAAATCCTGTTTTCTTGTGCCTCTCATTGGGGGACACAGCACTAGTGGGACGTACAAAAGCAGTCCCAAAGGGTGGGGAAAAAGAAACCTCCCCAGTTGGCCAGCCTAACGTACGGCGGCCTGCAGGATCCTGCGGCCCAGACTGGCATCAGCTGAAGCCAGAGTGTGGACCTGGTAAAACTTGGTAAAGGTATGCACCGAGGCCCAGGTAGCGGCCTTGCAGACCTGGGACACCGATGCATGATGGCGAACCGCCCAGGAAGCTCCCACGGCCCTGGTAGAATGGGCCGTGACCCGGAAGGGGGGGGACCTGTCCCGAGAGCGATAGGCCTCAGAGACGGCGGCCGTAATCCAACGCGCAATGGTCACCTTAGAGGCGGCAAGACCCCTGCGGGGACCCTCAGGAATGACAAACAAGGAATCCGATTGACGGAAGGGAGCCGTGAGGGACAAGTAGACCCGGATGGCTCGGACAAGGTCCAAACAGTGAAGGGAGCGCTCCCTAGGATGAGCAGGAGCGGGACAAAGAGAAGGAAGCACAATATCCTCATTGATGTGGAATGCCGAGACAACCTTCGGAAGGAAGGAAGGGAGAGGGCGCAAAACCACCCTATCCCTGTGCAAAACAAGATAGGGGGAGCGACAGGATAGAGCGGCTAATTCAGATACACGGCGGATGGACGTAATCGCCACCAGAAAGGCGACCTTCCAAGAGAGAAGACGCAGGGAAATCTCTCTCAAAGGCTCAAAGGGGGGACCCTGGAGCACATCGAGCACCAAGTTAAGATCCCAGGGCTCGACGGGGGAGCGGAAGGGGGGATTCAGACGAAGAACACCCTGAAAAAAGGTCTTCACCTGGGAGCGCAGAGCCAAAGTCTTCTGAAAAAGCACGGACAAGGCGGAGACTTGAGACCGAAGGGTAGAATGGCTGAGACCCTGGTCAAGGCCGGACTGCAAAAAAGAAAGGATCCTAGGCGTGGAGCAAACGAGAGGATGAACACGGCGTTGCTCGCACCAAGAAAAAAGGACTTCCAAACCCGATGGTAAATGCGAGCCGACTGCGGCTTACGGGCTCTAAGCATAGTCAGCACCGCGGCTTCAACAGCCAAGCCGTCAAATTGAGCTGAGGTAAAGTGGGGTGGAGGATCGGCCCTTGAGAAAGGAGGTCGGGCCGCAGGGGAAGACGCCAAGGGGCGTCGGCCAGGAGGTGGATCACGTCGGCGTACCAGGACCGGCGGGGCCAGTCCGGAGCGATAAGGATGGCGGGAACGCCGAGGAACCTCAGGCGTCTGAGGACCCGCGGAAGGAGAGGGAGCGGGGGAAATAGGTAAATCAGGGAGAACTGATCCCAAGGGGTCACCAGGGCGTCCACCGCGAACGCGCGGGGATCCCGAGCCCGAGCCGCGTAAGTGGGAAGCTTGTGATTGAGCCTGGACGCGAAAAGATCCACATCGGGGAAGCCCCACCGACGGCAAATCTGTAGAAACACCTGGGGATGGAGAGACCACTCTCCCTGGTCCAGGGACCCGCGACTGAGATAATCCGCCGCCCAGTTGTCTACGCCCGGGATGTGGATGGCTGAGAGAGCCGGGACAAACCGTTCCGCCCAGCCGAGAATTCGGGCAGCCTCCGCCATCACAGAGCGGCTCCTGGTGCCTCCCTGGCGGTTCACGTAGGCAACGGCGGTGGAGTTGTCCGTCTGAACCCGAACAGGGTGACCCTGGAGAAAGTCGGTCCAATGAGTCAAGGCAAGGAATATCGCCCGAAGCTCCAGTATATTGATGGGAAGGCGCGACTCCGGCAAAGTCCACGTGCCCTGGACCGTCAGGACACCGAAAACCGCACCCCACCCTGTCAGGCTGGCATCGGAGGTGACGACCAGCCACTGAAGGGGGAGGAAGGAGCGGCCCTGTAGAAGGGCTGGGGACGTCAGCCACCAAAGCAACTCTCTGCGGACTACCGGGGAGAGGACGATCCTCCTGTCCAGAGAGAGAGGAGACTTGTCCCACTGGGCCAGAATCGCTCCCTGGAGGGGCCGAGCGTGGAATTGAGCAAACGTGACGGCCTCGAACGAGGAGACCATCTTGCCCAGCACCCGCATGCAGAAGCGGAGCGAACAGGGGGAGCCCGAACGGAGCTTGGAGACAGCCGAGCGTAGAGACGAGACCTTGTCGCAAGGCAGAAAAACCCGAGCCCTCTCGGTGTTGAACAACATCCCTAGAAACTCCATGGAGCGAGAGGGGCGCAGAGACGACTTCTGGAAGTTGATCACCCAGCCGAACCTGGAAAGCAGATCGAGCGTGATCTGGAGGCTGGACTGAGCATCCTGCAAGGAGCGGCCCCTTACCAAAAGGTCGTCCAGGTACGGGATGACCGCCACCCCTCTGGCATGAAGGAGAGCCATGAGAGGGGCGAGGGTCTTGGTAAAGACCCGGGGCGCTGTTGACAGACCGAAGGGCAGAGCGACAAACTGGAAATGACGAGAACCGATGGCGAAACGAAGAAAGCGCTGGTGACCTAGCGCGATCGGCACATGGAGATATGCGTCGCGTATATCTATGGAAGCGAGAAACTCGCCCTGGCCCAGGGACGCGACCACCGACCGCAGAGACTCCATGCGGAAGTGGCGGAGGCGGACATAGCGGTTGAGGTGCCTCAGATCCAGGATGGGTCGAACCGAGCCGTCCTTCTTGGGAATGGTGAACAGGTTCGAGTAGAAACCTTGAAACCGCTCGGAGGGGGGGACTGGGACTACGACCCCCTGAGCAAGGAGGTGATGAACGGCGCGGGAAAGCGCCAAAAGCCCTGCCGAAGAGTGGGGGATCCGAGACAGGAAGAACCGAGGAGGCGGAAAGGACGCAAACTCGATCCTGTATCCGGAAGACACCACCTCCCGTACCCATGCGTCGGTGACATGGGCGAGCCATACCTCCTTGAAGGAGAGCAGACGACCCCCCACTCGGGAGGAAGACCCGAGTGGGGGAAAGCCATCAGGAAGAAGGCTTGGGGGCAGGGCCCTTGGAGGGGCGGGAGCGCGGCTGCCAGGACGGCCGGGGCTTAAAGGAGGGCTTCCTGGAAGAGGAGGCTGAGGGAGCACCCCTTGAGGACTGCTGACGGACAGGAGCTTGGAAGGAGCGAAAGCGACTAGAACGCCTCGGAGGCTGGGAGCGCCCGGGCCGGTTCTGCGGCAACAAGGAACTCTTGCCACCGGTGGCGTCAGAGATAATCCTGTCCAACCGCTCCCCAAAAAGCCTGTTCCCAGAAAAAGGAAGACCCGTAAGAGCCTTCTTGGAGGCGGCGTCAGCCGACCACGCCTTCAGCCAAAGAGAGCGACGAATGGCCACGGAGTTGGCCACAGCCCGAGCAGACAGACGAGCCGCTTCCTGGGAAGCATCACACAGATACTTAGAGGCCTGAAGGATCTGTGAGGCTAGGGGAAGGAGATCCTCGCGAGGAGCGTCCGAGGAGATGTCATGGACCAGCTGCTTGGCCCAAGCGGAGCAGGCCTTACTGACCCAAGACGCCGCAAAAGAAGGGCGAAGGGCAGAACCCGCAGCAATAAAGACGGATTTGGAGAACGTGTCCATCCTCTTGTCCACAGGATCCGTCAGAGACGCCCCATCCGCTAACGGGAGGGTGGTGGATTTAGACAGCCGGGAGACAGGGGGGTCCACCGTAGGTGGAACTGTCCAGGCGGAGACTAACTCCGCAGCAAACGGAAAGAGGGCCTCTGTCCGTTTAGAGGATGGAATGCGCCGGTCGGGGTGCTTCCATTCCTTGTCCAGGAGATTCTCAAAGTCCTTATGACTCGGGAATACCAGCGGTTGCCGCCTATGGCGACTAAACGAAACCTCGCCTCTGGCCGCAGAGGGAGATTCGTCCCGGACATGGAGTGTGTCCCGTACTGCACGGACCAAGGCTTGCACCGCAGAGGCCAAATGGTCCTCCCTGTCAGACTCTGAGGCAGAGTCGCAGGAGTCCCCCGAGGCGTCAGAGAGGTGCTGCTGGGAACCACCCGCAGCGGACCTTCCCGGGGAAGGGTCAGAGGAACACCGGGAGGGTGACCGAGAAGGGGAACGTCTACGCCTCTTGGAGGGCCGTCCCCTGGAAGGGGAGTCAGGCGACACCAAGGGAGGGGTCGCAGAGGGGGGCGCCTGGGACGGCAACCGGTCAATGGCGTGGATCATGACCTGAGACAGCTTAGAGAGGTCGCCAATCGCCTGGGTCAGGGACCTGGCCCACTCGGGAGAGGCCGCAACCAAGCCAGAGGGAGCAGAAGCCTCAGTGGGAGGGGTACCAACCGTAAGGCAAGGCACACAAAGGGAGCCAGACTGACCGCTGGGGAACTTTTGGCTACAGCGAGCGCACGCAAAGTGCGTCGCCACAGCCACAGGAGCATGCTGCCTTGGAGGGTCGTCCCGGGGACCCGACATGGTGAAGGGCTCAGCGGACCGGCTAGCCTGGGGAGGGAAGAATATCACCCACTGGGTGCCTACCGGACTCAGGAGCAGCAGAATACGGCACTGGAGGGAAATCCACTGGTGCTGTGCAGACCTGAGGAAGCAAACAGGCCACTGGACGCAGGGCAGGCCGGCACAGATAAACCCCTGAAGGCAGGAAGGACCACCCACAAAGGAGGGGCAGTGCGCAGGCCAAACGAAAAAGAACCACGCCGGCCGGAAAAGGAGGGGGCCAGCGGAACAGCGGGCGGGCGCGCAGCCCAGTGACGTCACTGGAAAGCGCCCGCCCACATGCGGCCTAGCACGCCGAGAAGCCGCGGCCTAAATTAGAGCGCCGCCCGGCCGGAAGTGCCGGAGCGGCGCGATCTGGCAGGAAAAGCCCGTACGGCCCGGAAGAGGAGCCGGAGGGGCCCCGGAAACAAGGGGGCGCCCGGAGGACGAACGTGCGGGCAGTCAAGCCCCCCATCCCCCCCTTCACTGCAGCCAAGGAGCCGGAGGCCGCAAAGGAGGGAGACAGGAGGCACCCGGGCGTCTGCCGGAGCGGCGAGGCAGAGTATCCCCCGGAGGAAAGAAACCCTCTCAGGAGGGGGCGGCCGATAAGGTGCTGGGGGGGGGCTGCCCAGACTGCAGCAAGGGGCTCCTGGAGGGAAGGAGAGAGAGGAGAGGAGGGAGGAGGAGGGGGGGGGGGGGGGGGGACGACTACATACTCACCTCTCCGTAGGCTTCAGGTGCGCGCAGGGTCACCCCCTCAGTGACCTCGCACCGGAGTGGGGCACTGGCATCCAGCTACCATGGGGGGACGGGTGACCGGCGCAGGGAGAATGTGAAAACATTCTCCAGGCACCCTCAGGGGGGTCCGCGTCTGATGTGGCCTTCCAGCTAGCCTGGTGTCCGTAGGAGGGATATAGGCTACCAGGCGGGGCTACTTCTTTGATGTCTAGTGTCGCCTCCTAGTGGCAGCTGCCTATATCCCACTGGTGCTGAGTCCCCCAATGAGAGGCACAAGAAACATATATTAAAAACTCTTTTCATCATGACACATCTGTACTATTGATTTATGCAAAGTTTGTATAAAGTTATCACTTAAACACGCACCATGTATGAGGGAGTCGGGGGAAATTGAGGAGTCGGAGTTGGAGTCGAGGCTTTGGCTTACCGACTCCACAGCCCTGAGTACTAGAAGTGTAACTAGACATTTATTATATATACTGTATGTACAATACACCATAAAAATAGTATTTCAGTGGGTAATACCCCTTTAAGTTTTATTTTCGGACCTTGAAATTGGTTCAGGCTGACAGTGTGACCCCCAATCAGAAAAGGTTGTGCGCCCCTGCTCTAGACCCCAAAGTTAAAACCGTTTTCCAGATTTAAATACTGATGACCAATCCCCTGGAAAACCCCTTTAATGACCCTGACCCCTCCACTTCATTAAAGCATCAGGGAAGATTTGGTAATTAGAAATTGTTTATTTTTTAATTTTCTGTTGACTAATCCTGTGTGCGTCTTATAGTCTGAAAAACGAACAACATGGCGTCCTCAGTATTATGGAGTCATTTGGAAGAAATATATATTATTAATACAATTCGACACAAAAGGGTGACTCCGCAGACAGTGAGAGGCTGTCTTCAAGAATAATAAACCACAAGTAAAGATTCTATTGGGAAGATCCCGAGCCTCCACCTGACTACACGTTTCTACTCCATAAAGTTAAACTGCGTACCGGGCTGGTGTATTTTATGGAAACACCAATGAATTTATAATTGAATCATGTTTTCTCACATCATTTACTGAAGTCATCTCTTATTTTATCTTTAGCTTAAGGACCTACAGTAAATTTGGGATTAAGCATCTTGCCATGTACGGTTCTCTAGTACGAGCTTGTGTCTTACACGACAAATAGCAGTTATAATCCAATTTTCGTCTGTACGCAGCATTGCCAGATGGACCATCAAGGTTACCGATCCAGACACAGATCTGTATAACCGGCGCCCAAATGAACTTTTGGATTTTTCTGTGCCTGATCTCAGCATGTCACGCCTAGGGGGGCACCTATCCTACAGCCTCTGGAACTGGACTTACACCCATTGTTCTGACAATATCACCCTATGGAGAACCTCTTTTTCCTTTACTCCAAGACCTGACCATGTCATTATGGAATGAGAGTGCACTACAACATGGGCAGGTCAAGAGTGATTTGAATGTAGTAGCATTAAAGAGGTCCTCCGAGACTCATGAAGGGAAGGGGGAGAAGAGACTAAATGCTATTGTGCAAAATAGTTTTGTAATGCACTTTTGTTCATAAATGTGGTTCGGAACGGTCTCTAACGGGTCACATGACTGCAAGCACTGCCGACGTGCAGTACACTGATCACATGGTCCCATTCAGGAACCTGCATGTCCACTTCTCCCAGTAAAAAAGCATGCATAGTAGCCAAAGTGTGCCGCTCCATGAATATTTAGGGGACTATAAAATTGTACCACAACAAGCAGTTGAATAATCGGATATGAAGTTTTCTGGGTTACACAGGGACACCCCAGAAACGGAAGTGAATAGGAATAAATGAAGGTATTTCTAAACACTATATTATTACAAAATCAAGAGACAGTATTAAAGAGATTGTGCAGTGGGTAAATCCTCAGGAAAGGTCATCAATATCAGATCGACGGGGGTCTGACACCCGGCACCCCAACTGATCAGTTGTTTGAAGCAGTAGTGGCACTCGTGCGAGTGCTTCATCAGCTTCAAAATTACACTGTCCTCACTTGCAGAAGCGGCACAGTGTAATAACAATACACTCACTTTGAAAGGGACAAGCAGTGGTAATTACACAGAGTTGACTCTGCAAGCCAGAATAGAAGAAATGTAATTTTGAAACGATGGCTGCGACCGCTTCAATCAGCTGACCTGAAGGGGTGCCGGGGATCAGACCCCGTCGATCTGATATTGGACCTATACTGAGGATAGGTCAGCAATTTTTCACCCTTTAAAGGGGTATTCTCCTCTTAGACAATGGGGGCATATCGCTAGGATATGCCCCCATTGTCTTATAGGTGCGGGTCCCACCGCTGGGACCCGCACCTATATCCAGAACGGAGTGGGGAGTGCTGCGCCTGGAGGACCCCAGGTTTCCGGGGGTCCGGCCACCACCAGGCGCAGCTCCCCGCGCCGCTCATAGAAATGAATGGGAGCCGGGCCGTGCTATAGCCAGCGCTCGGCTATTTTCGGCGGCCACATAGAAATGAATGGAGGGCGGCTGCGCATGCGCAGTGCGCCCTCATTCACTTCGGGGGCTCCGTTCTGGAAATAGGTGCGGGTCCCAGCGGTGGGACCCGAACCTATAAGACAATGGGGGCATATCCTAGCGATATGCCCCCATTGTCTAAAATGAGAATAACCCTTTAATATTTGACTAATGTAAGTAATTGACAGGTTAACCCCCATCTGGAGCCAGACATCTGTGTGAGTAGTAAAGGCAGTCACCTGTATGCCGTCCTATAGCCAATGATTTTAATCTTCAAATTCTGCCCTTCTTGTGCCTCTATCATCTGAGAGGAAGGTTCAAAACGGAACTCCTTCATCATGGGTTTAAAATAATACTGACCAGGGCTCTAAAAAAGAGAAAAATGTAATTAGTATTGACTTGTATGTAATGATTCATACCCAGGACTGTAACAAGGGGATATCTAGAGGAAAGAAGACAGACATAGAATAGGATTCTTTACGGTAAGAGCAGTAAGACTATGGAACTCTCTGTCTGAGGAGGTGGTGATGGTAAGTTCACTAAAAGAGTTCAAGAGGGGCCTGGATGTATTTCTGGAGGGTAATAATATTACAGGTTATAGTTACTAGATTTCGGAAGAAGGGTCGTTGATCCAGTTATTAGGTTTTTAGTTCAGGAAGTATTTATTTTCTCCTTAAGATGAGGGAAATTCACTTTAACCTTATTGGGTTTATTTTTCCTGTCTCTGGATTGACTTTGTGGCCTCTCAAACTGTCTTACTATGTTTTGCTATTACATCCACAATGGCCATTCACCCCAAAGAAAATCTAGGTACTGTGACTGCTAACCTCTGGCTCTCCAGCAGTGGTAAAACTACAACTCCCAAGAGGCACACTTGCTTGGCTGTTCTCAGAACTCCATAGAAATGAATGAAGCATGCTGGGAGTTGTAGGTTCACCACAGCTGGAGTTCCAGAGGTAAGCCATCACTGATCTAGGAGAACAAGGTACTTCATTTTTTAACACGGTGTTGGCACCTTTTCCTAGTGCGATATGCAAGTGAGCAGCCCAATAGTAAACTGGGATACACTGTTCCTGCAGCTTCCATACAAGTGAGCAGAGGTTACGGAAACAGCAGAGCACAGTGAGCTACCTATGCTGTTTTGTGTCTCACAAATTACGGAAATGCCTCGCAGTACTATGCCATTTCCGTTAAAGGGTCTTTCAAAAACTTTTTAACAATGAGCTATCCCCTGGATAGGTCATCAGTACCTTATTGGTGTGGGTCTGACGATCTAGGCTAAGCTGTGAGAAGGCCGCGGGCACTACTGCGAGCGCCAGTGCCTTCTCAAACAGCCGACTGACAGGTGTACCGGGTTTCGGACCCCCACTGATCAGATCCTGGAAAGATCTTGGAAAAGCCCCTTAAAGGGGTATTCTCATTTTAGACAATGCTAGCGATATGCCCCCATTGTCTTTTAGCAGAGTTACCCGCACCTATATCCAGGAGAGGGGAGCGCTGCGCCTGGAGGACCCTGGGTATCCAGGTGTCCGGCCACCACCAGGTGCAGCTTCCCCGCTGCGCTCATAGAAATGAATAGGAGCGCAGCGCGGCCACCGCTCCCATTAATTTCTATGGAGCCAACGGAAGTAGGCGGCCCTATAGAAATGAATGGAGGGTGGCTGCGCAGACAATGTATGACGTAAGCTCGGCTGTTTCCATAGCTCCTATCATCTCTGGCCGCTGTATCCAGTCAGGAGGAGTTTGGTGGAGACCCCGGTGTATCTGGCATTTATGTCTATGTGCAGACTGGGAAGAAATTCTGATACAGAAGCAAGTAGAACAAATGTCCCATCACGTGTGAGAACAGGAATTTTTCTGCATTTAGATTTCAAAAAGTAACTGGAAGGCGTTAAATGAAATGCTGGCATTACCAGGTTGGAGAAGGTTAACATCCCGTTGTCCTGGGTGAGGAGATTAGAGCGGAACATTCCACCACTAAGTGATAAGAGAACTCCAGCCAGGGGCTGCTCATCTTCTGACCGGATCTATGCAGAACGAGAGAACCAAGTTAGAGCGGAAAACCTTTCGAAATAAAGATTTATGTAGAATTTGGGCAAAAACGATTGTGGAAATGGCGTATACCAATACCTCAAATGTAACACCAGCAAGGGCGAAAGCATTGAAGTCTCCCACGGTTCCATCCACAGCAGTCAGCACAAAGCCTTCTTTCTGAGCAGAAATTGTGTACTCCAGGTCACTGTGTAAGGGCCCCACACTGTGCAAAAAACAGGCCATTCATAATTAAAGGTACAGTTTGATTTGTTATAAATGGTAAAAGGCAACTTGTAAGATTACAAATATTAAATGTTCATTCTAAATCTTGTAAAACACCTTTAATATTATCATTTTCCTGCTGTATAAAGGGCTATTCCTATCCTTAAACAGGTTATGCCATGATTGATGTAAAAATGAACATACAGTACAGAACAATCTCTTTATAACAAAACTAGAACCAGCCCTGTACCTCACATGGACCAGAGATCTCCACATTCATTAGCTCAAATGGTTCTGCTACATTATAAGCTGACAGCTCAGGGAGTGTGTCCTTTCTCTCTGTAACTGTTGCAGCTTCTAACATGATTGTCATAGGTTCCAATAAAAACCGAGACAAATTAAACCAATAAACAGTGTTTATTGAATAATATAAGTTAAGTAATGGCTGATTCAGGCCACGATGTTGGATAAATAACCTAAATACCTTTTAACCGAAAACTGTCCACTCGCTCACGAGCGACTTGCCCGATATGCATATCCAACATCGCGACAAAAGGGGAGGGGGGGGGGGGGCGGCGGTTTGTTCTTTAGTTTTCCGATGTTGAGTTTCCTGCTGTCGTTGAAGAATCCAACCAATCAAATTCAGCTCCTGCAGCTTCTCTTTGACCTCATAGGCTGAAGTCTTTCCAACTATGTGCACCTGCTGCCAGGAGGCCACCACCAGGTAAGTTAACCGTTTAACCACCAATGATAAATACCTCATGCGTTCCCTTCATTGAATTTCAATTCCGGGAACTTCCAAAAGATATGGCTGATGGCAGCTGAAGGTTTAAAGGGGTTACCCGATATCTAAACACCCCCCCAGTGCCTGGGCAGGGAGATGCAGTGGCAGCCGTGCAGGGATCTGGAGGGAGGCATGTGCTGGGGAGCAGTTAAGTATAATCCATACAAGTGACCCAGGCATTGGGGGGGGATATTTTAGATATCGGATAACCTTTTTAAATTGAGCGTGTGCAACCACATCAGTAAGTGGACAAGAAATTTGGAGTTGAAGTATAACCAGCAGGTGGCGCACAATACAAATACATTTTATTGAATAGTTCTGTGGCAATACTACATTTTTAATTACATGTAATTACGAAAGTATAGAGGTCAAGGTGGTTTGAAAAATTTAGAATATGTTTTCATGGCACAACCCTTTTAAAGTGATGGCATATCACTAGGAAATTCCCCGCACATCGAAGGACAGAGAGAGCTACTGTACAGGAAAAGCTTAAAAGGGGGACCAGCACTACACCAGCGCTGAGGGCTTCTTGTCAGGATCGATGGGGGCGACAGAACCCCACAGAGATGCATATCCTAGCCATGTGACACTTTATAAGGAAAACCCCATAGATCAGAGATGATCAACCTGTGGCCCTCCAGCTGTTGTAAAACTACAACTCCCACCGTGCCCTGCTGTAAGCTGATAGCTGTACGCAGTCTGGGCATGCTGGGAGTGGTAGTTTTGCAACACCTGGAGAGCCGCAGGTTGGCCATCCCTGCAATAGATCAAGAATAAGTGAGCATCCTCTCCCATAGGTCACTTGGTTTACATAATGAACTTGAACATACTTTTGCCTAAGCCCTTACAATATAAGGTGACCCTCTAAGGTGACGTTTAACAAAATTATAGGGCATCACAAGAAAGGGGCGGACACAGGCAGTCCCATCATTCAAGCCCAACAAAAGTGTCCAGAGCATTTTACTGTGTTACTGAAATCTCTTTTCTTTCATTTGTCAGATGTCTACCCGTTTGGTCCTCCCAAGGAAGACAATTGGCTATACCACTAAAGCCCCTTACTCCTAGGCAGGAAGGCTACAGCTACAGGAGTCTTAAATGTTCTTGGGGATCACAGGGAGCTACACCAAATAACCCAACCTTCAGGAGTGTGGTGGAACTTCACTTGTTTTTAGCCTACTATGGTAATAACCAACGGTTTGGGGTCAAGCCTAGAAGAATTTGGCTCTGCCTATATTTCTCATCTAAGTTTGCCAAATAATATGGTTAAAAAAAATATCCATTGGGACCCGATGACTGGGTGCATCATTTTGGCATGGATCAGGAGGGTACATGTCGCATAATATATAGAGCAGTGCAGTTGTTAAAGGAGTTTTGTCACTTCAGCCAATGGAATTTATCATGTAGAGAAAGTTACTACAAGGCACTTACTAATGTATTGTGACTGTCCATGTTGCTTCCTTGCTGGCTGGACTCATTTTTCCATCACACTACACACTGTTCATTTGCAGAGGTTACGGCCACCACTGCAGCGCAAACATGAGGTGTCTGGGACGGGAGTTTCTGCACATGCATGCTTATGTGCGCTCCCAAGGTCCAGGACACCAGAGAGGCCTGTGCTTTTTTCTACAGTGTTCAAGTACGACCACCACAGATGGATTGCAGGGTGGTCGTAACCCCTGGAAACGAGCAACGTATATTGTTATGGAAAAATGAATCCAGCCAGCAAAGGAAGCAATATAGATAATAACAATACATTAGTAAGTGCCTTGGAATAACTTTCTCTACAAGATAAATGCCATTTACTGAAGTGAGACAACCACTTTTATTTTCATACAGAATGATTTTGTTAAAAAAACAGTATACAATTTTTTTTTATAAAGGAAGCGATTTAAATCTTAAATATCTAGAGATATCAGGAAGTACTTCCGAAGCATACCTCTGACAAACCAATTATGTTCTGTATAGTATCCATGACTGCTTTATAACGAATTTTATGTTCGGGTGTGTTTGTAACCCATGTTCTATGTAATCAGTAAAACCCAAAAATAATTGCACCGACCTGTATGAACCTTTATCATCAGTAAACACGGTAATGAGAGGGGAAGCGGCTCCTTTCTCACTGATGACAATCTCAACGCCCTCTAATTCCGGGTGTATCTGTCCCTCCAGAAACAAGCCAGCTTTGCCATGAATTTCAATCAGCTTTCCTGGGCAGCTTTCTGAAATAGAGAAATCAAACACAGGATGTGAAATCCGTAGCATGTAGTCTCAGCAATGTGACATAACCGGACACATCTTCCCTGCTTACCTCCACTGACAACAGTCTCCACAGAGGGGGGATAGAAGAGAAGTTCTTTAGATGAAGGGGTCACTGTGATCTTCTCGCCCGATCTAAATTATATAAAAATATACTGTCAATTAAGGGGTTTTGCTTACATCAGCGTATTTCCCTTCAAGTTACTTCTTGATCTTAGCTTTGAAAGAAGTGGCAATTGCTAGCGACACAGATTCCATCCCCTGAGCAAATGTAAAGATGTCTTCAGCTCTCAGCAGGATCACCTTGCCAATAACAATGTCGGACTCCTCCCCCTACCTGATGATACGCTTCCAGGAAATCCTTAAAAAGGGTTTTCTGAGATTTTACTACTGATGACTTATCCTCTGGATAGGTCTTGAGTATCTGATCAGTGGGGTCCGACACCGAGGACCCCTGCCGATCAGCTGTTTGAGAAGACAGAGGCACTCCTGTGAGCGCTGTGGCCTTCTCTGTGCTTACTAAGCACAGCGCCGTACATTGTATAGTGATTGTGCTTGGTATGCGCTGAGCCCCATTCACTTCTATGGGGCTGGGCTGCTCCTAGGCCAAGTGAGCGATGAACGTGTCCTCATTGGCCTAGGGAAAGCTGAGAGAAGGCCACAGCACTCACAGGAGCACCGGTGCCTTCTCAAACAGCTGATAGTGTCGGATCCTCACTGATCAGATACTGATGACCTATCCAAAAGATAGGTCATCAGCATTAAAGTCCCGGAACACTATATTAGACCTCAGAGTGGCAGACCTGCATGGTGATCATACTTATCCAGTCCCCACAACCGGGTTCGGTCTCCATCGCTACACAGACAACTTTTCATTTTTCTGATGCATTATCATCAACATCCTGTTGACGCGGGGGGGGGGGGGGGGGAAACATGACCACTGCAGCCAATCGCTGACCACAGTGGTGACTCAAGAGGAGCAGGTGACCTCTGCAGCCAGTGGATGTTCATATCAGCACACCAGGGAGATGAATAACCGGCCGTGGGATGATAGAGACTAAACCCAGCATCAGTGAACAGGTAAGTATGATCACCAGTGCAGGTCAGCCACACTGTTAGGTCTGATATAACGTTTGATAACCCCTCTAATGCATGCCACCGCAATAAAATTTCCTTCCACCATTGAGTTTGGCAATGTCATATACAGTCATTTATGCTCCATATAAACATACAAGAATTTTGGATCTTCTTTTTTGCTCAGCCAAACAGAGCATGCATCATAGTAGTCAGGGACAAAAAAAATACTAGTCAGCTATCTCAAGTGTGACCAATTTAGGTTTCAACTGGAAATGACCATGTCCTTACCTTGCCCAGTAGGAGAACTCATATGTAAAGGGCCCCCGAAGCTCCTCTACAACCTCCTGGATTGGCGGTTGTACGTCAGCCTCCTCTGCACCGGATTTCTCTCTCTCCAACCTACGAGCCTGAATCTCAGCCAGCTGCTGCTCTCTCCGTGTCTCCTCAATGGATTTCAGAGGTCCCAACACCAGGGCTGGTTCAGTGTCTATGGAAGATCTGAATGAAGGCAAGACGTAGACACATTAAATTATTTGGTTTGTTCACAAACTGGTGTTTGAAGACAACAGTTTATGCAGGGGCCACATCTGGCACCCACAAACATACTGGTCCTCCACCCCTGACATTCCTCTTTAGTCTCCTGCTACAGAGTGGAATGGGTGGACAGACATTGGTGAGTGACATCAACAACCTGTGCCTGAACGCACCATAGGAAAGATTGTGATGACATCTAAGATTAGGCAGGAGCAAAGTCCAAGGTAGCATTTGACACAAAGTCTTTCATATTGTGCCATGAACCTACCAACGGCTTTTAGGCATTACTGCAGCCTCAGTGATATACCAGTATCAGGGCTGAGAACCGTTCAGTCCTGATATAATAGGCCAGATAGTTGATTTAATTTGTCTATCATTGCTCAGCATAGCATAGAAATTCAAGTTGCAATTGTTCTTGCTCTTACTTAATGGTGACGGTCACATCCATTAGTTTGTCGGCTGTTATGGCTCCGAGGACATGATGTCGGACCGCAGTAAGAGTAAGGATACTAGGCGAGGACCTGTCAAATATGAACACAGCGACATCAGGGTTAAAGAAAACGCATCACTTGGGGTTTCTTCATATCGGCACTGCAGGCTCCGTCACAGATTTAATCAAGAACAGTGGAGATAAAAGTCCTACATGCAAGAATTTCTCCCAGGATACCGAAAGGATCCTTGTATAGTCAATGGGATCTGTTTGTTATGGCACTTTCGTTATTTCCATTGTTCTGCTCCTATAACAGAGCAGACCAACAGAAATAAAGAACACTGATGTGAAAAAGAGATAAATCTTTTATTTACACAACATATCAACATAATATCTCTAAATACAACTAATTAAAATACAAAATACCAGAGTATTTGCAGGGTGTTTAGCCTACCCAAAAGAGACGGCGCCAGGCAGCCCCACAGGAAGCTCCTACCATGCTCAATGGTGTTGTAACAAAGTCCCAGCACACCCTGTATGTTTCCAATTCAAATGCTTATTTGTTTCAAGAGGTATATATCAGTAGAGAGGATGCGTTTTGGCCCGTCGAAAATTATTCGTTACATTATCGTTGCTGGAGATTTCTCCTTCCCGTTGCGGCGTGCATGGAGATTGTTTATTGACCAGATTTATCCACATGCTCACTGGTGTAACACTGAAGTTCACAGCAGGACCGCTATACAGGGCCTTATATGGACTGTCTGGCAGACTTAAAGGGGTATTCCCATCTCACCAATATAGTTTGTATAGTTAGATATAGCCATACCAGTATTATTACTAATAGAATGTATTTATATAAAATGTACCGTTTAGAAGATTTCCCTATTTGTATATCCTTGTCCCACACACATCAGTCAGGCCGTTGCCCCTAGTTACGGCCACTGCGGCCATGTAGTAGTGGTGGCCGGCTTGCTCTTGCTCAAACCTGCTCTGAGGTAACTTCTGTATTGTGACCGCACATTACATCAGCATGTGGAAACACATCTTAGGGTTGTAGCATCTTTGTCTGCGCTTCCAAAATTAAGGCCTCATGCACACGTTCCGTCTGCACCCGTTCCGTTTTTACGGTCCATATTTTTCAATGCGTTTTTCATCCGTTAAAACGGACTGCCATCCGTTTAAACGGATCCGTTTTTTTTTTTTTTTAAAAAGTGGGAATGTCCTAAATGATGTCAGGACTTACTGAATTTGGATTTAGTTTTGGATGATGCAGACGCCCAGTCCTCACGGAACATTTGCTCCGCAATTGATGTCCACGCATGGTCGCTGAGCAAGTTGTCCCGGTAGCTTTCAAGGCGCTTGTCCCATATCATGGGCTTGCCCTCGAACAGCCCTATCAATTTCTCTACCTCCAAGCGAGTGAAAGACATCCTGTCACTTAGCTCTCCAACTCCTGTCTGGCCTCTGTCCTACACTGTCTCCTGTATTGTTACAAAGTAGTTTAGGTTGGTTCTGACTGGTTCTGTGTCTCCAAGCAACCTATCCGTGAAAATGGATGGAAAACGGATACATACCCGTTTCCATGGACGCTCCTATAGAGTTCAATGGAGCCATCCGTCACGTTTAAACGGATGAAAATGGGACATGCACCAGTGAAAAAAAATCTGAAAAACGGAACGGACAGGCATCCATGAAAAAACTGATGCCTGTCCGTCGCCCATACAAATGAAGGGCCCGTTTTTTCTATCCTTTTTTCAGGATCCTGAAAAAAAGGATAGAAATCGGAACGTGTGCATGAGGCCTCAGAGAAACGGATCCTGTTCCAAGATCAATTCATCTCTATGGAGCAGAATCCGTTTATAAAGTCTGCGTTTTGGACGGATCCTGACCATTGCCTAGTGGACTGGTAGCGTACAAAACACAGATGTGAAAGTACCCTAAGATGTGTCTCCACATGCTCATGCAATGTGCGTTCACAATACAGCAGTTACCTCAGAGCGGGTTTGAAAAGGAGCAAGCTGACCACCTCTACTACATGGCCACGGTGGTCATAACGAGGGGCAACGGCCTGACTGATGTGTGTGTGAGAAAATGGATATACAAATAGGGAAATCTTCTAAACGGTACATTTTATATAAATACATTCTATTAGTAATAATATTGGTATGGCTATATCTAACTGTACAAACTACATTTGTGAGATGGGAATAACTGTTTAACGCTCATGCACACGACCGTATCCATTCTTCAATCATCAAATCGCGGATCTGCAAAATAAAGATACCGGCCGAATGCATACAGCCATTTCTTTTTTAACTTCTGTAGAAGAATGTCCTATCCTTGTCCACAAAATGGACAAGAATAGGACATGTTCTATCTTTTTGGTGGGACTGTAGAACAGACATACGGATGCGAACAGCACATGGGTTCACATCGGATACGAAAAAAAAGATGGATCGGATGTGGACCGGGCATACGGTCGTGTGCATGGGGCCTAATTCAGTCAACCAGCGATCCTGCCCTGTACAATGCAGTATGGCAATAACAGCACCACATGTTTTATGTTCAGCTCCCTCCATTAGCAAAGGTCCTGTCAATACCCCGGAGAACAGTCTGCTGAACAGAGCAGCCGCCGCCTCCTTTCTGCAAGAGGAGAGACATCCCCACCATTTAGTCTACATATCTACATGACTTCCCCCCCCCCCACCAGAGTGTTTGTGCATATACTTTCTGTCCCCCTTTAACCTCACCACTCTCACACCAGTCATCTGATGCACATAAGTGTTGTGTACAGTATGTCTATAGAGAGTATGGGTACCTGTGTTCATAAGTGTTTATATGATATACACTGCCAGAAAGATGACTGGCAGGGGTTGATGCTTATAGAAGGTGGACAACCCCTTTAAAAGGGTATTCCCGTCTCAGACAAACCACCTCTGGGACCCGCACCTATCTCATCAACACAGTCAAAAACTAAGCCAGCAAAGTGGTGGTCCAGCCACCACCAAACGTTCCTATTGGCCCACCGCTTCCATTCACCTCTATGGGGCAGGCGGAAACAGCAGAGCAGGTGCTTGGCTATTTTCGGCAGCCCCATAGAAATGAATGGAGGGCAGCTGTCCTTCACTTTGCCGGCTGTGTTTACGAGACAGGTACGTGTCCCAGAGGTGGGACCCTCACCTGTCAGACAATGGGGGCATATCCTAGAGATTTTCCACATCAGATGTGTCTGCTGTAAAACTGCAGCATTTACAGCAGAACCAAAGTGGATCTCATCTGCATGATGCGGAAAGGTGTCCACGCCGGAGTCCACTTATAACTTGATATGAGCCACGTGGATGACAAGTTTAACAAATCTCGTCTACATGCAGAAACATTTTTTCGCTGCAGTGCAGAGTTAATTCCACGTCATGCCAATTTAATTTGTGGACGTTCACCACCGATGTCACTCCTTTCGAGGCTGCAGGGTGAAATTCACAATAAAATTAGCTTGTTGAATAAAATTTCCTTGCACAAAATTTCATGCGGATTTGCCTTTGGACCTGCCCTTAAGGTTTACTAGTTCCATCAGCAACTACAATGAAAGGAGGAAGGTAGGGGGCCGAGAGGGAGAGCAGAGCAAACCATACCTTGTGCAGAGATTTTATTATTATCAGGAGGGAATAGGAACTTTATTTTTGCCAGGTTCTGCAAGTGTCCAGGAGGTGGAGCTTCAATGTGAAGTGCTCCACAGCCCCACCACTCCACTCTAAATGACAGCTGTAGCCACCAACCATGAGCCCACTATAGAGCCACTCAGAGCAGAGGGGCGTGGGTAAAAAGCAGCTCAATGAACAGAGAGAAGAGTGCAAACTGGCAGTATAAAATTTCATATTTACACTACTCTTGATAAAGCTCCACTAAACATGTTTGTACTGCTCTCTCCAGGCCTTACCTAGCACTGCCAGCAGTTTTGCAACCAATACTGCTGACAGAGTCCATTTTTTTTTTTTTGGGGGGGGGATGCCCAACCTGTAGCCCTCCAACTGTTGCAAAACAACAACTCCCAGTATGCCTGGACAGCTACAGCTATTAGGGCATGCTGGGAATTGTAGTTTTGCAACTGCTGCATTGCATTGTCATTACTTCTGGCAATAATTGCTGACCTTATACATCATAAAACGTAACACATTAAAAAAATAATAAAATTAAAAAAAATTAAAAAATCAACGTACGTATCATAAGTATAATAAGCGTGTTCAAACCGATGGCAGGACCGTGGGGTGACCTTGTAAACACCTGGAAAGATTAATTAAAAATAGGAAAATCAGCGGCTGAATTCATATGAACCTTAAATGTTTTTTCCAAGTTAAAACCAGTAAATTGTATAAAATAAGGAATAATCCTATACTTGCCTGTTTCTTTTGTGCCGTATCTCCCATCCTTCTCCCATTCTTTGTACACAAGACTGCAGCGGTGACACTGAGGTATACGGCATGTGGTCACCGCAGAAGCCTAGTGCCATAAACTGCAATAGGCCAGCAATAGACTGCAGCAGATACATGCCATATACCTCAATGTCACCTCTGCAGCTGGAGGTGCAACACTAAGAACGGTGTGAGGGAAACAGGTGAGTATAGAATGATTTTTTTTATTTTATACAATTTACTAGCATGGGGAAAAGTTAAAAAAAACTTGAATTGAAGTAGTAGAGGGAGCCTGCATGACAGCATGGGTAGTTCCCCAGCCATACTGCTCAAGCAAAACAGGGCAGGTGAGTTTGGAGGGATGAAGTGGAGAAACCAGAGGAGCACAGAGCACATCAGCCATAACTTTATTTTTCCATTCACATAGACGTATAAGGAAGTGTAAGGAAAGTTGGGGTGGAATTGGGAAAAAAAAAAAATGCAACACCACCATAGTTTTATGGGTTTCATTATTATGGCATTCCCTATATGGTAAAACGGACCTGTTTCCTTCATTCTACAGGTCAGTACAATTACAGCAATAGTACATTTATATAGTTTTTCTTATGTTTCAACACAACGTTGAATTTTTATTTTTTTTACATCAGCATATTCTGACCCCCATAACGTTGTCTACAAAGTTGCATCAGGGCTTCTTTTTTTAGGGCAATCTGCAGCTTTTATGGATATCATTTTCGAGTGTGTATGACATTTTTATCACTTTTTATTACATTTTTTTGGAAGGCAAAGTGACAAAAAAGGTGATTTAGATTTTTTTTCCCCCCATTACGGTTTTCACCATAATGTGATAAATACATTCAGAGTATTTTTATAATGGGGAATAGGTTTTTTTTTTTACCTTTTTCTTTTTAAGCGTCCTTTTGGAGACTTAGAAAATAGCCCGTATAAGTGGCTGTAATTTCCCATGTGCCCATGACAGGTGGAACCATATATGTAACTAAAAATCCCCCTACTGCAGCCGTTATCTCAAAAAAGTGATTTTTATAATATGCAAATGAGCGTTCGCTAGGTGCAGGGGGCGGTAACCCTGCACCTAGTATCGTCTTTAGCCCACCTCTAACCACGCCTTCCTTCTTCAGATTGACGGGGACAGGCAGCTTCTTCTCTCCGCTGCTGGCCCTGTCCGTAGCTGAAACCCCGCGCCTGCGCCGCGCTCTTTATATTTGGTTTGCCAGTATTCGGCAGGCATCGGCAGTCACTGCGCCTGCGCCGAATGTAAAGCGCATGACACAGGCGTGGGATTTCAGCTACGGACAGGGCCGGCAGCGGAGAGAAGAAGCTGCCTGGCCCTGTCAATCTGAAGAAGGAAGGCGTGGTTAGAGGTGGGCTAAAGACGATAGTAGGTGTAGGGTTACCGCCCCCTGCACCTAGCGAACGCTAATTTACATATTATAAAAATCACTTTTTTGAGATAACGGCTGCAGTAGGGGGATTTTTAGTGACATATATGGTGTCACCTGTCATGGGCACATGGGAAATTACAGCCACTTATATGGGCTATTTTCTGGTGACAGAAACCCTTTAAATGTGCCATCTTCACTATCGCTTCTCCTATACTCTGCAATGAATTATCATTGCAGTGTATGAGAGATTCACGATGTTGCTAAGGTGCTGAAGGTCTCCATTAGAACCACAGCTGTAATAGTCTCCGAGGCTATTACAGAGAAGGAACAGCTTCCCTGATCTCTGCGTGGGGAAGCCAGTGAGGCCCCAGGAGCACAGTGCTCTTGGGAAAAGCCACATCAGATACCTTGGGCACAACTGACCACAGCATCTGAGGGGTTTAATGTCTGCGATCGCCATTATCGAAAATCACAAATATTGCTTCCGGGAGTCTGCTGTTTAAAATAGTTGAAACCGGAGCAGTCGCCATCTTTAAAGACTCTGCCGCTGATATATATAGTGGTACAGCGGTGGAGAAGAGGTTAATCTTTTAATGGCAACTAAGCTAAATCTGAAAGCAAAATCTATAAAAATTTACCTGGTTTTGATAGGCAGAATCTATTGACTCCTTTTGTTAGATTATACACACCAACATGCTCTGGGGCATTTCCATCTTGGTAAAATTCCTGGTGTAAGAGAAATTTACAGGAGTCATAAAATATAACATGAAGGAGATCAACAAAAAGAAAAAAAATATTCAATCAATCCTCACTTCTTAAACACTATAGCACTAATTCCAATGGGGGATGGAGGGACTAAAATGCCACCCGCATAGTGCGCCAGTATTCAATTTCTAAGACATCAGACTGGCAACTCAAGGCCCAAAGAAAGTAATGATTTTGCTTCAAGGAGAGGAGATTCAGCAAAAGGAGCCATGAAGAGCAGACAATGAGATCTAGAAAGCACCTTCATGTGATCTTCACTCACCAGAGTTATGCCATGAGAAAGGGAACATCTGAGCATGTAACCAGTCTGCCTGAACTCAATGCCAACAATGTCGTCCTCTGTAACCTCAAACTCCAGAGACTTATTCTTCCAGCACCAATCTTCCTGGATGATACTCGCTTGGAAATTAAAAAAAAAAAAAAAACAAAAAAAAAAACCACCATGTATTTCAGAAATATAAAGTATGGATTATAAAGCTTATAATTTAAAATATGCTACACGCTGTATTAGGACCGAATGGCTGTATACTGTATATAAAAGTGTACAGTTTAAAGGAGTTATCCAACCCTATAATGCCCAGGCCCCTCATACAGGTTATACTTACCTGCTCCCTGGCACCCACATCGCTCCTGATGCCCACATGGCCACTGCTGCATCTCCCCATCGCGTGGATCCAGCCAAGGGGGGGGGGGGGGGGGGGGGGAGATTAGCAGGCCATGACAGGAATGAGCCTACCTGGCATCAACCGCCTCGTCCCCATCGCGGCCAGTTATTGGCCACTCCACAATACCCACCCGTTGCCGGATGTTTTGAACCGCATGATGGGGAGATGCGGCGGATGTGCGGGGAGCAAGGTAAGTATAACCTGTTTGAGGGGCCTGGGCCTTTTGTGGGGCATTATAGGGGGTTGGATAGATCATCAATATCATATCTAAGCGGGTCTGACCCCTGTAAACTCCAGCACCAGAAACGGGTACGTCCTCTGAGTAGTCAGGCAGGGATGACTTCTGCAGATAGACTTGAATGGGAGCAGCACTGCAGTAACAAGCTGCAGCCAATACACAGCGGACAGAGCCATCTAGCTCCGGTGCCAGGGCTACAATTGACTGGTAGGGGTGCAGAGTCAGAACCCCGCCAACCTGATACTGATCTAAATGTCTCATTCAAACACCATTAAATTTACTCTTTAACATGTATAAGACAGACAACTAAAGAACAAAGGGCCTTCACTACATTTGCTAGTACAGAAGAGCCCACATAACTTAGGAGCTTCTTGACCTATGATGCATGGATGTACCTCTAGAGATCAGTAAACCTGTACAGGGAAGCACTATAATAGTATTTGCAATAACATCAATTATGAAAGTAGGCAACAATCTGCTTAAGGGGGGTATTCACACAGCCATATCCATTTTGCGGACCGCAAACCGCACATCTGCAAAACATGGACACCAGCCGTATGCACCCCGCGTTGTTAAAAGTCAGCTACTATTTATAACCTGAAAGCGGTATTTTTGTTTTACACATTATATATTTCTCTACCTTTATATTTGCCGGGTAAAACATCCTCAAAAGTGAAAGTCACCCCTTCCGTTTTGCTGGAGACCTGGACAGAACGCTTCTCTCTATGCCGACTCACTGACTGCAATGTCACAGTCAGATCCCCACAAAAATCTAAAGAATCAGAAAGACATTGCATATTTTAATATACTGACAAAAAGACAAAAAACAAAGAAAACAGTGAAAGGGTTTTCCAAGACAGACAGGTCCTCAGGATAGGTCATCAGTATCTGATCAGGGGGGTCCGACACCCGGGACCTTCGCCGATCAGCTGTATGAGAAGGCACTGGCGCTCCTGTGAGCACTGCAGCCCTCTCTGTGCTTACCAAGCCCAGTGCTGTACATTGTATAGTGGCTGTGCTTGGTATTGTGCCCCTCTCACTCAATTGAATGGGGCTGAGCTCCACCTAGGCCATGTGACCGATGAATGCGTGGTCACTGGCCTAGAAAGAGCAGAGAGAAGGCCGCTGCACTACTGCATGCACCGCAGCCTTCTCAAACAGCTGATCAACGCGGTTCCCAGGTGTTGGACCCCCATCCTCAAGATGGGTCATCAGTTCTAAAGTCTCGGAAAACCACTTTAGACAGAATTTATTATTTATTCATACATGTATCATACATGTAACTAAATGTAAAGTCCATAACTAACCCAGATGTGAATAGATATAGCCACGCATGGGTGACCATCTCTCCATTCACAGCGGCAACAACACAGCAGCCCATTCTCAATATAGGTGTGCACGGCACCTATTGGACAGTAATGGTTTATTCAGTCGATATGGGAGAACCCCTTTAAATCCTGTCGACAGTGCAGAATGTTCATTGGCATGATCACTAAAATGCTCTAAAAACCATCTACTGACATTGTGCAAAATTAAACATACCAAGACAAGATACTTTGCCGGAAACGGAAGCCAAAAATTGGGAGAATGACACATCCATAACAGGCTTGTCTGTCACAGTCACAGGGAACAGAGGTGGTTTTAATGTCAGTCCGGCTTTAGCCTCAGCTTCTGGAATAGAGACCTGTAAGAGACATTATTTTAGACATTAGCATCAAGACCCCTTGTCACAACCTGTATAATGTCACCTTAAAGGAGCCCCAAGATACTAAACTATCAGCAATCATGTGGATCTAATGGGTGGGGCTCTGACCACTGGGACCTCCACCGATCACAAGAACGGGGGTTCAGAGTCCTCAGAGTGAAAGAAGCAGCAGGTTGAGCTTGCATAATGGCCACTGCATTGACTCTGTGGGGCTGGCTGATATACCCGAGTACTAAGCTGTGGATTAAGGATAAGTTTATATCTTGAAATAAACCCTTTAAAATTTAGTGTGTAACGGAACCACAGCGGACTAATAGATTAATGACCCATTTCTGACATCGCTCAATAGAAAATATAAATCTCTGTAAGGAGATTTCTAGAACATTTTTAATACAGTCTGATAGAAATCTCCAAAGGAAAACTCTACTAGAAAATCCTGGAGGAAATCCTGACACAGACTGTAAGTTAAGCTAGTTTCATACCTCTGGTGTGAAACTCCAGCTCACTGTTCCGGCAGACCGGACACAAACCGCAGCATGCACTGGTGTGTGTCCGGTTGACTGCCGGCTTGTCTGTCGGAACAGCATATGGATCTCCACCGGACCCATTATAAATTATGGGGATTACGTGGGTATTCCATTTGTAACCGGCAGCGCCGGATCCAGAAGATTCCTGAAGTCTGTTCTCTGAGATGTGAACGTAGCTTTACTGATCCACATCTAATTTATCTTCTATAGACTAGCTGAAAATAAATTCTTTGAAAGTTTAGACCAAATGGCATACCAGTATATAGCACTGTAGTGGAAGACAAAAAGCCTACCTGCTCATAAACTGGCTATACCATGATGAATGTGAAGCTTTAAAGGGGTTATCCTGGAAAAAGATAATAACCCATCCTCAGGAAAGGTCATCATTATCACATCAGTGGGGGGGGGGGGGGGGGGGGGGGTCTAAATCTCAGCACCCCCACTGATCAGCTGTTTCAGGGAGCCGCTGTGCTCCCCAGAGTCCTAGCGAGAGATGCAGGCTCCTGGCAGCTTTCCAAGCACAGCGCCGTGGCAGTACTTGGTATTGCAGCTCAGCCCCCATGGAATTGAATGGGACTGAGCTGCAACTAGGCCAAGTGACTGATGGATCTACTGTGACGTCGCTGGCCTAGGAAGGGACCACAGTGCTCATGGAGCACCCCGGCCTCTACCAGCTGATCAGTAGAGGTCCCGGGTCTATGTTTTCATAGATAACCCCCTTTAAAAGCTGAACATTTACAATTTATTAACAAGGTGCTCTTCAGAATCTGTGTTCATTCCATAGCCGAAATGGAGAGGCAGCGCAATGCCCACTCCCAAGACCTGGTTTTCATGATCTGTAGTGGTCCTAGCAATCACCTATCACGTAGGAAAATCCCCTTAACAATCACTTCATACCATTCTTGTGAGTCCTCACATGATTTTTCTATTGATCACTGCATGCTATGGATGTTATTAGCACCAGCTGTCCATTCCTCTTCGGCACAGATGGTCAAAACTACCATACGTATAGAGCTATATCTCGTACTGCTTCACCTGTATATTATAGGATCCTCTTCTAGCCTGGAAGCAGAAAGCTCCATGAGAGTCAGACTCCGTTGTCAGGACTGACGTTCTGTCTTTGTCTTGGGATGTCAGCGTGACTTTATATTTACTCATCGTCTTCATACTTTCAGGAAAATGTGTGATGGAAATGTCTCCGCACACGCTGAATCTGTGAAAAAAAGAAAACAAAATTATTAGCACCCAAGTGACTTTGGGTCTATACATCACAGCCCGTAATTCCCAGGACGTCTTATTTACCTCGCTGCCACGATATCAGCAAGCTGTGGGGTGTTTGGAGCAATCTTCACCGTGAGCGTATCAAAGAATATATGTTCCTTCTGCGCATCAATGCTGTATGTACCTGCGGTCATGTTCTCCAGACGGAAGGATCCATCAGCATTTGTCATAACTATTTAAAGATTAAATACAAGTCTAAGATACTCGGAAATTCACCTTTTGCCTTAACAGAGGCAAAAGGCACATATTATAAGAATGAGCCTCAATAAGGAGTTATCCAGAACCAGCCTTTTAGGGCTAACTGAATAATGATGTCACTCAGCGAACTGCGACTATTTCATAGAGAAAGGGGCACTTCCATGCTATACTTTTATGGAATCACTAGTCTGGCCTCTGTAACTCCCCCTGTCAATTCCGAAAACAAAGATGGTGTTCACATGGCCATATTTCCTTCACAGGGGTGCTTGTGTGCAGAGAACCTCAGCACAGCTTTATTAACCCATTAACGGGAGTAAGCCAAAAGGATTTTGGTCTCTTCGCTACTGAGACTGGTGGGGTTCCAGAATGATTAAAGAGGTTTTCCATAGAATACAACATCCCAAATGCCTGGTCTGTGGGGGTCAGAAAGCTGGCAGTACCACAGAGTTGAATGGAATGGCAGTCAAGATGCGTGACCTCGGCTCCATTCAAAATGGGAGCAGGGACCCCTACCAATCATTCTAGACCAGGGATGGCCAACCTGCGGCTCTCCATCTGCTGCAAAACTACAACTCCCAGTATGCCTAGACTTCTTATAGCTAACAGCCTACAGCAGGGCATGGTGGGAATTGTAGTTTTACAACCGTTGGAGAGCCGCAGGTTGGCCATCCCGGTACTAGACTAAAGAAGTCCTGGCAAACAGGCTCCCATTGATCATGAAGGGAAGGATATTCTTTTCTACCGCACCTCAGATCAGAACCATCATGGGCATCATGCCCTCTCCTGCCTTCTTAATAGTAGGCCCACCCCGACATAGTAAAGAGCCTTGCTATTACCATTCATCTGGTTGTTAAGTGTAACCACAGCATCCGCAACACCTTCACCATCTGGTCCATTCAACACACGCCCGGTGACAGAAAATCCCATGACGTGAAAGATCGGCTGCAATAAAGGAAGGAAAAAATAGGTTTATTTCCCAAAGACTGGCAGAAAAAAGGTCACATACATTAATAAATTCACAATAGCACATCATGAAGGTTAAACAATACCTAAATACTGAATAAAAACTAAGGGTGCACAAAAGTTTGGGTTCCTGTGTGGGTCACCACTGACAACAGCTGCTCTGGCAAACTCAGTCATTCAATTGAACGGCCACCATGCAAGACCTCTAATATATATTTTGTATGCATTTGCTGTGTCCATCCGGCTACATACCTTCGGTGGATGCTACTGAATAGCCAATACAATGGTATCTGTCACCCATAGGCCATATATGATTTACTTTTTTAACTAGATGCCTTTGTATGAAATACTGCAGTAAACAGTGCTATTCCATACTGCAGAGAGAACGTATACCAGCTTTATGGAGGCTAAATGGATGCTCTTTTGATGCCCATTGGGTGAATTGGGACCTATGGATCGGTAATCAGTCGATTGATGGGACAGCTTCTATTTCTAAGGGGATGATCACTGTTAAACAGGCCCTTTGAATGAAGCGTTAAATTACCAAAAAGGAGGCTTTAGGAAACGCATGTAGATAGAGGCATCTACAGTTCTTTGGATGTCAGAAGTTTGGTGACTTAGTGGATAATTTGGAGCACCACTGTAGTAATTATATTAGGGCCAGCCACTCTAGTCAAAATCAGAAGATTACATTTGGGTAACCTAACTGCAAGGAATCAGGTTAACAAAATAAACCAGACTTATGTGCTTATATAGATTGTTATTCTACCTCTAACTTAAGGCTGTCGTGTTCTACAGTGAAGTCCATCCTGGATGGTGCAACGTCAAATGTAATCCTCTCCCCCCTGTAAAATGGGATCTAGAAAAATAAAATGCAGGAAGGGGTTAAAAGTGCATGCATGAAAATAACATTCAAATCGAGTCCATGAAAGGTAATGGCATGGCCGACTCTGGGGACTGCTGGAACGTGCACAACACACACGTATCACATCTACAGAACAGATGACTGTATTAAGTGTAGTAGCCGAACAGTTCTCAGATGTAAGCAGAGTGGCTGTTACCATTGGAACATTCATAGTTACACATTATCAGCTGGTGGATCTGCCGCTTGGATCCCCAACAATCACAAGACTGGGGCCCTACAGTCTCCTGTGTGAATGAAATGACATGTATCCCCCACTCAGTTCACATCTATGGGACTGCCACAGATAGATGAGTGCAGTACTCAGTGATCTCCATCAGTCCCACAGACAATGAATAAATGGTATGTCACCATGCTCTTGAAGCACTGGAAGAAAACATTGCAGGGACCAGAACACAGACACCAGAGGCGGCATGGAGAACAGGAACGGGTAAGTATGAATCCTTAGCTTAGCGTGGCAGGTTGCAGGCACGTGGTAAAATAGCATCATTACAGGAGAAGCCCTTTAGGCAGAACAGCGCTCCCTCTAGTGGTGAGTGCTGGAGGTCAGACTAATTTTTTTCTTTTTTTTTTGCAGGCTGTGAGGCAACAAATGAGCTTCCCAGCAATGTAACAACATTGCCCAACAGTGAGCACATGTCTGATTAATCCTATAATTCAGCCCAGCTACAGTTGTGGTGATCGACTGTACTAGCGATCCCACGTGTGACTGATCAGGAGGCTGCTTCTTATAGGAGGAGTATGGCTGACTGAGCTGGGTATTAATAGAAAGAGAACGGATTAATGTAATGAGCGAGAGCCTTTGTTAGTGGAGTTAGCTAATGGCCCCCCACCGTCTAGTCTGTATGTGACAGCAGATGCTTCATCAGATAGAGACACTTTCCTCACTTACCACGCTGTAATCCCCGCTTGGCAGTGACAAGAATGTAAAGGATCCGTCGTCTTGAGAGGTGGCATGACACAGGTAAGAAACGGACTCATCTTTTCCCTGAAAGCCCTCAACGGGTGACAGATTGCAGCCCAAAATATCCTGCAGCAAGAAGTACAACTTGTCAACAAATTACAGTCACATAAAGTAGGAGTAAAAGAGGCGACCCGTGTTTAAGGCGGGTGATAGGATGAGCCCTAGAAAGAGGACCTGTCAGCAGTTCTGACACGTCTGCTTTACTTCCCATAAAATAATTCCTGAGCGTCTTTTCTTAGAACTTGTGCCGTTCCACTGTTATTCCTCCATGACATTTAGGCCTCATGCACACGAATGTGTGCCGGCCTTGCCCGTGCTGCAGACCGCAAACTGCGGTCCTCAATGCACGGGCACCCACCGCGGGGCTTCCGCATGCGGATTGCAGACCCATTCACTTCAATGTGGTCCGCGATCCACATCCAACTGTCTGCACCGCAAAAAAGCACTCTGTAGTGCTTCCATGGGGTTCCGATCCGTGCCTCCATTCCGCACCGCATCTCCCGGATTGCAGGCCCATTCAAGTGAATGGGTCCGCATCCGTAATGCAGGGTGCACACGGCCGGTGCCCATGTAATGCGAGCAACGGCCTTGTGCATGAGCTCTTATAAACAGACAATTGGGTGTTACTGTACTTCTTGCCAAATGGGTGTGCTTCTACACAGTCAGCACTGACTGGACATCAGACTGTGTAGAGCCACTGCTAACATCCAGTTGCCCATTTACTCATTAAAGGGGTTGTCGCACGAAAAATATTCTACAGTTTTTAAACCAGCACCTGGATCTGAATACTTTTGTAATTGCATGTCATTAAAAATTTTGTACAATCACTGAGTTATTCAGTAAAATGTATCTGTATAGCGCCACTTAATTTCTTATTTCTTTGACCTGCTCACTGAGAAGGCCGCACATGCTCTGTTTCATCCTTAAACTGCCCCCTGAGCAGTGATAGGGAGAGCATGGACACGCCCCCTTAGCTGCAGAAGAAAAGACACTCCCCTTGATCTGTCAGCTTGATATAAATCTATCAGAGCAATGAATGGGGAGATCTCTGCATCCATGTGAGGTACAGGGCTGGTTCTAGCTTTGTTAGACAGGTATTGTGATGGACTATATGATCTCCGATTTTCATTTTTTACATTATTCATGGGATAACCCCTTTAATTTAGAAAAGGAATAAAAGAGGAACAGCACAACACAGTGTTCTAAGAAAAGATGCCCCAGATCTGTTTTATGAGGAACACAATTATTACCAAAAAGACATGTCTGGAGGGGGTGACTGGTCCTGCATTGACAGACCAGCTTCCAAGAGGTAAGGGGTAACTGACATTTTTAGGATAGATACAATTCAGGCCAGTGTAGAAATATCACATAGATCACAGTACATTTTGGTGACAGATGCTTCTTAAAAGGGTATTTCAGGTTATAACACGTTAACCCCTATCCACAGAATAAGGGACAACTATCAGATTGGTGGGGGTCCTACCGCTCTATCCGGTGCTCCCATACAAATGAATGGAGCTGTGGCGCGCATTTCCATCCATTTCAGGCCCACCACCAAGCTATCCCGTATCCTGAACTTGTTATAACCGGAATACCCCTTTATAAGGGCAGATAACCCACACAGAGAGATGAGGGAAATAAATGGTCAAGAACCATCATGCTGACTTTACCTCTCGGCTGATAGATGATGAGAACAGCAGAAACATGACGCCTTTCATTGGCTCGCCATCACTACGAACGGCACCAGACACATCATAGCCAGCAACAACAAGTGGGTTTGATATTTGGGCATTGGAATTTTTCACTTGTACCATTGCTGCTGCCTGAAATAAAGAAATCAATTACAATTAAAGGGGATGTCCAGGACTGTACAAGTGATGGCCTGTCCTCAGGATAGGACATCAGTTCACATAAGGTTACAGCTGCCATACACATTAGATATAGGTCAGCCAAACAGATTTCAACCGCTTTGGCTGACCCTCTAATAGATATGGGGCCTCCAGACATGATGTCGGGAGGAGAAAAAGGATCGGGCATGATGGGTTTCAATTCCCAAACCTTTTGTTCGCTATCAGAGGCTTTCTCCCATCTCCTCATTCACTATACGTGCATGCTCGGCTGAGCTGATTGTATAACGACCCCATGTGCTCAGCTCAGCCAAGTATGCACATGTATGGCCATCTTAAAAGGGGTTGTCCAAGTTATGGAAAAAAAAATATAGCACTGTAAATCGGATGGGTAGCAATATATAACTAAGTTCAGCAAGTTTTAGGCAAAAAAAAATCTATATTTCCTCATTTCCCTGGTTCTCTTCTGGCCTTTGTTTACATACAGTAATAACAATCTCTGCCCCTCCCCCCTTCTCTATAAAGGCAGTGAATATAAGTGCTGTGAGTACATGTCTGCCTGCTGGGATACTCAGCAGCACATTGTATGTGTAGGACTACAAGTCCCAGCTAAACAATGACACTGCTGATACACACAGGAAATTCTCCCTACCTGTTCTTGTACAATTCCTCTATAGCTCCATGCCCAGCATTTGTCTCCTCTCACTGCTGCAGCTAAAGCCTTGAGCCCTCAGTGTGTTCTGGCTGAAGGGGTTAATATTTTATCTGAAGGAATCCAGGGAGAGAGCAGATAGCAGGAGCCCGGCAAAGAAAGGGGGCGTGGCCAGTGACGTCTGGTGTACAGACTATTATCTGAACTCTGAGGCTTGTACACGAAACATCACAGACCAGGGAGATAAGCTGACATCACAGGTCATGTGACCCTCAGTCAACTCTGAGAAACCAGCAGCTTTAGAAACACAAAGTATATGGGAAAGTTGTTATACCTGACAAGTTAGAAACATATAAAGAACAAAAAAAATAACTCGGACAACCCCTTTAAGGCAGAGTGGAGGTTTGGCTTCCTTACCCATCAATGACCAGTTGTTATTTGCCAAGAAGCCATGGGCAGTCATACATTTCCACTGCAGGGGCTGCAACATGCTGACATACATGTAATACATGGACATACCTCTTTTAAGGTCCAAGTGGGGTGGGATGCAATGATTTCATAATCTCCTGGAAGCACTTTATTGAAGGAAAACCTAAAAAAAAAAAAAAAAAAAAAATATGGATATAACAGTCTGTAAGAAGGAAATCCGCTATGCTAACACATGATTTGAATGAGGACCGTTCAGGGTGTGTGTCACTGTGCGTAATGAAGCTACTACGCTTTCTTATCACGCAGCTATGTTCCCACGGCCGGTATACTGAGTATTTCTCCTACAGGCCCTGCTAAAATGAACCCATGTGAATACACAGGAGAGATTTATCAAATCCAGTGCAAGTGGAGTAGTTTTCCATTACAACCAATCGGATTGCTTCTTTCACTTTCAAAAAAGTCCTCTAAAAAAAATAAGAGCTGGAGTCTGATTGGCTGCTCCACTTTCTATTCACATTCCTAATGGCAAATCAACCGACTGATTCGCCAATGTTTTTTGTCAGACAAAGTATCCCTTTTTGTTGAGACCCCAGGGGGAACACAACAGTAAGGCCCCTTTCACACGGGGGAGATTTCCGCGCGGGTGCAATGCGTGATGTGAACACATAGCACCCGCACTGAATCCTGACCCATTCATTTCAATGGGTCTGTGTACATTTTTTTCACGCATCAGTTCCGCGTTGCGTGAAAAACACAGCATGTTCTATATTCTATAGGACATCGGAGCTGCGCTGCTGCACTCTGCGATTGGTCAGTCTCTGCAGACTGACCAATCACAGCAATCGGGGGCGGAGGAGGGCTTTGATTGGTCCCCCAGAGTGTTTCTGAAAGCCTAAGCTTTCAGAAACAGTCGGCCCTGCGATCCTGTCACCCTGCACTTTGGCAGGGTGACAGAAGCCATGACGTGCCTGCACATCTGAGTGCCTTAAGGCAGAGCAGCCCATGACGTGCAGGCACATTATGGTGCGGTAAGAGGTTAAAGAGGTTTGGTCATCTAAGACTTTAATGATGTATCACTAGGATATACCATCAAGGTCAGACAGCATGCAGGTCCCACCCATCTCTAAAACAGCCCCCCGAAAGTAAAGGAAAGTGGGCTGCATATGCACAGCCACCCCCCATTCGAGCGAGCTTACTTTGCTTTTTTCGGACCTCCCATAGAAATGGCGGGTGGTTGCTCATGCATGGCTGCTCTCCGCTCACTTCAGGAGTCCTGTTCTGGAGATAGGAGCAGGTCCCACCTATGGTCACACCAACCTAGCAATATGCCACCAATGTCTGAGATAACAATCTCTTTAATATTCCTTTAACTCAGTAATCCATAATGGAGTATTTGAAAAAGGTTTCAGAACCTGATCACCCTTCCAGGCCGGGCTGTGACATCCCACGGCCAAAGAACGCAGCGTCCTGATGTTTCTGTACACCGCAACGTAACCGATGTGAACAGGGTCGTGTTTCAACGTGTAAACTGATGCGACCCGACAAGCCTCAAGAAAGCCAGCAGGTTTGGATTTCTTGTGACTGTCGGGTCATGGTTGTGACAACTTGCAACGCGACCTTATTCACTTATAGTCGCATTTACTTTTTTCTTTTGAACTTACTTCCCGCCAGGTTGAGTAACCGTCGTCTGTGAGCTGCCTCCACCCCCTGCTCTTCGCATGGCGACATGAACTCCACCTGGACCCAAATTCTGGTTCCGGCTAAGCACCTGGAAATAATTTGTTCAGATTTGAATGGGCAATCTTTAACAAACAAAACAATAATGAGAAATCACCCCACATCACACGAGCCTTCACCATTAACCCTTTCAGTACCGGGCCACTTTTCACCTCAAATACCAGGCCGTTTTTTGCAAATCTGACATGTGTCACTTTATGTGGTAATAACTTTGGAACGCTTTTACTTATCCAGGCCATTCTGAGATTGTTTTCTCGTCACATATTGTGCTTCACGACAGTAGTAAATTTGTGGCAAACTATTTAATTTTTAACCAAATTTAGCAAAAATTTGGAAAAATTTGCAAATTTCAATATCTCTACTTTCAAAATACATAGTAATACCTCCAAAAATAGTTATTATTTTACATTCCCCATATGTCTACTTTATGTTGGCATCATTTTATAAATGTCATTTTACTTTTTTGGGACGTTAGAAGGCTTAGAAGTTTAGAAGCCATTTTTCAAATTTTCAACAAAATTTCCAAAACCATTTTTTTAAGCACCAATTCAGATAAAGTGATTTTGAGTGGCTTACGTAATGGAAACCACTAGAGATGAGCGAGCAGTGCTCGTTACGAGCACTGTAACGCTCGGGTCCCGTGTGAAATGCCCGCTGGCATTGCGGATCCGTCCTCATCTGCATGTAAGTCAATGAGGACGGATCGTTTGGTATGACACTCATACCAAACGGTTCTGTCCTCAACCGTCTTAAAGTCAGTGGGGACGGAACCGTTTGGTATGAGTGTCATACCAAACGATCCGTCCTCATTGACTTACATGCAGATGAGGACGGATCCGCAATGCCAGCGGGCATTTCACACGGGACCAGAGCGTTACAGTGCTCGTAACGAGCACTGCTCGCTCATCTCTAGAAACCACCCATAAATTACCTCATTTTAAAAACTACACCCCTCAAATTATAAAAAACTGATGTTACAAACTTTGTTAACCCTTGAGGTGTTCCACAAGAATTAATGGAAAATGGAGGCGAAATTTCAAAATTTCACTTTTTTGGTAGATTATTCATGTTAATAATTTTTTTCTTGCAAGACAGTAAGGGTTAACAGCAAACTAAACCTCAATATACATTACTCTGATTCTGCAGTTTACAGAAATACCCCATATGTGGTGGTAAACGTCTCTATGGGTTTGTGGCAGTGGTCAGAAGGAAAGGAGCGCCATACGGATATTGGAGGAAGATTTTGCTAGAATGGTTTTTAGGCGCCATTTTGTAATTGAGAGACCCTGACGTACCCCTTCAGTGGAAACCCTCAAAAAGTGACCCCATTTTGGAAACTACACCCTTCAAAGAATATATTAAAGGGGGTACTGGCCACTTTGACCCCCTAAGCGTTTTACGGAATTTGGAAACACTTGGCTGTGAAAATGTTGCTTTAGCCCCAAATTTTTCATTTTCACAAGGGGTAACAGGAGAAAAGCACCCCATAATTTGTTACCCATTTTCTCCTGAATACGGTAACACCCCATATGTGGTGGTAAACTGCTGTGGGGGCACATGGCAGGACTCAGAACAGAAGGAGCGCCATATGGATTTTACAACACAGATTTTGATGGATTGGTTTGCGGGAGCCATTGATTTTTATTTTTGTGAGTTATTGTCTTATGTGGGGGCTCATTTTTTGCGGACGAGATCACGGTTTGATTGGTACCATTTTGGGGTACATAAGCCTTTTTGATCGTGTGGTATTACACTTTTTGTGAGGCAAGGTGAAAAAAATGGCTGTTATGACATAGTTTTTAAAAAAAAATTTTTACAGCATTCGCCTGGGAGGCCATCTCATGTAATATTTTCATAGAGCAGGTTGTTACGGACACGATGATACCCAATATGTCTAACTTTTTTATTTTTGGAAAGTTTTACACATTAGATTTATTTTTGAACAGAATAAAATCTTTTTTTGTGTTGCCATTTTCAGAGAGCCATATTTTTTTTATTTTTCGGGCGATTGTCTCAGGTAGGGTATCATTTTTGCGGGACAAGATGACGGTTTGATTGGTACCATTTTGGGACAAATACGCCTTTTTGATCGCCTGCTATTACACTTTTTGTAAGAGAAGGTGACCAAAAAATGTCTGTTTTGGCACGTTTCTTTTTTTTTTTTTTTTTTTACTGCGTTCACCTGGCGGGGTGGATGACGTGATATTTTTATAGAGCCGGTCGATACGGACACGGCAATACCTAATGTTTATCTTTCCTTTTTTTTCCTTTTTTTGGGGAAAATGGCTTTTTTTTTTACTTGAAACTTTTATTATTATTATTTTTTTAGGAAACTTTATTTTTTAACTTTTTTTTTCCACTTTATTTAACTTTTGGGGGTCTGATCCCCTTTACAATGCATCACAATACTTTTGTATTGTAATGCATTGGCTGTAAGTGTATTACTCAGTGTAATACACTTACAGCCTGCTTCCTGTGCGATCCAGGGGGCTGGATCGCACAGGTACGCAGGGATAGCAGCCACGATGCCTAAGGAAGGCATCGGGCTGCTATCCGAGCCATCGGGTCCCCATCACAGCAGCACGGGGACCCGCTTGCCATCCTGAATTCATTTACTCCCGCACACCACATGTGCCGCGGTCAGCGCTGACCGCGGCACACGAAGGGTTAATGCACCGATGCCGGCGCATTCAGCAGGGGTCCGGCACCTGGGCACAGCTGGACCCCCGCCGCTGATCGGGCGGGCGCAGCAACATGTACAACATGTACGGCGCTGGGACTTGCGGCAGTGATTTTTGCGCCGCTGGGAGTCTAAGGGTTAAAACAAGAAATTTTACATACCTTCCCACTGACTGAAAACCCAGTAAATACAAAATTAACATCTTCCCCTTTTGTACAGATGTCGTTCACTCCATCCACGTGAAGAGGGACGCTGGTTGGCTCTGCAAATAAGAAAAAAACATAAAAAAAACAACTTCTACCACCGGGCTTAATGAGGACCTGTCATCAAAAAATACAATCAATCTGCAGGCAGCACCAGGTTACTGAGAAGGAGAAGCTGAGCAGATTGATATATGGTTTTCTGGGAACAGGTTCAGTAAAACTTGTAAGTTATACATTTATATCTGCAGCCCTGTGAAGAGCTATTGGTACAGGAGGGAGGTGTTACCAGTGACTGACAGCTTTCTCAATATACACACGCAAGTGCAGATGCAATGCGTTTTTCACTGAAGCCCCATTCACGTCTATGGGCCCAGGGCTGCGTAAAAAACGCAGAATATAGAACATGCTGCGATTTTCACGCAATGCAGAAGTGATGCGTGAAAAAAAATGGTCATGTACACAGAGCCATTGAAATGAATGGGTCAGGATTCAGTGCGGGTACTACGCGTTCATGTCACGCATCGCACCCGCACGAAAAACTCGTGTGAAAGGGGCCTAAGTGTTCACGGATCGCCACAGCCTATTTGTACAGCTGATCATCAGGTGTCCTGGGAGTCAGACCCCCGCCAATCTTATATTAATGATTTATCCTGAGTATAGGTCATCAATATATAAATCCTGGAGAAACCCTTTAAAGAGATTGTCCCATGAAAAAATATTCTTCAGTTTTCAAACCAACACCTGGATCTGAATATTTTTGTAATTGAGTTATTCAATGAAATGTATCTGTATAGCGCCACCTGCTGTTTGTTTTTCTTTGACCTGCTCACTGAGAAGGCTGCACATGCTCAGTTTCAACCTTCAACTGCCTCCTGAGCTGTGATAGGGAGAGCATGGACACGCCCCCTGAGCTGCAGCAGAAAAGACACTCCCCTTGAGCTGTCAGCTTGATATAAATCTAGCAGAGCAATGAATGGGGAGATCTCTGGATCTATGTGAGGTACAGGGCTGGTTCTAGCTTTGTTAGAAAGAGATTGTCATGTACTATATGATGTCTGATTCTCATTTTTTACATTAGTCATGGGATATCCCCTTTATAAAATGGCTCCATTTTTAAATGCACCAATGAAATATAAAATGCAAGAATAATGGATGCAGAATTTCCTCCCATAGATTATACACTGTAGACGGCTGAATATATTTAAGAAATGAGAAGCAGCGCTGAACGTGGGCCGCGCTCCTTTAACAACGTAGCTGCATTTAATGGCGGTGTCTGGGGATTTACTGATTACATCTAACGAATGCAAATAGGGAAACCAGGGAATGGGAACTATGTACACAAGCAATGCCACAGGGACATGAAGATAGTTATTACTGCAACTTACCAAAACTCCACCCCAGGGGCGGCTCAATCTTCAGCACAAAATCCCCCTGCAAGAGGACAAGATGATGGTGATTACCACAGACAAAACCGCAGACGTTTCCAGCAGCGGGCACCTCACACACATTGCCCACAACAGCCCTGCTCCTCTCTGGCACAGACACAAGACAGAGAAAGCAGACGAGGAGGCACAACCGGTTACTCCAGATATATTTGCCTCATCGCAATGTGAGATTAATCTCTCGTGATTTAACAGCTCCTCCAGCAAAACAGAAGTGGAGTATAAATTAGGGGGGGAAAAATGAGGCAACATTTTCTTACACAATGAATAAGCTTTCTGTGCTAAAACCGGAAATCCACACTAGGGAGCAGCCGTCACTTTTCAGGGGTGTTGTGTAACGTGTGATTAGGAAATGGGCGAGGGTAAGAATTTCACCATGTGAAGTATTACGGGCATTTAAAGAGGTTCTCTGGGTTTTTTCTATTGATGACCTATACTCAGGATAGGCATCAATATCAGATCGGCAGATCCGGCACGCCCGCCCATCAGCTGTTTGAGGAGACCATGTGCACATGCTGTCTGACTCCTCTCTTCTTGCTCACTGCTGTATTTCTATGGCACCACAGCAGCGGACAAGAAGAGAGAAGGGAGACGGCACATGTGCACAGCGCGCGCAGTCGGCGGGGATCCCGGGTGTCGGACCCCCACTCATCTGTCGAGTAAAGGATGCATGTGTAGGGAGGGGTCAGGAGAGAGGACTGTGAGCCGAATTAGCATTCTCTGGCCAGCCAGCAAAGACAATCATTGGCACACATTTACTACAGTCCTGGCACTGGCCCTCTGGCGTGAGTTGCGCCATCTTTTTGGCACATCCATTTAGACAAAAGTAGTACTGATTTGTTCCACAGAGACGGTGGCGCCGACTTTTTATAATTGGATTTGTCAAGTTGTCAGAATTATTACCAACGGGAGCTAGTTTTTGGCCAAAATAATGTAAACCAACTAAAAAGTATTGCAGAGCGTGAGCCACTATGATAAGTTGGGCACATTTCATGCCGCCTGGTTTAAAGGGAACCTGTCATCTCTCTCAAACACCCCGTGAACTACAGTAAGAGATGTATGGTGTAAGTGATGCTGAATGCGAATATGTAATTTTTATCTTCATACTCACTTCCATTCTGACACTGTGCTCCCACAAACCTGCAGTAAAATGCACTCACTGGACTCTTCTTTGAGTCCTCTCCATTATGTGAGTGAGCACTGGAGTCCAGTGAGTGCATTTTACCACTGGTTTGTCAGAGAACAGAGTCAGAATGCAAGTGAGTATGAAGATAAAACTTACATATTCTGATTCAGCATCACTTACACTATACAACACTTACTGTAGTTCACGGGGTGTTTCAGAGGTGACAGGTTCCCTTTAAGTTTATGGTGTCTATTAGATAGGATTAGTAAATGTGGACCAATATCTTTATGTCCACAACACTAACAACAATGTACTGGCAGTCATAAGAGATATATACCAAACTTTTCACTCTAGACACACTTTATTTCACTCCAAAAGTGTGTGGGGTGGGGGGTAAGTGAAATGACAGTGCATCATATAAAGTGAATACTAATAAGTGCTTCCATTAGGGAAGAGCTCATTAGTAAAGTAGAACCAGGAAGCAGCGACTGTAGCACTGCTAGCGCTGGTATTACTCACCGCTCTCTGATCTTCTCCGGTGCTGCGCTGTGTCCTGACAGCGTACAATGTGAGGACGTAGTGCATATAAGGGGTGTGCGATCCAGAGAAGGAGAGGTAAGTTGTTTTATTGATTATATTTTTTTTGGTCCAATTTGGGAGCCTGATGAAGACTGGGGGTCTTATTCGGTAAGCTTCTGATAAATGACAGTAATACATTAAAAGATTTTATCGGTGTCGGTCTGAGCACCGAGACCCCCGTGATTTGTACAACAAGGATAAGTGTATGAGCCCATCTTCAGCTAGTGACATAACACATTTAAACCATAATTAGGTCCTTTTCAGAAATCACATCAATCAAAGGCATGTGTTGTGCAAAGCAATTGCTAATTGGCCAAGTCGAATTGCCCTATTCGCATTTTAGCATTCTTTGTGTGCTAGCCAGGTGAGGCAAGACTTAAAGGGAACCTGTCATCTCCGAAACACCCCCTGAACTAGAGTAAGTGTTGTATAGAGTAAGTGATGCTGAATCCGAATATGTAAGTTTTATCTTCATACTCACTTCCATTCTGACGCTGTGCTCCCACAAACCTGCAGTAAAATGCACTCACTGGACTCCAGTGCTCACTCACATAATGGAGAGGACTCAAAGAAGAGTCCTCTCAATGTATTTTACTGCTGGTTTGTGGGAGCACAGCGTCAGAATGGAAGCGAGTTGTGGAAGGTGAGTGTGGGCCATGCACCGGAATGGGAATGTGGAGGAAGGGTAGGGTGGGACGGGTAGGTTGCTATGGGATGTGGGTGGGAGTTGTTGGGGAGGTAGGGAGAAAATGGAAAATGTGTAATTGAGGTTGTTGTGCTGTCTGTACTATGCACTACACGAGCCTTTGTACCTTTTCCTTGTGATTATATCTTATGGTCGTTGTATATGTGCAGTAGCATATATGCTGTTTCTTTTTTCTAATAAAAATTATCTGAATAAAAAAAAATAATGGAAGTGAGTATGAAGATAAAACTTACATATTCGGATTCATCATCACTTACACTATACAACACTTACTCTAGTTCAGGGGGTGTTTCAGAGATGACAGGTTCCCTTTAAGGAGGCAGGGGGAAATCCCACAGTTTCTGTAAGTATAAGGCCTTATTCACACGTTAGTGTTTTGGTCAGTGATTTCCATCAGTGATTGTGAGAGTGCATAGAGATAAAATAGAAGGGAAAGATCTGCACCTGTTCTATATTTAGAGCCGCTCCTGGTTTTGACTCAAAATCACTGAAGGAAATCACTGACCAAAACACTGACGTGTGAATAAGGCCTAAGGCTAGTTTCAGAGCGAGTTCACGGTGGGAAACACTCTCTGTGTGAGGGCACGATTTCCCATCCTGGACTTTGATCTTCTAACAGGACCTCACGGCACCATAATGCCCCTTTCACACGAGCGGGAGACTCGCATGTCTACCGCAACGCATCTACAGGGCTGGACTCCGGCACTGACTGGGATCGCATATAATGCTATGCTATCCCTGTCAGTGCCGAGTCCAGCCCTGTAGATGCGTTGCGGGAGACATGCGAGTCTCCCGCTCGTGTGAAAGGGGCATAAGAATTTCTAGTGCGGTGTGTCCCTGCCCAACATCCACTGTAATGGATTGTACTGACAGAGGTCCCATTACAAGGGCAGAGTCCAGGATGCGGAAACTGAGGGCAGAGGTCTTCTGAAACTGGTCTAAAGTCTATTAAAAAAAAAAAAACAGGATCCATGGGAAATGATACGCAGTGATGGCACCAACAGCTACACTGCGCTGGGTTTTAGCAAAAACTCCCACTATTCTCAGACCATGGGGTAGGGATGCTCAACCTGCGGCCCTCTAGCTGTTGCAAAACTACAACTCCCAGGATGCCTAAATAGCTGTAGGCTGGGAGCCGTAGCTAGCTACTGGGAGTTGTAGTTCTGCAACAGCTGGAGGGCTGCAGGTTGAGCATCCCTGCCATAGGGCAATGATTGCCAAAAGGACTGCGGCCCTAGCATCTCATAAAAATGAGCAAGTGGGTGACAATGAAAGTGTCACTTTACTTTCAGACTCCAACCCGATGTCATGCAGCATGGCACAGGTATGACTGATTACCCACCTTATCATACAGAGGAATCATGAAGTATCCGTTATTAGGAGCGCAGTCGGTCTGATATTTCAGCGTGCCTTGCTTGGTGTACAACTTTATCTAAAAGAGAAGGCACAATCAGAGTCAATGGGGAGGAATCAATTCCCGAAAATTTTTGGCATGTTTGAAACTTGATCATCCGGATAGGTCATCAGTATCTGAGCGGTGGGGGTCCAACAACCAGGATCCCTGCCAACCCAGCTGTTTGAGAAGGCACCGGCACTCCTGTGAGCCCCGGCCTTCTGGCATCTTACCAAGCACAGCTGCTATACAATGTACGGCACTGTGCTTGGTGAGCTGCAAGAAGGCAGTGGGGCTCACAGGAGCGCTATTGCCTTCTCAAACAGCTGATCGGCAAGTGGTCCTGGGCGTCAACCCCCACTGATCAGATATTGATGACCTAGCTCCATCATAGATTATTCTGCTTGATGGGGAGAACCATGCAGCATAGTTCAGCAACGGACCCCATTACAAGTCAGTGGGGTCTCTCAGGCTCTGCTGGCGTCCATTAGTGACGGATCTGCCACTTCGCTGTGATTTCTTGGCACAGGACATGTCCACACGATACAATACAGTCTATGAGAGCGGCACAGGACAGTGCGATTTTTGCTTGCTATTGGCCCAGAGAAGTATGTTTGCAGATCTTTTACCGGATATCCTCCCTCACAGACGTCCACTGGATCAATATTGCACCAATACACTAGTTTTTGAGCAAGTAAAAATGAGCATTATTGACAACTCCCGGTGTCATGACCCAGTGGATGACACAGGACCGAGAAAAGCTCCGGTAGAAGATGCCGTAGAGACTCCGGCCTCCGCTCTGGTGGACATCAATGCATTAGGTGATCATTCATTGTACGTCTGGTGACGGTTTAACTTGACTATAACAGCCGACAGAAGCTGGACATGTCTACTCGATGGACACAACGCTTCAACCATGATTTTATTAGCACTACAACTCCCAATATCATCCTAACAGATCTCTTAGGCTAACTGCACAAGGGTGCGGGGTTTTTCTAAAAAGAATTTCATGCAGATTTGTTTGCATTTCCACACCAAAATCCACGTGTGTTGCAGATTTGCCCCGCTTCAATACAAATCCACACTGAAGATCAGCAGGAACAATCGGCATGCTAAGAATTTTAAAATCCGCATGACAGCGCCATTTCTGGACGGAAAAAGAATACAGTGGGGCAGATTTACTACTGAAAATGCGCCAGTCTTGGTGTTTTGTGCTATGCATCACATTTACTGCTTTACACACTTTTCTAAGCATTTTGTTTCGTCCTCCGTCTGTTGCGGCGAGATCCCGCCCCTGTGCAGTCTCTCGCCGGGCTGGGGCATGCGCACTGCATTGCCCATTGTGGGCACGGCATCGCCGTAGCCAGTGCGCATGTGCCGGCCCAGCGAGTGACTGGAACAGACGGAGGACACAAGAGAAGAGGAGGGCGGGCAGAGGCAATGGCTGGGGAAAGCATGAAAAAAAAAAGCACAGGAGCCCGGGCTCCACGGCAGTGACCGCCGCCTCCGGGCACTTCCAACGGCTAATTAACATATGGTTTAAACTACGTTTTTGCAGCTTCTACAAGTCACAAGAAAGCGCCACAGGTACGATTAGATTTGTGATTAGGTGTGCTGTGGGGCTATGTCAGTGCTTTATAGGGGCATATGGAGGTGACAGACTCCCTTTAACATGCCGGAACCGGCATTAAAAACCATGTAAGTCAATGATGCTGGATCATGTTTTCACAGACACGAAAAAAAAAATGGATCCAGCGCCCACTGACTTACGATGGTATGGATCTGGCATGTTCAATTTTGATATTATACAACTGGATCCGTTCTGAACGCATGGTGTTGGTTGTTTTACTCAAACGGATGCGTTTCTCTGCGGTTTTGAGATCCTATGCCAGATCTCAAATCCGAATAGGAAAACGCACATGTGAAAGTAGCCTAATGGGCACTTGTTTTTTTGTACAGATACAATTTTTTCTTGGATTATGGACAGAATCGTGGAATAAATCTGGATCCGGATTTGATGGTCGTAATTTATAGGCCCGTGCACCAGAATAGGAAATTTGTCTAATATTAAAAAGAGCATCTGTCAGCAGTTTTGTACCTATGACACTGGCTGACCTGTTACATGTGCGCTTGGCAGCTGAAGACATCTGTGTTGGTCTCATGTTTATACGTGTCCACATTGCTGAGAAAAATGATGTTTTAATATATGCAAATGAGCCTCTAGGAGTAATTGGGGCGTTACCATTACACCTAGAGGCTCAGCTCTCTCTGCACTTTGATTGACAGGATCAGGCAGGGAAAACATCATCATGCCTGGCCCTGTCAGTCAAAGTGCAGAGGGCGTGGCAGTGTAATGACAACGCCCCCGTTGCTCCTAGAGGCTCATTTGCATATATAAAAACATCATTTTTCTCAGTAATGTGGACACATATGGACATGGGACCAACACAGATGTCTTCAGCTGCCAAGTGCACATATAACAGGTCAGCCAGTGTCATAGGTACAAATCTGATGACAGATGCCCTTTAAGACTGTGATTCATATTCTTACATAGCACAAAGTACCCCAAGATTTCTCAGATCTCATTCACTTTGCCAGTCCTGGTTACCTGCGTATTACATGCGCAAGTAACCTCAGGGCCCGTTCACACTTGGATATTTGTTGACCGATCCTAAGTTCTCACCGGGTATAAGCAGCGCCAGGTTATTCCCCTCTCCCCAATCAGAATACATGCAATCTTAGCCGAGCATGCATGTGGGGGTAGGAATAGGGGTTGTTGACCTGTGGGGATGGTGTTTTGGCTGCTTTCGAGCCCCTTTTCATCTGATGTCTGTATAGAACATGGCGGTCGATCAAGATCACGTATGGCTACGCTGTACAGCTCGGCAATGAGTACTAGTATACGGTGGGGGTAGTAGTACAGGGCACCTGGTAATGACAACAGCCAATAACCCCCATGACTATATCCTCTGTGATCAGGAGGGGGCAGGCTATCAGGGCAGCCTCTGACAGCAGGGTTCAGAGGTCAGCAGCTCCAAGGTGAAGGAAGTGAATGAATGGCGGCAGCACACGGGACACTCCCGACACCCGGGGGGACCCCACAGAATCCAGCTCTACCCCCACAGCCGCGGCCTCTCACCCACCTCGATCAGCGAATAGTTGATGTCCACGTCCGACTTCACGAACCCCCCGCATCCCACCACGATGTCATCTGCTCCGAGCCCGCACTGCAAGCACAAGGCGCTCAGCACCGTCCACAGCGCCCAGCCGTCCATGCCCCCGTCGGTTGGTTCCCCTCTCCCGGGCCGCTCAGCACGTTGCCGGCCTGCTACGATCCGCCTGCTTTTTGCTGACACAGGCGAGAGGTGTCAGCTGCGGGCCGACCGGATTCCTGCACGCATGCGCTCTGCCACCCGGCTTAGCCTGAAGGCTGTAGCTTAGGTTGTTACTATAGTCACGAGTCTATAGAGAGTCTAAGGTGACGTGCTGCCATCTGCCGGCGCGGAGGAATTACTGCACGCCGCCAACGCGGGGAAGTATATTCCCATTTTGTTTTTTGGTTCTGCAGCAACTACAACAGTTGATTTGTTTTATTTTTAGAGGAATAATATTTTTTCACCTCCCTTTAGGAGCCTTTCATAAGTTCAGAATTAGATGAGGTCCTCCATCTTGTGCATGTCAGTGAGAACTTTGTGACCCTGTTCACACCTTCTGGAAAAAATTCTGGTGGATTTTTAGTTGCTGCACAGAATGGGGCTAAGGGTGAATTTTGGAGCGGATCCTCCACATCCCTTTGATTTCAGTGGATAAAACCCATGCTAATTTATACGCCGTGTATAGTTTTTTTCACTCGCAATTTTAGAAACCACAGCGAGGTTACATGTTCATTATCAGTGCGGATTCTGTGAAGAATCCACATCCAAACTTCCCATCGAAATGGACTGGGGTCAAAAACTACATTAAAAACCGTGTAAAATTCTGAAGAAAATTTCACTGCATTTTTTTTTTCATCTCAGAAAAAAAAAACTGCATGAACAGAATGTACGTTAAAAAACAGTCTCATGGAGGCAAATGACACCACTTAAACCTCAAACGCATGCAACTAAATAAATAAAAACGACACACCACTTTCTCAATGGAATAAAATGGCGGCATAAAAATATTACCCCACTAATAAAGCAAAGCGACAAAATAATAATAAGGGAGGGAGGGCAGGTGCCAAATCAAATCTTCTTAAAGTGGCCCCGAACCACCACAGAATCTGTGAATATAAAGGGAAACATTTTCTCGCCGTGAGGGCGAGAACGAATCAAAACACTGGAAATCTCCCCCAGCAACAGGCAGCAACCAATCAGCAGCAGGACTTGACTCGTCGTACTTCTTCTTCCTAAGGCAACAGGAACCAGTTCCTACCAGACCAAGCTGAACTTTCACTTCAACTGAGGTAATTACTGCAAAATAAAGGCAGGAAAAGAACAGGACAAGGAGAGAAGACCAAAGGGGGAGGGGGGAGAACAAGAACTAACCTAATATACACTAAAAATTATGTAATTGCCCCCATGTGTCCCCCAAGCTAAATGTTCTGGGGAGGCCTATACATGGAGGCAAATGACACCACTTAACCGCTTAAGGACCCTGGACGAGAATGCTCGTCCTAAATGGCCATTAATTTGTGCCCCAGGACGAGCATTCTCATCCTGCAGGCTGTCCCCTGCCCCATGTGCAGTGCTGCGATCAGCCGGACCCTACTGCATCCACCAGCATCGATCATAACACCGATGCCGGTGGATTAACCCTTCATATGCCTCAGTCAGCGCTGACCGCTGCGGTGACGGGGACCTGATGGTTGCTATGGCAGCCCCAAGCTGTACAGATGTATTGTACTGCATTGAAACATGGATCAGACCCTGAAATGTTGAGGTCCCATAGTGGGACAAAAATAAAAAATGTGAAATAATACTGTTTTTAACAATAAAAAAAAAATAATTTCAAGTAAAAAAATAAAAAATGCCCCTTTCCCAAACAAGAAATATAAAATTTTATAAATAGAAAAAAACCAAAAACATATTAGACATATTAGGTATTGCCGTGTCCTTTACAACCTGCTCTATACAAATATCACATGATCCACCTGTCTAGTCAACACCGTAAAAAAATTTTAAAAAAACGGTGCCAAAAAAGGCATTTTTGTCACCTTACATCACAAAAAGTGTAATACCAAGTGATCAAAAAGTAATATGTACCCCAATCAAACTGTCATCTCTTCCCACAAAAAATTAGACCCTACCTAAGACAATCTCCAGAAAAATAAAAAAAGATATGGCTTTCAGAACATGGAGATTCTAAAACATCATATTTTGTTTCAAAAATGCTCTTATTGCGTAAAAACCAAAAAATATTTTTAAAAAATAGGTACCTCTGCATCCGTTCTATAAAAATATCTCATGATCCAACCCATCTGGTGAATGCTGTAAAAAAAAAAGTGCCAAAAAAGACATTTTTTTATCATCTTACATCACAAAAACTATAATACCAAGTGATCAAAAAATCACGTGCCCCAAAATAGTACCAATCAACCAATGAAACCACTAGTTCAACCCGCAAAAAATTAGCCCCTTCCAAAGACAATTGCCCAAAACATAAAAAATATGGCTTTCAGAAAATGGAGACACAAAAACATGATTGTTTTTCTTTCAAAAATGCTTTTGTTGTGTAAAACCAAAATAAATATAAAAACATAGACAAATTAGGTATCGCCGCATACGTCACAACCTGCTCTATAAAAATATCACATGATTTCCTGTGTCAGGTGAAAACCGTAAAAAAAAGTAAATAAAAAACGTGCCACAAAAAAATCAATATTTGGTCACCTTACGTCACAAAAAGTGTACAATCAAAAAGTCGCATGTACTCCAAAATAGTACTAATCAAACCGTCACCTCATGCTGTAAAAACTGAGTGGATTTTGGAAATTTTCTTAAAAATTAAAGGGGTTCTGCAGTTTTTTCAAACTGATGATCTATCCTCTGGATAGATCATCAGCATCTGATCGGCGGGGGTCCGACACCCGGGACCCCCGCCGATCAGCTGTTTGAGAAGGCAGCAGCGCTGCAGGAGCGCCGCGGCCTTCTCTGTGTTTACCGCAGGCCCAGTGACGTCACGACTACTATCACTGGCCTGGGCGGGGCTAAGCTCCGTTCACATGAATGGAGCTTAACCGCGCCCAGGCCAGTGATAGTAGTCGTGACGTCACTGGGCCTGCGGTAAACACAGAGAAGGCCGCTGCACTCCTGCAGCGCCGCTGCCTTCTCAAACAGCTGATCGGCGGGAGTCCTGAGTGTCGGACCCCCGCCGATCAGATGCTGATGATCTATCCAGAGGATAGATCATCAGTTTGAAAAAACTACAGAACCCCTTTAAAAACATTGCTTCTAAAATTCTAAGCCTTATAAGGTCCTAAAAAATAAAATTACATTTACAAAATGATGCAAACATGAAAGTGGAAATTTAGGAAATGTACATTAATAACCCTTTTATGAGGTATCACTATCAGACTTAAAATCAGATAAATTCAAATTTTGAAAATTGCTAATTTTTCCAAATTTTCTGTAAATGTAGGATTTTTAATAAATAATGGTGAATTATATCGACTGAAATGTTCCACTATCCTGAAGTACAATGTATTGCGAAAAAACATTCTCAGAATGGTTTGGATAAGTAAAAGCATTTCAAAGTTATTACCACATAAAATGACACATGTCAAATTCCAAAAAACATCCTGGTCCTTAAGGTGAAAAATGGCAAGGTACTTAAGGTGTTAAAACCTCAATGCAACTAAATAAATAAAAAAAACACACCACTTTCTTAATGGAATACAAATGGCCACAGTGCTTTATTAAGCACTGTGGCCATTTGTATTAAGTAACCATAATTACATAACAATAAATAATTTAAATAAATTAATAAATAATTAAAACCATGAAACTACATAACTATAGTCCAATATTAAAACCAGCCTTAGGCCTCTGCACACATCCGTGGACCATGGGCCGTGAAAACCCGTCCTGCTGAGTGCACGAATGCACGGCGTTAGTTGCTACGACGCTGTGCACTTCGTGCACTCAGCAGGACGGGTTTTCACGGCCCGTGGTCCACGGATGTGTGCATGAGGCCTTTTACACCAAGATGCACTCAGCATCAGCTGAGCGATACAGCCCCACAAACCACGCCAAGAAAAGGCGTGGCCCCCCAAAGCGCCGCAGCCATTTCTTAACCCCTTCCCGCAGCCATTTCTTAACCCCTTCCCGAGTGCTCGCGGGTGCGGCGGGCGTCATGGCCGGCAAGTCTCTGCTGTTTCTAACAGCAGAGACTTGCCGCTACTTACCGCCATCGGCGGCGTCTTCTAGGCTCTTCTGATGCCGTGATCACATCACGCTTCCGGGTGGTGTACAGACGCCCCGAGTGGCCAATCGGGGTGTCTGTACACCATATGAAAACTGTAATCCTCGCTGGTGAGGATTACAGTTTTCAAAGTGCAATTCTTATTCTGGCCACTAGATGGCAGGCCAGGATAAGAAATGAGCAATTCATGGATTTATCTCAGTCTAGTAAATCCCTGATTGCTCATAAAGAAAAGAAAAAAACACAATATATCAGCTCATATTTGAGCTTAAAAATAGTCAGAAAAAAAAATAAAAAAAATGTTAAAAAAATATATAAAAGTTCAAATCACCCCCCTTTCCGTATAAAATCAATACCTAAATAACAATAAATATACACATCATGGGTATCACCGTGACCGAAAACGCCTGTACTTTTAAAATATAAAAAAAAATTCCAATATGGAGAATTGTGTGGCGGAAAAAAGCGTCCAAATGGCGTTTCGCCGTTTTTTGTCGCTTTTTTTTCTAAAAAAAATTAAATAAAAAGTGATCAAAAAGTCATACACACCCCAGAATGGTATCAATAAAAACTTCAGATCGCCCCGCAAAAAATGAGACCCCATACAGCTCCGTACACATAAATACCAAAAAGGTATAGGGGTCAAGATATGACTATACAAGATATAACTATACATATTAGGTATTGCCGGATTCGTACTGACCAGTAGAATGAAAGTAACGGATCAGTTTTAATGCACATCGAACGCTGTAAATAAGAAACCCATAGAACTGTAGTGGAATAGCGTTTTTTTTGCAATTTCACCCGATTTGGAATTTTTTTCCCGCTTCCCACTACACCATATACAATATTAAATGGTGGCGTTGGAAAGTACAACTTGTCCCGCAAAAAAACAAGCCCTCATACAGCTATCTGAACAGAAAAATAAAACAGTTATGGCTGTTTGAAGGCAGGGAGCGCAAAACGAAAACGCAAAACCGAAAAAACCTCCGGGGTAGAAAGGGTTAACCACATTCTGTAGACTTAAATTTAAAATGTCAATGCCCACCTCAGAAAGATGAATATTGTCAGATTTGTAAAGCTCAGGAACAAAGCCCTCCAGATCTAAATGCCTATAACTAAAGGCAGCCAACAAGGGAAGAAATTTCTCCAATGCTCTATTAACTCATCTTTATATTTTTTCAAGAAAAATACTATGGGGGGAATTTATCATTAGGAAAATATTTGAAGTCAGTTTTGCTTCAGTCTGTGCTGGAGTACTTTCTGCCACATTTATCAAACGTCACAGGTTGTTTGATAAATGTGGCTTGTCCTTAAACCTAACACTTCTGTCTAGGGAAGCTACTCCACTTTTCCTACTCCACCCTCCTCCTGGAGTGAGATTGCGACTATTTTGCGACTTTTTTTAAAAAGTCGCAATGATAAATCTGGAGTGAAACTCATTAACATGGCTAACCACACCCACTTTTCCACCCATATTACAAACTGGAGTGAGTGGTGTACACATGCAAAAAGTCGCAAAAAAATGCGCAAAAAAGTCGCAAAAGCCCTATCGTGCGACTTTTTGAAGACAGAATTCTGGAGTGAAGGTGTGATAAATCAGGGCCTATCTTTCCCAGACCAGGACAGACGCGGTACTATCTCAGAAAAAAACAAGGTAGTATGTGGCAGCATGCAGTGAAGAAGCACATAATCATTCTTCATTTCCCATAATAATTTGCAAGTCCTCATCCTACCAATATCGTTACCACCAGGATGAAGCACAAGAACATAAGGAAATGGCCATCTTGAAAACAGCTTGTAAATTTCTACTAATAAACGCTTCCAACCCAGTCCTCTAACTCCCCACCAGAAGATATGAAGGTCAGAAGTATCAAAAGATAAGTTCTCAGAATAAATTTTCTTATCAGCTTGCTTCTGAACCCAGAAAAGAAGTGGCCCACAATCCAAACAATAACATGGCTACCTGTAAAAACGGAAAAATATTTCGTCTGGAAGAATTAAGTCTGGCCTAACATATAACTTAGCCCTATGAGAATCCCAACGTCCTATTCTCCTGACTACAAATTCATCCAAACCACATCTAGTCGCCTCAGTGGCGGCACCAATCCAGAAGGAATGAGACCTAACTAGAGATGAGCGAATCTATTCGCCGCTTCGTAGATTCGTATTGAATCTTGGAAATTTTCTTCTCCAAAGCAAATCCGAATTTTGTCGGATTTGCTTTGTATTATTCGTAAACGTATGCAAAAATTTGACCGCTAACTATACATAAGATACATATGAAACGTAAGTAAATTTACGCATTCTGCGTACGGCGGGAAAATGACTTTCCGCCCCCGCAAGAGCGGGAAAGTGAAGATACGCCCCCCTCAGAACTGGAAAAAAACAATAGTACGCTAAGGATTCGTACACACTTTTGTACGCTCATGCGAACAGTACAGACCAAAAGTTTGGACACACCTTCTCATTTAAAGAGTTTTCTGTATTTTCATGACTATGAAAATTGTAGATTCACACTGAAGGCATCAAAACTATGAATTAACACATGTGGAATTATATACTTAACAAAAAAGTGTGAAACAACTGAAAATATGTCTTATATTCTAGGTTCTTCAAAGTAGCCACCTTTTGCTTTGATTACTGCTTTGCACACTCTTGGCATTCTCTTGATGAGCTTCAAGAGGTAGTCACCTGAAATGGTTTTCACTTCACAGGTGTGCCCTGTCAGGTTTAATAAGTGGGATTTCTTGCCTTATAAATGGGGTTGGGACCATGAGTTGTGTTGGGCAGAAGTCAGGTGGATACACAGCTGATAGTCCTACTGAATAGACTGTTCGAATTTGTATTATGGCAAGAAAAAAGCAGCTAAGTAAAGAAAAACGAGTGGCCATCATTACTTTAATGTCAGTCAGTCCGAAAAATTGGGAAAACTTTGAAAGTGTCCCCAAGTGCAGTCGCAAAAACCATCAAGCGCTACAAAGAAACTGGCTCACATGAGGACTGCCCCAGGAAAGGAAGACCAAGGGTCACCTCTGCTGCGGAGGATAAGTTCATCCGAGTCACCAGCCTCAGAAATCGCAGGTTAACAGCAGCTCAGAATAGAGACCAGGTCAATGCCACACAGAGTTCTAGCAGCAGACACATCTCTACAACAACTGTTAAGAGGAGACTGTGTGCAGCAGGCCTTCATGGTAAAATAGCTGCTAGGAAACCACTGCTAAGGACAGGCAACAAGCAGAAGAGACTTGTTTGGGCTAAAGAACACAAGGAATGGACATTAGACCAGTGGAAATCTGTGCTTTGGTCTGATGAGTCCAAATTTGAGATCTTTGGTTAGTTGGACCATCATTTATTTATCAACAGGACAATGACCCCAAACACACCTCCAGGCTGTGTAAGGGCTATTTGACCAAGAAGGAGAGTGATGGGGTGCTACGCCAGATGACCTGGCCTCCACAATCACCAGACCTGAACCCAATCGAGCTGGTTTGGGGTGAGCTGGACCGCAGAGTGAAGGCAAAAGGGCCAACAAGTGCTAAACATCTCTGGGAACTCCTTCAAGACTGTTGGAATACCATTTCAGGTGACTACCTCTTGAAGCTCATCAAGAGAATGCCACGAGTGTGCAAAGCAGTAATCAAAGCAAAAGGTGGCTACTTTGAAGAACCTAGAATATAAGACATATTTTCAGTTGTTTCACACTTTTTTGTTAAGTATATAATTCCACATGTGTTAATTCATAGTTTTGATGCCTTCAGTGTGAATCTACAATTTTCATAGTCATGAAAATACAGAAAACTCTTTGAATGAGAAGGTGTGTCCAAACTTTTGGTCTGTACTGTACGTGTTCACATAAGTTGTGTACCTTTAACAAGTGTACGTTCGTTATTAGTATGCAAATGTTCGCAAAACACCATATAATAACGTATAATTTGTACGCAGCTTCGTCGAATAGATTCGTATCCGTTCGAATCTTCTGAAACCTTCGACGATTATTCGGCAAAGCAAATTTTGGATGATTCACTCATCTCTAGACCTTACAAACGCAAACATTTCATTAACACTGAACAAAATTTACATTTATTGAGAGGGGAAAAATCCATATGAACTAAAAAAGGACTGCACTGCACCAAGCAAACTTCTAACCACAATCTGAGTGTCACTACCAGACATAATGCAGAACCAACCCAAGCATTCAACCTTAGAAATCTACCTCTCCTGTACTGATCTGTCTTTGATCTCCTCAGAAAAATCCACATTATTTCTTAGAGTAACATCCAAGAAATTAAAGCCAGAACAAATCGTACGGCTGGAAGCAACTACTTGTAATTCCCCAATTCTTAAAGCCACAAAAAATGCTAACACAAAGGACAAAAAAGTCAAAATATACCTTAGGCAGAATATTAAATAAATCATAAAGCAAGGAAATATAAATAGGCCTCCTATTATCCAAATTTGAGAAGTTTTTAATATACCCTCTTAACATTTGCTTAACCTAAAAATAAGAAGACAACGGCTGCTTCCCATAAAGTTTTTGGAAGAAGGACATACGTGCCACTGTCCTAGAAACTGAGGAAGCAGCAAGTTTCTTGTTAAACAAACTAGCAAAGAACAACAGACCACAACTAAAATAATTAAAATTAGCACTATCAGACAAAGAATTAACAAAATTTAACCAGTCACGCCATGCAGCAGCATAAGCATCCCATGTTCTCAGAGCCAAAGACTGTTTAATAGATTCAGATATTAGTCCCATATAAGAGCCCAGGTGACTTGGGCACGAATCACATCCGTATTCACTTCTGGAGCTAGTTCCCGAAACCTTAAAAACTGGAAACGAGATAATGAATGAATCAGCTAAAATATTGGGTGAACCTACTACATACTTCGCCTTAATCCATATATTACACTGCATACAAAAATGATTAAATGCCTCAACAGCTTAACCACTGTCACATTTAGAGGAAAGAGTAATAGCAAATCACACCCCTTTAAAATCCAAGTGTAACAAGATCCTTTTATTCTTAAACTCAAAACCCCATAAAACTATTGCCATAATCACAGGAGAAAGCTTGAAAAACAACAATATTTTTCGTAATACTGACCCAAGAAGATGGCCACTTCTCGTCTGACCATTTGTCATTCCAAAACACCCCGTAGCCACAACTACTCGCTGCATCTGTAAACAATCCCAAGGCATCAGATTCAAAAAATTCATCCTGACAAAAACTAGATCCATTAAATTTCTGTAAAAATTCAAACCAGATAGCCATATCATCTTTCAGACACTTCGAAAGCCAAATGTGAGAGCTTGGAGACGTCAAACCTCTTGTAGAAAAATACAAACATTTAGAGAAAACCCTTCCTATAGGAATAACCCTACTAGCAAAATTCAGAGAGCCTAATATCAATTGCATCTCCCTCAAACTACATTTCTTTTTTCTTAATAACGACACTAACAAAAACCTAATTTTAGCCAATTTTTCAACAGATAACAAAACTCCATATGTCCTGAATCAATAATGATTCCTAAAATCACAAACAATTTTTTTCTGCAACGATAGGAATACCAAATCAAGAACGTATGTCTATAAAAACCTATTTAACAACTCAAAACGAACACTAGACTCAGGAAAACTGATAAAAAAAAACCCATCAAGGTAATGTAAAACACCACCTACCGTCACTTCCCATTCCAAAACCCAATGAATACATGAAGAGCAAGCTTCACAATAATAACAAGATAAAGAAAAACTCATTGGTAGAAATTTGTCAAAATAAAAATGACCATGAAACTGAAATCCCAACGAACAGAAACCAGAAGGCAAAACCGTCAATAAGCGAAATTTCAACTTAATATCCTCCTTTGCCAACAAAGCTCCTTTACCAAAACGTCTCAACAAAGCTAGTGCATTATCAAACGATGCATATTCAACTGAGGACCTAGACTTATCCACCATGTCATTTAAAGAGCTTTTATTCAGAAATGACAGAGGATGTATAAGCCTGAAGTCCCCATGTTCCTTTTTTGGCACAATCCCCAGAGGGGAAAGTCTAAAATTCACAAAAGGAGGGTCCATAAAAGGACCCGCAATCCAATCTAAATCCAATTCCTTCTGTAAATTTTGTTTGACCACTTCCTTATGCACAGAAACCAATTTTAAATACTCCACCCAATCAAGCTGTTGAGCTGGGGAACTCTCTAGCCAAGGAAGCATTTCTGACAACCTCACTGGACTCCATGCCTTTTGAAACTTGCTCCTTGGTGTTTGGTTGCTGGTGACCTGGCTGGGAGTTCCTTTTAAAACAACGTAACATGGGGTGTGTATCGCCACAAAAAGAACACTCGTGCTTGTAACAACAGTTACTTAACCATTTACAAGTAGCTTCATTAAATGTGAAGCACACACCTTTTCTCATATTGGTCTGTGAGGGACCAGACGATTAAAATGGCAATGATTTCTAAGGCAACGTTAAATTTACCCACAAACCAAAGTCTTTCACCCCCCATTTCAGGAAAGGATGCACAGTCAATTTTTGATGGAATGTATCATCATACTGAAACCAAGCCACCCTGCCAAAATTCTGCTTCAATAATAATATCCAAATGCTGAGCAAAGATGCTTCTCGCCCAGTACCGCAGAATAAATACAAAAAGCTTGAAGCCAATTATCAAAGGACCTGGACATAAAATGCTTTCTTTCATCATCCACTTTTTCATCCTTGTTATCACTGCGAACCACGTGCTCTTTGACAGATGGCAATAATGCCATTAACTCAACATATTCCATCCGCCAAATCCGTTCCTTAATGCTACTGCTTAAATGAAAACCCAGAGGTGATACCTCACAAGCCAATGCCTCTTTAAAACAAGTCTCTTTGACACCAACACCTTTTTCAAAATTAGGTGAAAGACAAGCGCTCTCAATAGAGATGAGCGAACGTGCTCGTAACGAGCACTGTAGCGCTCGGCTCCCCTGCGCTCGCATGGGCACAGGCATCTGCTTCCGTCGGGTGAGGATCCGCCGGATCCGTGCTGCCGCAGGTGGGCATGTGGGGCCGCTCCGGCCCCATTCACTGTAATGGGGGCGGGCCGCGGATCCGGCCACAGCATGGCAACCCCTGCTGAGAGGCGGACGGAACGAAAATACAACATGTTGTCAAGGAGGGTCCTTGATGGTGGATCGCCATATTGAGAAGCTTAGCAGTGTCGTATGGAGCGTGCGGTAACCACGGCGTCCTACTGTTGGAGTGCTCATGCGCAGGCAACGTTGGAGGTGACAGAGACCATTCCCTACTTTTGAGTAAGGTGTCCACGTTTGTCATATACGTGAGGCGATTTGTTCCACCATCCTGTGTGCTCCACCAAAGCGTCATGCACCTATTAGTGTTGCCAAATAACAGGCTAGTCTGTCGGCTCATATGTTCCATGCTTATTCCGAGCCACTTACAATCATGGCTGCCTTAAAGGCCAGTATGCAAGGACCTGTCATAAACATATCTAATGTGCAATCTCCACCTTTAGGTCAACTGAGAACCAAGCAACCTAATCAAGCTTATATGTCAGAATATATGTTGACTGCTGATCTTCCAGAATTAAGATGGAAATGAACAATATGTAGGTTTAGCACTGGTTTGAGTGGCACCCTCTCATGCTGTCAAACAGTTTCTATTCCTTTGGCTGGTTTAACTGTGAAATTGACCGAAATAAGTTTCTTAGGCATATCAAACTAAGGGTATTTTTTTAGGGACATTGTCCCTCCCAACACTATTCCTGATACACGAGATACAATTAAACTCAAAGATATGGGCCTACAATTGCATAGTGACATCCAACCACACATACAGAATGATGCCATTAACACTTACATAGATCTGGTTTAGAAAGGCATACAACAACTTAGGCATAAGTCTTCCACATATGAGCATAAATCCAACATGACCAAGACAGAAAAAACGTGCTTGTGGAACCTAGATAAAAGGAAGGGGATTACCATTAAAAAAGCAGACAAGGGCAGGGCCATAGTAGTTATGGACACAACCAAGTATGTCACAGAGATGAGAAGTGAATTAGGAGATGAGGCAGTATATCGACCATTGGACAGTGATCCTAAATTTGCAATTATGCGGAGAATGAAGCTATTATTGACAATGTTTCTTTCTTGGATTTGACAAATATGTAACTATACATGCAATTGTACATACTCCCTTTTATTGACCCCTGACGAACCCCTTTGTAGGGGAAACGCGTTGGGTTATGTGTTGAGGGAAAGAGAAGGGATAGACAGATAAGGCTCGAGACCAGGGAGCATCCACCATTAGGATCCGTCCCTGGGTTGAGGATTAGTGTAAGGAAGCATAATAGGGATGGTTTACCCCTGTTTATTCCTTTGCACCTTTTTATATCCAATTTAATCTGTCTATCTCCGTTGGCATCTGGTTTTTCTGGTATGCACACAACTATTTTTGTATATTTAGGTATCTGTTATTAGTGTAGGGTGTAGGTTCTCGCTCCCTATTGTTAGCGACTGTTATTATTATTTACAATTATTGATAATTTGAAATAAAAGTTATGTTTTAACTACTCAGCTTCTCTGTGAGCCTGACAATGCATACACCATCAACCTTATTGACGAGAAACTAGACAAATATCTGTTAGTTGAACATCCAATTACACCTGTCCTATATACACTACCTAAGATACATAAGAACTTGACTAACGCCCCAGGGCACCCGATAGTATCAGGATTAAACTCCATCTTTTCACCTACAGCCACTTTCTTTGACAAATAGCTAAGAAAGCATGCTTTTTCTGCCTGGTCATATGTCAAGGATACAATGGACTTCCTTTGTAGAATAGAGGACCTCAAAGTTAGTGAAGGGCAGATCCTCGCCTCTTTTGAAGTAACAATTTTATATACCAGCATTGACCATGAAATGGGACTAGAGGCCATAGAGTGGGCATTACAAAAGGATGATATAGGCACTAATTTGAAACAGTTTATTCTGTCTCTTTTGGAGATAGTACTTACCTGCAATCATTTTTTGTTTGAAGGCACTTACTATATACAGCAACACTGGACTGCAATGGGGTCGAATGTGGCCTGACATATGCTAATGTCACAGTGCGGTTAACTGTGTTAGTTGTGTCATGCAGACTGGCTGCATGCCCTCTCAGGTACTGCCGTTCTTGGTACTCCTGGTTCTGGTGGGGTTAACATTCCCTGGTCTATTCCTGGGTGTGGCTTATGAGATGCCCTCATTACATAGCTATTTCTATCTGTGAGCTCTGGGGTTTGGGGTCAGTCTGTCTTGTGCCTTGCTGGGTGTAGCCCCTTGCTGCTGGCCCAGGGAGTTTTGCCATCTGCCCCTCTGTGTGATGTCGCCTGGTAAAGTGTTGTTGATGTTGTATCCTGTCTGTCCCATGTTGTGCCTGGCAGTGTAACTGATTCTGATTCTGTCTGTTCCATGTCTAGCCTGGCAGTGCTCAACTGCTTCTGATACTGTCTGTACCATGCCTGCAGTGCCTTACTGCTTCTGTTCCTGCCCTGTGTATGCCATGCCTTTGTGAGAGGGCCTAGGTCCCCATTCATGTCTTGTATGGATGTCACACATGAGGAATCAGTCTGTGTTTTAATAATTGTAGCCAATGATTGACCGACACTCTCCCCTTCTGGAAGAATTGCTTTTCTCCCACCCTAACCATTAGATGTTCCTTCAATAACTCCTGCGCTTCCTTCCAGTTCTTCTCAGCCTCTGTCTTCAGGCACTCCACATATTTCTTTTCTGTACTTATACCCTATTGCTAAACCTACAAAAATTGCCATTCTGCATGATAATCATGAAAAATGCTTTTTTCAACAATTTATCAAAACAATTAGAAAAGTTTAAAAAACAACAGTGCAGGAAAAATGGCGACATCACTGGAGGGGACCACATGGGCAATAACATATCAAATGAGTATAAAGAAACCACAACACATTGCAAATGCAAATAATGGCCATAATAGTATTAAAGAACTGAAGGACTCTCCGTCGGATGGAGCCAGCCCCGACGCGCGTTTCGGCGATCCTTCTGCCTACATGACATGGAAATACCAGTTATAATTATTTTTTGAATTATCAGTTGACTATTAAGCATCTTATGCCCAGTGATATGACCCCAACTATAAATATAGTGGTGACAAAAGAGAAAATTAATTTTGAAAAATAATGTCAGGATTCCTATCCAATGAATTGAATAGTCAGACTATGGCTCTCTGAAAATGGCTGCACAAAAACAAGATTTAATTCTGTTCTCAAATGCAGCTAATGTGTAAAACATAACAAAAATAAAAACGTTAGACATATTGGGTATCGCCGCGTCCGTAACAACCTGCTCTATAAAAATATCACATGACTTGCCCCCTCAGATGAATGCTGTAAAAAAAATGTTAAAAAAACTATGCCAAAACAGCTATTTTTTTCACCTTGACTCACAAAAAGTGTAATACCAAGCGATCAAAAAGTCTTATGTACCCCAAAATGGTACCAATGAAAACGTCACCTCATCCCGCAAAAAATAAGACAATACCTCAAAAAAATAAAAATCAATGGCTCCCGCAAACCAATCCATCAAAATCTGTGTTGCAAATTCTATATGGCGCTCCTTCCGTTCTTTGAGTCCTGCCATGTGCCCCCACAGCAGTTTACCACCACATATGGGGTGTTACCGTATTCAGGAGAAAATGGGTAACAAACTATGGGGTGCTTTTCTCCTGTTACCCCTTATGAAAATACAAAAAATTTGGGGCTAAAGCAACATTTTATTGGAAGAAATGAAATTTTTAATTTTCACAGCCAAGTGTTTCCAAATTCCGTAAAACGCTTAGGGGGTCAAAGTGGCCAGTACCCCCCTTAATATATTCTTTAAAGGGTGTAGTTTCCAAATTGGGGTCACTTTTTGAGGGTTTCCACTGTAGGGGTACGTCAGGGTCTCTCAATTACAAAATGGTGCCTAAAAAACATTCTAGCAAAATCTGTCTCCAAAATTCGTATGGCACTCCTTTCCTTCTGACCACTGCCACAAACCCATAGAGACGTTTACCACCACATATGGGGTATTTCTGTAAACTTCAGAATCAGGGTAATGTATATTGAGGTTTAGCTTGCTGTTAACCCTTGCTGTGTTGCAAGAAAAAATTGCTTAACATGAAAAATCTACTTAAAAAATAAAATTTTGTCTTAATTCTTGTGGAACACCTGAAGGGTTAACAAAGTTTGTAACATCCGTTTTGAATAATTTGAGGGATGTAGTTTCTAAAATGGGGTCATTTATGGGTGGTTTCCATTACGTAAGCCCCTCAAAATCACTTTATATCTGAACTGGTGCTTAAAAAAAAGGTTTGGGAAATTTTGTTGAAAATTTAAAAAATGGCTTCTAAACTTGTAAGCCTTCTAAAGTCCTAAAAAAGTAAAATGACATTTATAAAATGATGCCAACATAAAGTAGACATATGGGGAATGATGACTGATAACTATTTTATGAGGGATTACTATCTGTCTTAAAAGAAGAGAAATTCAAATTTAGAAAATTGTGAATTTTTCCAAATTTTTGGTAAATTTGGGATTTTTTTTAGTTAAAGGAGAAATATATCGACTCAAATTTACCACTGTCATGAAGTACAACGTGTCACGAGAAAACAGTCTCAGAATGGCTTGGATAAGTAAAAGTGTTCCAAAGTTATTACCACATAAAGTGACGCATGTCAGATTTGAAAAATGGGGCTCCGGCATTTGGTCCAAACTGGCTGTCGCTTGAAGGGGTTAAGGGCATTGGTACCAAATATTAATAAAATGTATGTAAACTTTTGACTTTGCAGAAAGTAATAAAAATGCCTTAAAACATTCTCTCTCTCATTATTCTGGCATTTGGCAAATAATAATTATGGTAATTATCATGTTCATTAAAAGATCTAGGGTTGTGCAGGTTCAGGCCTTGTGTGTGAAATACAACTGCCGTGACTACAATTCCCTAGTATACACCACTCACAAAAAGGGATATTTGGTTTGGGGGGGGAAATTTCAGGATGAACCTAAAACATACTCTAACCTTTACAGGTGAACATAATGTGACCTTCTCTAAACTTTTGAATGCACCCTCTTAGGCACCATAGATCTTGGGTCTCTCTGTATCAATATGTGTGACTCAGGCCCAGTGACATGACGTATGGGTGACACACAGGGGCGTAGCTATAGGGGGTGCAGTGGTAGCAGTCACTACCGGGCCCAGGAGACTGAGGGGGTCCAAAGACCCTTGTGTCAGGTAAGAAGACACCAATATTATAGAAAGTGCATGCAGGTCAAGTTACACCTCTGGCTGGATGGAAAGGGTAAGGTCAAGAATTTGTCACGGGGTGGGGGTGCTGTTTCAATTTTTGGCCCAGGCAGCCCAAAGACTATGTGCTTCCTTGCCCCTTGCCACAAAGCACTGAGGGAAGGGGGGCCCCAACCTGAACTCTTGCACCAGAGCCCATGAGCCTTTAGCTACGCCCCTGGTGACACATCACCATTGAAGGGCCCATGTGGCCCACATCAAACTGGATATTGACTAATGGAGACCTGATACCTGCGACACCTGGGGATCAGGTAAGTACCACTGCAGGTCTGGCTATGCTGCGTGGTCTACAGAAAAGGTCCCCAGGGGTGAAAATCCCATTTAAAGTTGTAGGGTGAGAACAAACGTGGAACAAACAAGCGGATCCTACAGAGAAAACTAGAATGGAATTATTTGTGTCTCTTCTTTGATTTGGACCCGCTCCTGACCATGACCATGTGAAAGTGGCCTTATCCAGACCAGATTTCCTCTGACATTTTCATTTCATCATGTCACCACACCATCATATTTGAGAAGACCCCCCCCCCTCCATCTAAAAGACTCCACTGAGTACAGATCTGAGTAGTGGTCTCACAGAGGGTTCACTGCAGATGCTCTATATTTCATGGTATTTTACATGTAGTGGAATTATACACTTTCCTATATATTTGGCCGATTTCCCAAAAGGTTATCAATAAAATACATTCTTCTTCTCCATGTCTGATATTATACTGATCTGATCAGGGGCGGATAGGCCATAGACCCTACAGGGAAATTTCCTTGCGGTCCGATGCCCAGGGGGGCCACCCGAGTCCTCCTCTCTGCCGCTGACCAGGTACATAATGAGCTCTCAGTGGTAATTAATGCTGTGAGAATCAGGTACTCATGTAACCAGCCAGCGTCCGCACATGTCTTCCTGAATTCAACTGCTATGGCCCGCACCTCACCTCCTAGGCCCCCTGCTCCATAGACAACTGGAGGAGGAGGACAGAAGATGGCAGCTATTGATGGTCACTACAGAGTGCCAGCTTTTGGGGCAGTATATTGTGCTACACTGTGTTTTTTGGTTCTGCTGGGATGGTATTTTGTACCATGGTATTGTTGACCCCCCCCCCTACTTGTGTCGCTCCGCCTTCTGTTAATTTGGACCTGGCTACAAAATGGGGCCACTTTTAGTTTTTGTTCCAGGGCCTCTTTAATTAAGTTCCCAGTCTACACCTGGACCTGATGTCACGTGGACTCCAAACCCAGTGAAAACTAAAATATTTTAAATAAAATTCACTAAAAATGCAAGAAAGCACTCCCAGTGTCTCTTTGTCTCAAGAGACTGAGAAGAACGCAGGCAATGACATCACAAGAGCCAGTGACATCACAAGTTTTACTGTATGTGACACGCTGCCCTTATCTGCATTAAAGGAGAACTGCCAGATTTAGTATGTGATAGGCTCCTAGATATATGTATACTGTGAGGACAGGTCTTCAGCGTGTTGTGCTCCAGGTTATCGGTGCCTGCAGGTTATCAGTGCATTTCCACTGATTCCCTAATATCCAACTATAAGGCCTGATGCACACTCACGTATTTGTCATTCATGTGCCCTGGGGCAAATTGAGGGTATCAAGGACCCTGGGCTGTATGGGAAGTATGGCCCCCTCCAGCCCAGTATAATAAAATGGAGTGCCACGCTATCTTTATAACTACATATACATACATGCATCGTACCTGTACCTTTGGTAAATGCAGTACATACATGCACTCACTACTGATATACAGTATATACATAGGTGGTACTGGGTGGAACTTTGTACACAGCATACTACAAATTACCTATGTATAATCACTATTCATCCCCAAGTGCCATCATCTCCATATCATAAAGAGATAAAGATGACATTGGGGGAGAGTTCTCAAAACTGGTGTAAAGGAAAACTGGCTTAGTTGCCGATAGCAACCAATCAGATTCCACCTTTCATTTTCCAAAGGAGCTGTTAAAAATGAAAAGCGGAATCTGATTGTTTGCTATGGGCAACTAAGTCAGTTCTACTTTACACCAGTCTGAGAAATCTCCCCCTATGATCGGTGGTGCCTGCATGAACGACAGGATCACCCGATGAACGAGCATTTTGCTTGTTCATTGGGTGATCAGTGACACATTTACATGGGCACTATGTCGGGAATGATAAGGGCCCATGATAAGCGTATAGCCTGGGGGACTCATGGTGACACAGTCACTTCATATTTATGGAGGTTTTATTGCTTTGGTCCTTGGTTTCTGTGTGGTGGTCTGTCCCCCTCCCCCTGTTTTTTGTCTTATGTCAATTACAGGGCTTACCAGAAGATGGTCATTCCAGTTTTAGTCGGTCTGGAAATCTTCTTGCCCAGCAAAGAACATGGTGTGGCTCAGCAGGCAATTGTCTGCAGTGGTCAGAGGCGGGAAGATTCTTGGACATAGGTTGGCTGCCATGGATTTTCAGTGGGAATCTAGAGTTTAAAAAGAAGGGACATCGCTCGGTCAGTTCAGTTTGAGAAGAACCGGACCAGCGCTCCTGGGTGATTTTGTCATTAGCTGGGTGGACTTTTGGTCAATATTTATTGGTTGTGTTTATTAATTTATTAATTTATGGTTATTTATTAAATATTTATTTATTTATTATTGATTGGATATTGTTTTTTCTTGTTTAAGGAGTATGTGACTTGTGTCACCATGACCGTTCTCAGGAACTGTCGTTCCCAGTAATCTGGGCGATTAATGACTTGTGTAAATGAAGCTTAACCCCTTTGCGCCCACTGCCATACTAGTACGGCGCTGGGTGGGTCTTTAAAGAAGGGGGCCTGCTCTGCTCAGGATTCCTACAGAAGACACCCGTGGCCGATGTCCGCAACCAGCAGTAATGTCGATAGCGGACTTTTAACCCCTCAATCCTGACCACGGCATCCGAGCGCGTGAAACACCGGAAGCGCGTGCTTCCGGTGTTGCTCCGGCTCCCCCGTGTGGCAATCGGAGGAGCCGGAGCTTGTATGCAGCAGCCCCTGCCTTTGCGAATGGCAGGAGGCTGCTGCATAGTATTTCCTATGGAGCCCTTGTGTGCAATAGGGCTTCATAGGAAAGCAGTAAAATCATCATAGACTCCAATGCACTATGATAACAGCATTCAGAGGATTGCTTGTTATAGTTCCTTATGGGTTAAAAAAATAAAAATAAAAAAAAATTAAAAAAACATAAAAATTCAAATCACTCCCCTTTCCCCAAAATAAAAGTAAAAGAACTAAAAAAATTTAAAAATACACATCATGGGTATGGCCATGTGCGAAGACGCCCATACTATAAAAATATAAAAATTTCTTTCCCATACGGAAAACAGCGAAACGGAAAAAAAGCGTCAAAATGGCCGATTCACCGTTTTTTGTTGCTTTATTTTCTTAAAAAAAATTAAATAAAAAGTGATCAAAAAGTTATACATACCCCAGAATGGTATCAATGAAAAGTTCAGATCGCCCCGCAAAAAATGAGCTCCGTACACATAAATACTAAAAAGTTATAGGGGTCAAAATATGGCGACGAAAAAAAAATATATCCAACTTCATAATTATTTTATCACTATGAAAATGCAAGAAAAACTATACATATTAGATATCGCCAGATTCGTACTGACCTGTATAATGAAAGTAACTGGGCAGTTTTATTGTACATCAAACGTCGTAATTAAAGAAACCATAAAACTGTTGTGGAATTGCTTTTTTTTTGCAATTTCACCCGATTTGGATTTTTTTTCCCACTTCCCACTACATCATATGCAATATTATATTGGCGTTGGAAAGTACAACTTGTCCCGCAAAAAAACAAGCCCTCATACAGCTATGTGAACAGAAAAATAAAAAAGTTATAGCTCTGTGAAGGCAGGGAGCATGTGTGATGTGGAGCATGTGCAGCGCACCAGACCGCAGGAGAGGCATGGTGGCTGGCTGTGTGTTGGAGAGATTGGGAGTGGTGGCAATAGCAATGAAGATGGTTTTAGTCCTCATGATGTCCAGTCCTTCTCCCTCTAGTGCTCCCTGGGCCACAGGTGCAGTGGTTGTAGGGGCGCAACCCGTCTTTACCTCGGTACACACTCTGGACTTTTTGGGGTCTCCTGCTTGGATGGGTAACAGGGTGCAGGGCAGGATGGCCAGGTAGAGGTCCGGCAGATGATTGAGGTAATGACCAGGCCCATTTGGTTAGTATAGATAACATTCTCTTTACTGAGGATGATGGGTGTTACAGTACAATCACAAACAATAGGCACAGTTCTGGGGTATTTAACAGGGCCAGGTTTTCACAAAAGTTGTGTATAGGAGGTGTCAATGATGGTAGTAGTTCTCCCTGATTCTCTCTGTAGATAAACTATGCAATCTTCCCAAATGACCACAGATTTGCAATAACTCTCAATATACTTTCTGCAGTTCCCAACTGCAGGGTGAAATCCTAGATCAGATGGGCAGTCCATCTCAAAAGTCAGGAACCAGAAGCAAGTAACCCTTTCCACATGCAGTAAAGTCTATAGCCTTTCTGCTGCCTGAGGTGAAAATTGAAATCCCCCCAAGCCAAACGCCAAATTCTCAATCTAACCTCTCCCCCAGACCTCCTGTTAAAGACATATGTGGATGGACATGAAACCTACAGGGTAATACAGCTACACACACCTCTTACATTCAGTGATGTCTACTCTGATGTAGACGCACTCTTTCCTCATGTTCTCCATTAGATTAGACCGCCTTGACAAATTCTTTCAGCCTTGTATTATTTCTGCAGAGTTTATCACACAGATATCTTAGGTTCCTCACTTTCCCATCATGCTTCCCTTCCTGGTACCCCAACATTGTTTTTCCTCTTCAAAAACCTGAACATGTGGCAGCACCCTTAAGGCCTGTTCACATTCTTGGCTCGGCCATTGACATTTATGGGAGGCAGAAAGGACGAATTTCTATGTGGCTGTCCGGTAGAGTTTACTTTCTAAAAAAGGGTCATGTGTATTAATACACATACACCTTCCTTGCTATTAATGAGCAGGTTGTGAGCAGTATTATTTTATTGCTGCAGCATTATAATTGCTGGTCATTTTATGAGAGGCAGTTTGTACATGCACACAGGGGCGGACTGGGAACTTAAAGTGGCCCTGGAAAAAATACTAAAAGTGGCCTTGTTTTGTAGTGGGGTCCAAATTGATGGAAGGCAGGGCCAGCAATACCATATTGTGGCACATTATACCACCCCAACAGAGCCAAATACCACAGTCCAGCACAAAGTACTTCCAGCAGCACAAAATACATCCCCAAAAACTTCCACTGTCCGGCTGTGAGGAGGGCTCAGGCAGCCCCCTGGGCATCGGCCCACCGGGAAATTTCCCTGTAAGGTCTATGGCCAATTCGCCCCTGCATGCACATGATCCCATGTCATTGTGGCTGTGTCATACAGCTAGCATCCACTGCATATGAAGCAAGCTCCACTTGTGAGTCCACTCCAAACATTCCCCATTCGCAAGTGGCATACAGTTGTGTTAAGGGGTTAATGTAAAGTCAGTAAGATCTATGATTGGAGCTAGAGGTAGAAACCCAATATTATGTGTAACTATCAAGTTTGTGTCCTGTCTGCTAGAGTGTAACCTTATGCTTGCTGCCTGAAACTGAGTAAACCAATGTTCAAGAGAAACCTTGGAAAGTCTGTGTGAGTCATTGCATCATCCTTGAATGGGGTAGTGTGCAATGGTCATAGGTGACAACAAGAGGGCATGCTGCCAAAAATAAGGGGTCTACTGGAAACTCCTGGAAGTGGTATACTTTAAGTATAAGTTTAGATTAAACTTTTTCAGGTTGTTTTCCCCCCCAGGGGTGAATGGGCCGTAAATCCTACAAGAAAATTTGCAGGTGGGCCAATGCTGTCAAGCGTCTTGGCACCATGACTCTCATGTGGCCTCGATTTCAGAGATGGACTATCTGAACTGATAAGTATATGGCAAAACGGTGGTGGGCACAGGAGCCCATAGCTTCCTGACCTGCTGTTCACCCTCATAGGAACAGACCACTAGACTTGAAGCTGCGGCAGTGTACAGATGGCATGCAGGCATCTCAGGCTTCAGACCCGGCCTAATTGTGTTGTCCTACCTTCTGTCAATTTGGTTGGGCCACTTTTAGGTGTTTTCCAGGGTCAATTTAAATTGCTAGTCCATCCCTGTTTTCCCAATAGGAACCTACTTGAAAGTTGCAGAATGCAAAGCTATACTCCTCTAATACATGTGGTATACACATCCAAAGGTACTCTATTATATGATATTTGTAACTGGTCACCAAACAATTAAAACAACAATATTTTTTTTGATTTTGCATTATTTTATTGATTTTTTGAGGCTGTACTTCAATATAAGGACAAAAATAAAATACAGTGTAGCGTTAGGTCATTACACAAACATGTGACGGATGAACACGCATATCATCATACAGCGAAGGACAGAGAAGGGGCGGCCGGAGTACAGAGTAGGCTCATACCCTTTATCACATCAACATTTTAAAGAAAATTGGAGCAGTTTTTGAGACAGAGCAGAACAAGTATTAATGTTGTACAAGATGCACGTATCCCTGTAAAAAAATATAAAAAAATTAGAGAAAAACAAACAGGAATAGAAAGTATGAGTAGGGCTTGTCTTCATGAGTAACTTCCTTTAAAGAATCATTGAACATACAACTCCCTTATATGATAAAGTGGTCCTTCATTTAAAAGTATTAGAAGGTCCTAAACCTAAAGGGGATGTCCAGTCTGTTGATACACAACCTATCCTCAGGATAGGCCATTAATATCAGATACTTGGGGGTCCTAAACCCCACACCACAACTAATCAGCTGTTTAGGGGTAGCTCCATAGCTACACAGTGTTTAATAAACACCAGTTTAAATAATAATTTTACCCCAAACAAATAAAATGCAATAATAGAAAGAAATTCCCTCTAAAGTTTTTTATAGCCTTTAAAGGGGTTTTCCAAGTTATATTTATTGAGGACCTATCCTCAGGATAGGTCATCAATATCAGATCGGCAGGGGTCCGACACTGGACACCCCTGCCGATCAGCTGTTTGAAGAGGAGGTGTGTGCCGTACCAGCGCTGCCTCCTCTTCACTGTTTACCTGCTCGCCGTAACATCAGTAGCAGTGAGCAGGTGTAATTACACCTAACCGCCCCATTCATTTTAATGGGACAGCTCGTTCCCATACACTTGTAATTACACCAGCTCACCGCTACTGATGTTACGGTGAGCAGGTAAACAATGAAGAAGAGGCAGCGCTGGCACGGCACGCACCTCCTCTTCAAACAGCTGATAGGCGGGGGTGCCCGGTGTCGGACCCCCACCGATCTGATATTGATGACCTATCCTGAGGATAATTCATCAATAAATATAACTCGGAGAACCCCTTTAAATCTCCTTTAAAACTAATATAATGTGAAGTATACCAAGAACTTACCTGGAGCACCTGAGGTTGAATCATCATCTGAAAATGACAAAGCATATAAAAAATAATTATAATCCTGTTCTAAAATAATCATTATAATGGATTGTATGGACATTTGAATATCTGAGACATGACCCAATCTCAGTTTAGTTTAGCTGTAAAAATAAAAAAAAGCCTTAATATATGTAACAAAAATCCCATAATTACATGAAGTTGCACATGCAGCCTTTGTAGTGTTTCATTCCACATGGGATGTAGCTTCAGCAACAAATCCACAGCAAAAGCTGCATGATATACATCCATCCGTGATGGAAATCTGCAGCACGCATTGCACAGGTCAATTTACATGGCAAATTTCTTAAAGGGAACATGTCACCATGATTCTGGACTATTATTTGTAGTCATAGATGGCTAGTACTGCAGATAAGGAGTCCAAAATGCCATTTTTTATTTTTCTACTGTCCACTGTTCCAGCGCAGTCAGCACTCAAAGCTGCACTGAAATACACAGTCCAGACTGCTGTGCTGCACTAACGTAATGGAGAGGACTCATGTGAGCATGCACAGCAGTCCTGACAATGTATTTCAGCAGAACAATGGCAGGCAGATGAGAAATAGTGATCTGGACTCCTTATCTGCAGTACTACTCGTATACGTAATAGTCCAAAATCGAGGTGACAGAGTACAGTACCTTTAAAATCACATCCATTTTGCCCATGCCAAAGACAGTTCTGTGGCAACAAGTCAGCACTGCTTTAGTTGTATGTGAACATACCCTTACTGTCCACAGCATAGCATCTTTTAGGGCTCCACACTAACCATCCTTATTAACATCACAAATATGGATACCGGCCGTGTGCGTTCTGGATTTTGCAGAATGGAAAGTCCAGCCCTTAATAGAACAGTCCTATCCTTGTCCATGAAACGGAGAAGTATTGGACATGTTCTATTTTTTTGTGGGTGCTGCGGAAAGAGCATACAGATTCGGACAGCACACGGTAGTGAATGGGTCTGCATCCGACATCAGTATTACTGAACTTAGGCTACTTTCACACTAGCGTTTTCTTTTTCCGGTATTGAGTTCCGTCATAGGGGCTCAATACCGGAAAAAAAAACGCTTCAGTTTTGCCCCCATTCATTGTCAATGGGGACAAAACTGAACTGAAGACAACGGAATGCTCCTAAAAGCTTTCAATGGAGTTCATGACGGATCCGTCCACAGTACACCACACATGACAGACACATACACACAGACATACACATATACATACACAGACATACTTACATGCTCCCAGCAGTTCCGCGCATCACAGGAGGAGGAGGACGGTGCACATAGGAAGATTCTCCCTCCAGCAGAGGTCGCTGTGGGGAATCTTCCTATGTGCGTGCCGTCCTCCTGCGCTGTGCGGAGCATGCTGGGAGCATGTAAGTATGTCTGTGTATGTGTGTGTGTGTGTGTATGTGTATGTGACACATGTGGGGCCGGAGCGCTGCTCTGGCTCCTCACGTGTACCTGCGGCAGCACGGATCCGGCTGCACCCTTCACCCGCCAGATCCGTGCTGCCGCTAATGTGAAAGAGGCCTTACAGTCCTGGAGTCCTTTGTAAAGAAATGTGTCACCAAAAATGTTATCCGCCAGTTAAAACCAGATAGTAACACATATCCTTTTTTCTAATCTGATTTTATTTTATGATTGCAGATTTTTAAATTCTATTTCCTGAACATGATTATGGGGGCGGCCATCTTGTCTGAGCTCTTCTTAACAGCGTTTAGAAAGAGTTCATTAAGAATTGCTTTACTGTAGCCCCATGGACCATAGACACAATGGTCAGGGGGGATCTCACTGACTTTTATAGGAGAGTTTTGTAGGCATGCTCAGAGGTCATTGTACAAGGGAAGAATAGATAAGCCTTGACAATTGCCTATTGTGAATGGTGGATCCTGTCTTATCTATAAACAGAGGTGATGTAATTACAGGCAGGATTAGAATGAGAGATAAGCAAATAACTGCACTAAAGTGATCTGTACAGACCAAGAAGTGCCTATTATTAGGCTTAGTGGCCAGTGCGAAAACTGCAGGATTGTATGCTTTTTGTTTAAACATAGATATTAAATATATATAAAAATAACATAATCAAAAAAACTTTACAATTATGTTTAACATAAAAACATGATTTAAACAATAGGTCATTTCCTGATGACACCTTCCCTTTGGGCTTACCCAACCTCCGAACTGATCACTAGGACCCAACCAGACGAGAAATTCTCCTTTGATCTGTGGCCACAGACAATCAAAGGTGTAACAGTTGGGATTGGAGCTACCTCTGATCCTGGCTGTAGAGCTAATGGCTGCTCTAAGAACCAAAGCTTCTAGTTACAGTTCGTTCGTGCAGCAGGAGCATTCCCAGAAGCAGCACAACGAAAGACAGTGGGTGGTCATTAAGGGGTTAAAGGCTAATTTTGTAGAACTTTGTATATTTTTTTTCAGACCCTGATAAATGTAGCAGCTGGTTGTGATCAATGCCATTTTACTGTCCAACCTGGGAATTAAAGTAAATTAAATATAAAACAAATTTTTACTCTTTCATCCTTCTTCAGTTTTTTGGAAGCAACTTAATTAGAAAGTGACTGCTCTCATTGGGCTCCTGTGTCTTACCTTGTCCATATGCTTCACTATACCTCACTATGTTACCGTTCTTCATTGTTCTGTGGGAGGTGGGCGAAGGGGATTTTGGAAGGGACAGAGGGAAGTGAAAAAGTAACAAAACAAGAAAAAAAAACATCTAATTTTAAAGGCGTTACTTTGTCTTTTAATAACACAATGCAAACGAATGTGATACATTTATTTAACCGGTGTATTTATTGTAACTGGAAAATGAAAATGTTATGGGCCCAGTAAGTGGATGCACCAGTCTAGTTAGCATGAATATATTAATGAATGCATTCATTAATGAATAAAGACTTTAATAAATACACTATTATTTATTTGCAAGACCTATAGCTTTTCCCCTGGCATCACTAATGTATGTTTGTCATGAACAATCCCAGGAATACAGGCAGGTAAAATAGCAGATTTATTAATACACCTACATTAGAAGTAGTAAAACTATTCATTTTATGTAAAATTCTATAAAATTAATTCTCCAGTCTTTTGTAAAACGTGCAAATAAGTAAACAAATTATAATAGAAAAATGTTATAATTATTTGTATTTTATTGTAAAAAATAAATAAATAACTACGTAAATTTTAATTGTTATTTAAAGCTTTGACCTTCAATTTAATTACATTTATAAAGTTTTCGTTTTTGAATGAATTTTTTTCACTTCCATATTACTAAACCTAAAGGGGTATTCGCATCTCAGATATTTATGACATATCCAAAGGATTTGCCATAAATGTGTGATATATATTTGGTTCCCACACTTGCTCAGTTGTGTTCCAAACTCCTATAGAAGTCAATAGAGAGAGCTGTCCATTTACAGCAACCTATCCATGCATGGCAGCCACTTTACCAGGGAGGATAGGGCTTGGAGGACCTCCATTCTGTAAATAGGTGTGGGTCCCAGAGGTGGGACCTGCATCTATCAGACTTTTATCATATATTCTGTGGATATAACATAACTATCTAAGATGGGAATACCCTTTAAACATATATTCTGTGATTTTCTGTGGTGGAAGGTGAACTAGCCTGGCACTTTCCAGTAACAATTTAATACTCACTTGATACACCTATGGGACCATAGGCCAAAACAAAAGTATTTTCATCACTTTGAGGAAAACTTGAGCGGAAACCAGAACATGACTACAAAGAAAGCATGTTATAAAAACCTATTAAAATTATAGAAATTGAATTCCTGAGAAATATTGTAATGAATAACACTTTTGTTGCAGAAATATTGGGGGTCATATATCAAGCTGAAATACACCTAAAAATCTGCGACTTCTCCCCGCTCACGCCAGGTAAAAAAAAGTGGGCGCGGTGTGGACAGGAAAGGGGACGGGGTGATAGGCCCGCCTCATTTACCATTTTTTACACGTAGACAAAGGTCTAAATGTAAGACAGCTCGGAATCTGTCTTACATTTAGATGTGGCGCTGGATACGCCAAAGTTATGAAGAGGCTGGTGCCTCTTCATAACTTTGGCGGAACCACTGCCAGCGATGGGGCTTTATTAAGACGGGTGTCTAAAACTCCAGTATTAATAAATATCGCCCATTATTCCTATATTCTCTTTGGTCAAACTCAGCCACCTTCCAAAAGTGCACTTAAAGAAGAACTCCCACAAAAATCTTTATTCTCTGACCTGTTAGAAAGGTGCATGATATAATCTGTAGTGAATGTCATCTTCTTATCAGAGGCTGAAATTGCACTCTCTTCTTATTGTAGCTGGGTCATGTGACCAATTCCCTGACCTCCAACTGACCCAGGACAACAAGCCAGTCATTCCTCTATTCATTCCTATGAGACTGAAAGTGAGGCTCCCATAGGAATGCATAGAAAATTAGACTTCCTGTCCATACATAAGGTGCTGTGTGAGTTGGTGGGTCTAATTCCTAGTCACATGACACAGATAAGAAACTTCAGGATGATATAACTCAAAAATTCAGCTACTGGTAAGAAAATAACATTAACTACAGATTATATCATGTACATTTCTAGCAGGACATGGAATAACATTTTTTGCGGTTCTTCTTTAAAGGGAAGCAATTTAGAAGAAAACATGGTTTTAAATTCTAAAATTCTTTCTGTCACCATTAAAGGGGTTATCTAAACTATAAAACATGCCCCCCCCAATGCCTGGGTTCCTCAAATATATTATACTTACCTTGCTCCCCAGCACCTGAGTCGCTCCTGATCCCCGCACGGCCATCGCTGTATCTCATCACAGGTGACGCTAGATAGGCTCATCCCCATCGCCTGATGTTTTGATTCCCAAGAGGGGGAGATGCAGTGGCGGCTGTGCGGAGATCAGGAGCAACGCGAGTGCAGGGGAGCGAGGTAAGTATAATCTATATGAGGGGCCCAGGCATTGGGAGGCAGGTTTTATAGTTTGGATAACCCCTTTAAGGGGGGCTCACAGTATGAATTTATTATTGAATTTAAAGGAGTTGGCCCATTTCAGACATTGATGGCATATCGCTAAGGTATGCCATCAGTGTCAGATAGGTGCAGGTCTCCAGAACAGGGTCCCCAGAGTGGAAGCAGAGAAGCTGCGCATGCGTGTCCACTACCTGTTCACTATTATGGGAGTTCCAAAAATAGCCAGGTGACGGCTTGCTTATTTCTGACAGTCCCATAGCTGGAATGGAGCAGTGACTGTACTTGGATGATGCACTCTCCATTCAACTTCCAAAAACCGCACGCTCATTCATGTATTTTGAGAACTCGAATAGAGATTAAGGCCTCATGCACACGATCATAGTTTGGGTCCGCATCAGCATTGTTTGCAGGTCGGATGCGGACCCATTGACTTCAATGGGGCTTCAAAAGATGAGGACAGCACTTTGTGTGCTTTTCACATCCACACATCCGTTCCACGGCCCCGAAAAAAAATGGAACATGTCCTATTCTTGTCCATATCAAGGATAGAACAGTTCTACTGAGAGCCGGAGGTTCTGTATACAAAATGTGTGGAACGCACGCGGCCGCCATCCGTGTTTTGTGGATCTGGAATTTATGGACCACAAAACGGACACAATCATTTACAAGAGGCCACATATACAGTGTGCTCACCTTCACTTCGGGACCTGTTCTGACATTGATAGCATATCTAGAGATTTGCCATCAGTGTGTGACATAGGAATAACCCGTTAATGATAGCAGTATAGTTCTGAATCGGGGATCTACAGCACCAACCCTATATTGAATTATTGCTCTATACAGTTTAGTTAATAATAACTTGGTGGCTATTGAAAATCCTTACAATAGAGAACCTCACTTACAGGTTTACATGTGTGTCTCGTGGTATCACAGATGCTTGCTTCACAGTGCAGAAATACTGAATCGTACTCTCCTACAAATTTGAACATCTGAACAGAGAAGCGTCCTTTGGTGGAGACTCCATTCTCCTTGACATTCACAGTTCCATCCCGCCTGTTAGGACATCTGTATGAAAGATAGTAATCAGATGACCTGCTGGCAATCTAGGGACTAGAGGATTAGGCTGTCAGAGGGTTAACACACTCACGTGCCTGCACTTGAGAGCCACAATCATTGCCCTAATATTAACATTCACACACCATGTAACACTGTCAGATAAGTCAGTGCCGCCATAACAGTCATCAGTAAAGTGCTCATAACAGATCCTCATAACAATGGTGCTGACTACAGTGCAGCCAGTGCCCCAAACCACCTCCGGCGACCACGCCTCTAGAAACATACCACAGTGCCGTTATAACATGGTCACCAACAAAGCCCCCATTTAGTGCCAGCCACAAGTCATTGTATAGTGCCACCACAAGTCATTGTATAGTGCCACCACAAGTCATTGTATAGTCCCAGCCCCAAGTCATTGTACAGTGCAGGCCACAACCCCCCTTATAGTGCCAGCTACAAGTCACTGTATAGTGCCGGCCACAAGTCACTGTATAGTGCCGGCCACAAGTCACTGTATAGTGCCGGCCACAAGTCACTGTATAGTGCTGGCCACAATTCACAGTATAGTGCCAGCCACAAGTCACTGTATAGTGCAGGCCACAAGTCACTGTATAGTGCAGGCCACAAGTCAGTGTATAGTGCTGGCCATAATTCACAGTATAGTGCCGGCCACAAGTCACTGTATAGTGCAGGCCACAAGTCACTGTATAGTGCCGGCCACAATTCACTGTATAGTGCCGGCCACAAGTCACTGCATAGTGCCGGCCACAAGTCACTGTATAGTGACGGCCACAAGTCACTGTATAGTGCAGGCCACAATTCGTCCTTTGGTGGAGACTCCATTCTCCTTGACATTCACAGTTCCATCCCGCCTGTTAGGACATCTGTATGAAAGATAGTAATCAGATGACCTGCTGGCAATCTAGGGACTAGAGGATTAGGCTGTCAGAGGGTTAACACACTCACGTGCCTGCACTTGAGAGCCACAATCATTGCCCTAATATTAACATTCACACACCATGTAACACTGTCAGATAAGTCAGTTCCGCCATAACAGTCATCAGTAAAGTGCTCATAACAGATCCTCATAACAATGGTGCTGACTACAGTGCAGCCAGTGCCCCAAACCACCTCCGGCGACCACGCCTCTAGAAACATACCACAGTGCCGTTATAACATGGTCACCAACAAAGCCCCCATTTAGTGCCAGCCACAAGTCATTGTATAGTGCCACCACAAGTCATTGTATAGTGCCACCACAAGTCATTGTATAGTCCCAGCCCCAAGTCATTGTACAGTGCAGGCCACAACCCCCCTTATAGTGCCAGCTACAAGTCACTGTATAGTGCCAGCCACAAGTAACTGTATAGTGCCGGCCACAAGTCACTGTATAGTGCAGGCCACAAGTCATTGTATAGTGCCAGCCACAAGTCATTGTATAGTGCCAGCCACAAGTCATTGTATAGTCCCAGCCCCAAGTCATTGTACAGTGCAGGCCACAACCCCCCTTATAGTGCCAGCTACAAGTCACTGTATAGTGCCAGCCACAAGTAACTGTATAGTGCCGGCCACAAGTCACTGTATAGTGCCGGCCACAAGTCAATGTATAGTGCAGGCCACAAGTCAATATATAGTGCTGGCCACAAGTCACTGTATAGTGCCGGCCACAAGTCACTGTATAGTACAGGCCACAAGTCACAGTATAGTGCCGGCCACGAGTCATTGTATAGTGCCAGCTACAAGTCACTGTATAGTGCAAACCACAAGTCACTGTATAGTGCCAGCCACAAGTCACTGTATAGTGCAAACCACAAGTCACTGTATAGTGCCAGCCACAAGTCACTGTATAGTGCCGGCCACAAGTCACTGTATAGTGCAGGCCACAAGTCAATGTATAGTGCTGGCCACAAGTCACTGTATAGTGCCGGCCACAAGTCACTGTATAGTGCCGGCCACAAGTCACTGTATAGTGCAGGCCACAAGTCACTGTATAGTGCCGGCCACAAGTCACTGTATAGTGCCGGCCACAAGTCACTGTATAGTGCCGGCCACAAGTCACTGTATAGTGCGGCCACAAGTCACTGTATAGTGCCGGCCACAAGTCACTGTATAGTGCTGGCCACAATTCACAGTATAGTGCCAGCCACAAGTCACTGTATAGTGCAGGCCACAAGTCACTGTATAGTGCAGGCCACAAGTCACTGTATAGTGCTGGCCATAATTCACAGTATAGTGCCGGCCCACAAGTCACTGTATAGTGCAGGCCACAAGTCACTGTATAGTGCCGGCCACAATTCACTGTATAGTGCCGGCCACAAGTCACTGTATAGTGCAGGCACAAGTCAATGTATAGTGCCGGCCACAAGTCACTGTATAGTGCCGGCCACAAGTCAATGTATAGTGCCGGCCACAAGTCACTGTATAGTGCCGGCCACAAGTCACTGTATAGTGCCGGCCACAAGTCACTGTATAGTGCCGGCCACAAGTCACTGTATAGTGCCGGCACAAGTCACTGTAGTACAAGTCACTGTATAGTGCCGGCCACAAGTCACTGTATAGTGCTGGCCACAATTCACAGTATAGTGCCAGCCACAAGTCACTGTATAGTGCAGGCCACAAGTCACTGTATAGTGCAGGCCACAAGTCAGTGTATAGTGCTGGCCATATTAATTCACAGTATAGTGCAGGCCACAAGTCACTGTATAGTGCAGCCACAAGTCACTGTTATAGTGCGGCCACAATTCACTGTATAGTGCCGGCCACAAGTCACTGCATAGTGCCGCGGCCACAAGTCACTGTATAGTGACCGGCCAAAGTCACTGTATAGTGCAGGCCACAATTCACAGTATAGTGCCAGCCACAAAGTCACTGTATAGTGCAGGCCACAAGTCACTGTATAGTGCCGGTCACAAGTCACTGTATAGTGCCGGCCACAAGTCACTGTATAGTGCCGTCACAAGTCACTGTATAGTGCAGGCCACAATTCACTGTATAGTGCCGGCCACAAGTCACTGTATAGTGCAGGCCACAAGTCACTGTATAGTGCCGGCCACAAGTCACTGTATAGTGCAGGCCACAAGTCACTGTATAGTGCAGGCCACAAGTCACCACTGTATAGTGCCAGCCACAAGTCACTGTATAGTGCAGGCCACAAGTCACTGCATAGTGCCGGTCACAAGTCACTGTATAGTGCCGGCCACAAGTCACTGTATAGTGCAGGCCACAAGTCACTGTATAATGCAGGCCACAAGTCACTGTATAGTGCAGGCCACAAGTCACTGTATTAGTGCAGGCCAACAAGTCACTGTATAGTGCCGGTCACAAGTCACTGTATTAGTGCAGGCCACAAGTCACTGTATAGTGCCGTCACAAGTCACTGTATAGTGCAGGCCACAAGTCACTGTATAGTGCAGGCCACAAGTCACAGTATAGTGCAGGCCACAAGTCACTGTATAATGCAGGCCACAAGTCACTGTATAGTGCAGGCCACAAGTCACTGTATAGTATAGTGCCAGGCCACAAGTCACTGTATAGTGCAGGCCACAAGTCACTGTATAGTGCCAGGCCACAAGTCAGTCACAGTATAGTGCAGGCCACAAGTCACTGTATAATGCAGGCCACAAGTCACTGTATAGTGCAGGCCACAAGTCACTGTATAGTGCAGGCCACAAGTCACTGTATAGTGCAGGCCACAAGTCACTGTATAGTGCAGGCCACAAGTCACAGTATAGTGCAGGCCACAAGTCACTGTATAGTGCCAGCCACAAGTCACTGTATAGTACAGGCCACAAGTCACTGTATAGTGCCGGCCACAAGTCACTGTATAGTAGTGCCGTCACTGCCACAAGTCACTGTATAGTGCCGGCCACAATAGTCACAAGTATGTAGTGCCGCCACAAGTCACAGTATAGTGCCACAAGCCACAAGTCACTGTATAGTGCAGGCCACAAGTCACTGTATAGTGCAGGCCACAAGTCACTGTATAGTGCTGTTATAGCACCACATTCACAGTATAGTGCAGGCCACAAGTCACTGTATAGTGCAGGCCACAAGTCACCACAAGTGTATAGTGCAGGCCACAAGTCACTGTATAGTGCAGGCCCACAAGTCACTGTATAGTGCAGGCAGCCACAAGTCACTGTATAGTGCAGGCCACAACAATAGTCCACCACAAGTCACTCACAGTATAGTGCAGGCCACAAGTCACTGTATAGTGCCCACAAGGTATAGTGCACAAGTCACTGTATAGTGCCGTCAGCCACAAGTCACTGTATAGTACAGTCCACAAGTCACTGTATAGTGCAGGCCACAATTCACTGTATAGTGCAGCCACAAGTCACAAGTCAGGCCACAAGTCACTGTATAGTGCAGGCCACAAGTCACTGTATAGTGCCAGGCCACACAAGTCACTCACTGTATAGTGCCAGCCACAAGTCCTGTATAGTACAGGCCACAGTCACTGTATAGTGCCACAAGGCCACAAGTCACTGTATAGTCACTGTATAGTGCAGGCCACAAGTCACTGTATAGTGCAGCCACAAGCCACAAGTCACCACAAGTGTATAGTGCAGGCCACAAGTCACTGTCCAGGTCACAAGTCCACTGTATAGTGCCAGTCCACAAGTCACTGTATAGTGCAGGCCACAAGTCACTGTATAGTGCAGGCCACAAAGTCACTGTATAGTGCCAGGCCACAAGTCACAGTCACTGTATAGTGCAGGCCACAATCACTGTCACTGTATAGTGCCGGTATAGTGCACAAAAGTCACTGTATAGTGCCAGCCACAAGTCACTGTATAGTGCAGTCACAGTCAGTCACAGTGTATAGTGCAGGCCACAAGTCACTGTATAGTGCAAGGCCACAAGTCACTGTATGCAGTGCATAGTATAGCCACAAGGTCACAAGTCACTGTATAGTTGCAGGCCACAAGTCACTGTATAGTCACTGTATAGTATAGCAGGCCACAAGTCACAGTATAGTGCAGGCCACAAGTCACTGTATAATGCAAGCCACAAGTCACTGTATAGTGCCAGGCCACAAGTCACTGTATAGTTAGTGCAGGCCACAAGTCACTGTATAGTGCCACAAAGTCAGTGTATAGGCAGGCCACAAGTCACAGTACAGTGCAGGCCACAAGTCACTGTATAATGCAGGCCACAAGTCACTGTATAGTGCAGGCCACAAGTCACTGTATAGTGCAGGCACCACAAGTCACAGTGTGCACAGTGCAGGCCACAAGTCACTGTATAGTGCCAGCCACAAGTCACAGTAGTAGTGCAGGCCACAAGTCACTGTATAGTGCCAGGCCACAAGTCACTGTATAGTACACAGTCACTGTATAGTACAGGCCACAAGTCACTGTATAGTTACAGGCCACAAGTCACTGTATAGTAGTGCAGGCCACAAGTCACTGTATAGTACAGGCCACAAGTCACTGTATAGTGTCACTGTATAGTACACCAGCCACACTGTATAGTACAGGTCACAAGGTATAGTGCAGCCACAAAGTCACTGTATAGTACAGGCCACAAAGTCACAGTATAGTGCCAGCCACAAGTCACTGTATAGTACAGGCCACAAGTCACTGTATAGTGCAGGCCCAAGTCAAGTCACTCACTGTATAGTGCCACAAGTCACACAAGTCACTGTATAGTGCAGGCCACAAGTCACTGTATAGTGCAGGCCACAAGTCACAGTACTATATAGTGCAGGCCACAAGTCACAGTATAGTGCAGGCCACAAGTCACTGTATAGTGCCAGCCACAAGTCACTGTATAGTGCAGGCACAAGTCACTGCCACAATTCACTGTATAGTACAGGCCACAAGTCACTGTATAGTACAGGCCACAAGTCACTGTATATATGCAGGCCACACGTCACTGTATAGTGCCAGGCCACAAGTCACTGTATAGTGCACAAGTCCACAAGTCACTGTATAGTGCAGGCCACAAGTCACTGTATATAGTCACTGTATAGTGCCAACCACAAGTCACTGTATAGTACAGGCCACAAGTCACTGTATAGTGCAGCCACAAGTCACTGTATAGTGCAGGCCACAAGTCACTGTATAGTGCCCACAGCCACAAGTCTGTATAGTTGCCAGGCCACAAGTCACTGTATAGTGCAGGCCACAAGTCAGGTACAGTGGCAGGCCACAAATCACAGTATAGTGCAGGCCACAAGTCACTGTATAGTGCCAGCCACAAGTCACTGTATAGTGCCACAAGTCACTGTATAGTGCAGGCCACAAGTCACTGTATAGTGCCAGCCACAAGTCACTGCATAGTGCCAGCCACAACCCCCATAATGGTGCCAGCCACAAAGTCCCTACATTCTGCCAGCCACAGAACCCCTATATAAATTCTTAAAGAACCAATATATTGTCAGCCATACCATCCCCATACTATAAGTGTGCCCTTCCTTACCTTTCCTCTTGACCTAAGACATCCTGAGATGAGTGAGACGCTATGACCTCTTTTACATTACACTGTTGGCAATTGTGAGTAAGGCAGAATTTTTTATTAATTAAATAAATATATATAAATATATCTATTTTTCAAGCTAGTTATCTTGCTCCACTCAATTCTGGGATGTCTCCAACCAAGAGGGAAGATAAAGAAGGACATGTCTCTTTCAGTCACAAGACGCATACAGCGCCAGTCACAGACAGCCCAGTCAGAGGCAGGCACAGAGATCTCTTACAGAGTTAGTCCCATACAGACTCGCCAGAAGGATCCCTATAGTGCCAGCCACAAAACCACAATGACAGCCACAGATAATCCATTCAGTGGCAGGCACTGAAACCCCTAATAGTGCCAGAAAAACAGCCCACATACAGTGCCAGTCACAGAGAACTCATACGGTGCCAGACACAGGGCCCTAATAAAGTGTCAGCCACGAGAACCCATAATCTTAACACACATACAATACATAAACCGGGGATTAGGTTGGTGATGGCTACAGCATCGTAACATAGTTCAGGTTATAATCCTACATTTTCTAGACGTACCTATTTTTTATTATATAATATTTCACCGGATCATAGAAATTCCTTGTTGGAGTAGCAAAGCAGTTCTTCATCACCACAACATACTGATACGAGTTTTCACCTTCCAGATTGATGGCAGCATACAGGGTGGCTTGTGTAGACAGTGTAATCTGATCATCTTCATACGGGGACGCGTAATTCTCATCTCTATACAGGACCATTTGTGCCCTGAATTGCCCAGTGCCTTCAATGTTCAAGGTCAGTGAACTGTAAAAATACGAAAGTTACTAACACTGAACATTGCTAGATGTACATCGGCTGAAGCAATCGTATGCTAATCATCGAGAGAGCCGTAGATGTATATACAAGCCCTGGAATCCATTAAAAGTCATCTATTCAGCACAATGGGCAACTAGGTCAGTTTTCCTTTACACCAGTTTGATAAATCTCCCCCTTAGTTTTTAAAATCTGTGGCACATTGGAATGTACATCTACATACTTACCACCGTTTCAGTTGGTAACATTTAAGCTCCACCCCTGAGGACACCCCCACCCAAGAACACCTTCTTGTGGCCAGTGTTTGTATTAGCCCCAACATTAGGGACAGCTAAAATTTGCAGTGACTATCTCTGAAAATCAGGGACAGTCCAGCCAACTTTGGGAAAGTTGGAGACTATGTGTCTTGTGTATAGCACATAGTAGGACATGGATACAAAATATGCAGGGGCAGACTGGCCTACCAGAGTACCAGAGGATCCTATGCTGGTCTCTGACTGAAATACAATAATGGGCCCCAAAGGTCCAGAAGAAGACAACCCATTTTGATGGTGACATTGGAGCCAATCACTTGTCAGTAGAGTCTAGTTAATGTTGCTTGATTCATGCGTAGCCTTGAGGACCTGGTTAGAGGTAGTCTGTCAACTCGATTTAGCTTAATAAACCAACACAATATACTGTAGCACACCTAAAGGGGTTTTCAGGTATTTACCTGCATGTTGTCTCCATTGTAGCAGTGGTGCAGTGTAATTACAGGGGTAGAGCACGTTCAGGTAAACAGTGAAGAGAACGCAGCTCCCACACTAGTGCCGCAGCCCCTTCAAACAGCTGATTAGCGGGGGTACTAGGTGTCAGACTCCCACCAATCTGAAACTGATGACCTGTCCTGAGGATAGGCCATCAATATCATGAAACCAGAAAACCCCTTTAAAGGGCATCTAAATTCCTAATAGTACTGAGAATACATTAAAATGTGTGATTGTTATAATCAAAAAAGCTGAAAAGCAAATCTGGGGCAAGCTGCTGGAATATCTCAGTGGCCACAATCATTCATTCCAGGAAGCCGCCATCACGGTAGCGTAGCCATTATTTTCAGACATACAGTGTGCTTTAGTGTTACTGAGGGGCGTAGCTAACGGCTCATGGGCCCTGGTGCAAGAGTTAAGCTTGGGCCCCCTTCCCTCAGTACTTCGCGGGCAGGGGCGGGGAGGCAAATGGCCTTCATGCTGCCTGAGGTAAAAATTGAACTGGCAACCCCCCATGCCAAATTCTTGACCTAAACCCTTCCCTCCAGCCAAAGATGTAACTTGATCAGCATGCATTTTCTATTATACTGGTGTCTTTTTATGCAGCCCAAGGGTCTTTGGGCCCCCTCAGGCTCCTGGGCCCGGTAGCGACTGCTACCTCTGCACCCCTTATAGCTACGCCCCTGGTGTTACTCTTACCTGCTGGGGTATTAAAGTATAACAGAGCTCCAGATTGCATTACCTTACAATTGGTTTTAGTGAATTATCCAGAGTCAGCTGTAAATCCAGCGGATACGAGCAAGAAAATTCCAGTTGAACTTCATAACTTCTTATGATGAGCTCGTCTGTACTCATTTGCACAAACATTGTGTTTCTGTAAGTTGCGTGTGTTTCATTAGTCTAAAAAAAATCAATGTCACATTAAAGGGACACCATCATCACCATGGCTATGATTGTTAACAGGAGCAAAGCTTTGTCACAGCATATGAATGGTCTTCTTATGTCTTCTGTACATGGGAAAAGATAACATTGGTGAAGTCTCTTTTTTGAACCTCTTTGGCACGTCTTAGAGATTTCTGTTGCTGAGAGTCTCATACAATACTCTATGAATCTGGGTGTGCTCAGAATGTCACAGCCGATTTGCAATGACATTAACAATGACATTATCAGCGCTGTTTCCCTGGTACCATAAGTAAGGACCACAATACCCTTGCCACCAAAAATACTAGCAACACTTATCCAAGAAGGACACACCACATTATATTCTCCTGCTCTCAGTTGCACAATGGCACAGCAGAAGGATGCAGCTGTCTTCTGACTGCCAAGTGTTTCTCTGTGGTTGTCAATAGCACTGTGTGAGCATACTTACTGTCAAATAATTTCCACATGCTCCGTCTTGAAGTGGAGTAGAAGCTGAAAAGACACCATGGTTCTTCCACTCTTTATAACCAACACAGTTGCTATCTCGGAGGTGGATATTGGTGACATTAAGGTTAAGTTTTCTCAGTTGGCAGCTGTGGAAAGAAGCTGTAATCTCCTGTGTACCACACTCTAGATCAAGGCCCACATCTTCCATATCTATACAGAGAAAATTATAATAATGTAATTCATTTAGAAATAATACATCTGTGTCAGGCACTCCGTGATTGGGTTCCAACACAGGAGCAGAAAAACTAAATGCAAGAAAAACTGGATTTATCTGCAACACGGGCTCCTAATGGAGCCTTCAAGGCAGATGAGATCTCAGCCTTAGCAAATGCCAAAGTACAGTATGTCCTTTTGTATACCATACACATACAGTATCTTTCATGTCCTCCCGCAGTTATTGTAAGGTCATAATTGTTACATCTGTCATTAAACACTGTGGCAGAGACATTAAGTGTCTTTCAGGACTTCTGTCTCTTGTAGATATTGCCATACCCATTTAAACCTGCATAATGAATGACTATGCCCATGATAAATTTCTATCATCGTCTCTTAAGGGTCTATTCACATAGCCGTATTATGGATCCATCATACTGCACCAGTAGAAAAATATGGAGTCATATTGTACTTCCGTATGCCACTTTCATACGGGCTCTGTGGGCTTTGGACCATCTACATTCCGACATATCACTACACATGCCTATGATTCAAAACCATAGGGACTTGGCATGGCACCATAGTCTTTGTGACTTTGCAATGTGCATGAGACCTTAAAATGTAACTGATTTCAGTTAACTTCACATATCCGTTTTGTTCGCAAATTGCAGATCCACAAAACAAGGCTACCAGTCATGTCAGTTCCGCATTTTGCCGATCGATTACATCCTACATCCGACTAGGACATGTTCTATTTTCTTTTTGCACCTGTGTACATGTGTGTCTACGTGAGGAATAACACTATTTCTGCCTATTATATAGCTTGTATCTGCCATTTTTAGCAGTTTTTTTCACTGCAATCTGTATGCATTAGAGATAAGCGAACTGATTCATCTTTTCAGCATGAGATCTTCCCCTGCTAGGGGCTATCCCCGCTGCTGAAGAAGCTCCCCCTGCTGCTTGATTGACAGGGCTGAACATTACACCTGCACCTGACATTCTTGTGCCTGCGCCAGTGCTCAGAGTAGCGGTACAAGTGCAGAAGCTCTACTTCTGCTACCAGAGCAGACTGTGAAGGCGTCTATACACTTCTGGGCAGTGGCACATGAACAACCGTTGCTCCAGAAGTAGAGCCTCTGCAGTTGTGCCGCTACTCGGAGCAGCGGCGCAGGCACAAGATTGTCAGGTCCAGGTGAAATGTTCAGTCCTGTCAATCAAGCAGAAGGGGGAGCTTCTTCAGCAGCAGGGACAGCCTCTAGCAGATGACGAACTCTTGTTGATAAGACAATTGATTATTAAAAATCAGTTCACTCCTGTTCTGTGTGTTCTATGTTTTTTCTGAGCTAATAGCTAAATTAATGTATGCTCATGGCAGTGGCGTACATAGACAAGTAAGGGCTCCATAGCAATGATCAAACCAGGCCCCCCACAAAGGACAGAAGTTCAACCTCAGAAGCAGCAACAGTAGTAATAGAGGACAAAAAACAGCAGCACTGAGCAGTTTAGATGTAAATCTAGAAGTGAAGACAGTAAATCACTTACAAAGAAGCAGTGGCCTCACTGTGCAGTTTCTCTGCCTTGTCTCCAGCAGCCCCTCCCTTTCTAACCTCCTTCTTCCCTCTTCTAAGACTTTATGTAATCTGATACTTAAAGGGAACCTGTCATCTCCGAAACACCCCTGAACTAGAGTAAGCGGTGTATAGTGTAAGTGATGCTGAATCCAATTATGTAATTTTTATCTTCATACTCACTTCGATTCTGACGCTGTGCTCCCACAAACCTGCAGTAAAATACATTGAGAGGACTCTTCTTTGAGTCCTCTCCATTATGTGAGTGAGCACTGGAGTCTAGTGAGTGCATTTTACTGCTGGTTTGTGGGAGCACAGTGTCGAAATGGAAGTGAGTATGAAGATAAAAATTACATAATCGGATTCAGCATCACTTACACTATATACTGCTTACTCTGGTTCAGGGGGTGTTTCGGAGATGACAGGTTCCCTTTAAGTGAGTAGGCAGCCCGTCTTCACTGAAGATCGATATGAGCACTGACTTGATAGATAGAGAAGAGGAAGGGGAGCAGGAAAGGAGTCTGATATGAGGAGAAGGAAGCATTTTTTTCTATATATAAGATATATTACAAAGTTTCTTATACAATTGCCTCTACTATAATTTATGAAAAATTATGCAATAGTTACTCTAAATAAATGCAATTTAACAAAATCTTGAAATCCAGTTTCCCATACCATTGACTTGACGGCCATTTTTACAGACACATGTGTATTTCCCAGAATCCAGTTTGCATTCTTCATCTTCTGTACAGGGGCATATATCTTTCATTGTAGCAGGGTCTAAAATAATGTATAGTATGGTATTATATTAATCTAATATTTTACAACAATGATATCTTATGTGAATATCTCAATGTACCTGTGCAATAAGCTAAGCTGCAGGATGGCACTCCATTTATATTATACACGTGGTATCCACCTGGACAAGCCTTGATCTGGACACCAGTTGACCAGTGACAGCATTCTCCACCCCAGTGAGCACAAGCTGTATAATTTACAATTCCTTCTCCTTCTGATGGATGTTTCCCATTTATCCACATAGGGGCATCTGTATTGCACTGCTTTTCAGGCACGCAGGTTTCTGGCATCCGAATGCCTCCAGGGCTTGTAAATCTGTACCATCCAGATAAGAGACTATCACATTTAGAACCATGACCGCTATCAATGCTTCTCCAAGGCTCATTGAGCAAGGTATAATTAGAGCAAGGGTCGAAACAGGTAAAATATCCTTTAAACTTTTTACAGTCCATGCCTTGCTGACAAAGACCTGCCATACATTCATCAACTTCACACTCAAAGCCATTTCCGTAGTAGCCGTATGGACATGCACAAGAGTAGCCGCCATAAGTGTTTGTGCATTGCGCTAGAGGATGACACGAAGTGAGATTTCTGTCAGAACATTCATCAATATCAACACAAATCTCTGAATGGTTTTTGGTGAATCCTGGGGGGCATTCACATCTGTATGACCCATACGTGTTTACACAGACACCAGAGCAGTTGTTGGTCCAAGAATAGGCACATTCATCAATGTCGGAGCACTTGAATCCATCGCCGATCAACCCGTTTTTACATTGGCATTCTTTTATTCTTGAGGAACCTTCACAGGTAGCATTAGGGTGACACTTAGAGCAGCTAGTGGTAGCTAGGGTACAAAAATAGCATCAATGACATAAAGCAAAATATTCTCCTGATCTTCTAATTGAAATGCATAATGTAAAAATCATAGTTGCTAAGTTAAAAATTTTAATGGCATTTACATAATTTTTAAATAAAAAAATATTATTCCACCTGTTTAAGATTCACATAAAAAAACGTGGTACTTTGAGGCAAAAACTGTGCAGGCACCGTAATGGTCAGGTCTGTTATAATATTAATCCAGAACATAAAGTTGACTTACCAGAGATGTTTGTTGCTGAAAGAAAAATGAGACAAAAATTAGATATTCGATATGGGCATACAATAATATAATTATGATTTATAATCAAAACGATGTGAGGGTGGAGGACAACCTCTTCGGAATCGCATTAGACCTGTTCACACTAGAGTCATGGCTTCATTTTATAACGGAGCCATGACCACGAAAATGAATCGATTTTCTTTAGGATCCAAATGGATCCAGACTGACCCTTTTAACCTACAGGTCAGTACGGGGTTCTAGTATTTTTAACAGCAAGAAGAGTACTTTGGACTATGGTATTCTTAGTGTCAAAAATACTGAAAAGTCTGAAGGGAACCTTGAGACAACCCTATAGCACATGTGTGAGCAGAGCTTTTGTTTTGGAATTATAAGGGGCAATGGTATAAAAGAGGGCATCATGTAGATGGTTGCCTGTAAAATGGTCAGCTTATTTCTACTGATGTAATTTAAAGGGGGCAATGGTATAAAAGAGGGCACCATGTAGATGGTTGCCTGTAAAATGGTCAGGTTATTTCTACTGATGTAATTTAAAGGGGTTTCTACAAATAACCTATCTATAGGAATCAACTACTGGGCCTCTCACCAATTGTCAGGGTACAGCCAAACGGTCAGGTTTCTGCATGCAGTATTGGATGCCAAAACCCGGGGTAATTTAAAAAAAAGAGGAGAAGTTGTATCTGTCCTTTATACTTTCTTTCCTATTATGAACCACTCCTGATTTTGACTTCCAAACCTGCATCAAGAAACCTGACTGTGTGGCCGTACCCTAAGAATGGTGGACCTGTGGAGAACCTGGCTCCTAAGCAAGCATAAACCTGGCACATTCTTTGCAAGTCCATCGGAGATATGGACACAGCCAAGTTCTTAATACATGTCCTCCAATTAGCAGTTGACCATATTATATGGAAAAATTGTTGGAGTCCTTTTTTGAAGTACTCAGTGATGGTTCTATTGGTCAGTCCACCACCTATCCAGTATATAAATAATGCACATTATTTTTAGAAAAAAAAAAACTTTAAATTAACCCTCTGGTTCAAGAAACAAAAAATTACAATAACTGGGAAAAAAATCGCAAACTTTCCTGGTGCCCTACTTTTCATCTTTTCAGCTGCAGATCTTTAATTCCTTGAGCTCCTCTTGTGCTATTCATGATGACCACACTACTTCTCAGACCACCTGATGCACACTGCAGATTTAATAGTCGAATACACTTCCTGCTTGTCCATCCCTGCTCTTGGACTGGGTAGCAGTGTTCACATGACACAAGGTCAGCAGGAAGTATCTTGGACTACCAAATGCACAGCATACATCAGATGAGAGTCTTGGATGAAAGAAGAGGAACCTGGGAATTTGTGGATCTGCAGCTAAAAAGATGGAAAAGAGGACACCATGTAAGTGTTGTTTCTTTCCCAGTTAATGTGAATTTATTTTCATGAACCAGAGGATCGCTTTAAATTGCATGAAAAACATTACTACAAATCTGTTAGGATATTTGAACGTTATAGAAGATGATTCCCAATTCTGGATCCCCCTGCCACGTAAAGCAGTTGTCTATGATAAGATTAAGCATCGGCTATATATTATAAATATCATAAAAAAGGTTTATGATTAGAAGTCTGTCATGACTTATACCTATTAGTCCTTCCACAGTCAAAGAGTGTCTTCCTTCACCCACACAATTTAGTTTCCATGTTCCTCTACGGGGAGTCTTTACTACATACACAGATCCCCAACTTTCAGTCACAATTGTTTCCATTGCCACCAACTTAGCTAGAAAAAAAATAATATTTCACATTAATAACTTTGGATTTTGCACATAAAGGAGGTTTATAAACCTTTAAGGGATATTTCCATCTAAGACATTGATGTCATATCGCTAGGATATGCTACCATTGCCAGATAGGTGTGGGTCCCACCTCTGACGGGTCCCTGAGGTCAGACCCCGCTGATCATCACTTAATGGTTTATTCAAAGGATATCCTTAGGGGTTGTCTGATGTTATGATGCTGATGACCCTTCCTCAGGATAGGTCATCAATATCAGTTGGTGAAGGTCTTAATCCTGGCATTACCACAATCAGCTATTTGAAGGGCCTGCAGTGCTCGAGTAAAAGGTAGTTCCTCCTCAATGATTGCCTGACCCAAATCATCATTGTAGCAGTGCTGCAGTGTAATTACGGCTCCTTCTCGCATTCAAGTGAATGGGACAAACAGCTAATAATTATAGCACCATCAATCTGATATTGGTGACTTATCCTTAGGATAGGCCATCAATATCATGAAGACAGACAACCCCTTTAAAGGGGTTTTCATATAGTTCACACCTTTCCTTTGGATAGGAGAAAGGGTCTGATCAGCAAGACCTCCACCGATCATGAGATTGGTCCCAAGTTTCATGTGAGCAGCAGTAGAGCATGTGTGCTCCATACTGGATTGTTGGTTTTTGGGATGTACTAATCATCTGTAAATATAAGCACTTACCATTTGGACCAAGTATTGAGAGTGTAGAAATGACTCCATCAGTCATCACTATGATTTTAGTGAATGAAGCAGCAACTACAAATTTGCCAGAATTACTGCCATTAAGGTATTCTGCGGAGAAGAGTCGCACTGAAGTATTTATCGGTCTTGAAAGAGTGAAGTCCAAGTAATTAAATACCTGTGAATAACAGGAGAATAAGTAAGCGAATAGTTAAGTTGTATCTGTACTATATGTTATACTGCAGGGTGTCATCCTCTTCTCCGGTGATTGAGGCACACATTGGACCCTAGTTTAGCCAACAGCTGTTCCTCTTGACGCTTCCATAGCCATGTAAGATCGGTTCTGCATGCATGTGTAAACCTCTGCCAGAAACCACCGGTGGCGGCTTATCTCCCATAAGAACAAAAGGTTTGGACATGTTGAAATCCAACTGCCACATCCTTTTCTTTCCTGGCACTTTCCATTGGAGGAAATTCAGAAGGATCTTATACGCGTTTGATTGGTCATTCAGTCCTGCTTAAATTTGTGGGTCTGGTGGAAATTAATTTAAAGTGTATGGATAGCTTAAAGAGGCTTTTTTTTTTAAATTTTATATTATTGGCTTATCCTCAGAATAGGTCATCAATATCTGATCAGTGGGGGTTCAACTCCTGGCAACCTCACTGATCAGCTACTTGAAAAACCGCAGCATCTAGTATACCTAGAAAACCACCATACGTTCTATAGTACTTTCTTGGTATTGCAACTCAATCCCATTCACTTGAATGGAACTGAGCTGCACAAAGGCCATGTAACCAATGGATGTGATATCACAGGCCAAAGAAGAAGCTAAATCGCTTGCTCTGTCCAATGGCTGATCAGCGGAGGTGCCAGGAGTCGGACTCCTACCAATGGTCATCCATAGAGAAATCCTATAAAACCCAAACTCCACTGTGTGTCCCTGTTTGGCATGATAACTGTCAGATTAACAACCATTACCATTTTGCTACTAATTCCTTATCAAATCCCACACGTACAGCATCAGCAGCCGCTAGCACTAATCGTCCTTTTGGTTAAGGAATTTAAAGGTGCAGTATTATATTTAATTTCTTAACACTTTTAGGCATGGGAGTTCCCTTCTCAAAAAGATACAAATGAGCAAAAATGTCAAATTCCAGCCACTAAACTCTATGATGAAGATGGCAATAATCATTGATGTTCAATGAAATGAATCATAAATGCTCAATATCCTCATCCTTTGTATTCCTACAGTATGATCCTGTATGAGTACACTGTGAATGACACACCTCAAGAGAGAACATGTCCCTCATAATTTCTTAGAGTAAATTACAGTATTATTGTACTGCAAAGATCGGGATGCAAATGTGTCATTGTGATGGCTAATTTTTCATAGTGGTGTAAGACTTGAATCATTTGCTAAATCCTTAAATTGCCATGAAGCTTAGCATTATGTATATATTATGTTATGTACTACCGTATATCAACCAGTTCTCTTCTTTACCATATACCAATTTTATTGAACACAAAAAATACACTTTTAAAAAATATAAAGCAGTACTGGCTGACCGCATATCAAAACCAGGACTAAACCAGGACTAAGGGGGTTCTCTAGCTCTGGCAGTCTATCCTTCAAGATACCGGTTGAGATAAAAATCCAAGCTGGCACTCTCACTACCTGAGGGCTCATGCACACGACCGGGGCCGGCTCGTGGCCGTATTGCGGCCCGCATACGCCAGGTCCGCAATACACGGGCACCAGCAGTGTGCAGCCCGCATCACGGATCGTGGACCCATTCACTTCAATGGGTCCACAATCACGGAGATGCGGAATGGAGGCACAGATCGGAACACCACGACAGCACTACGGTGTGCTTCCGTGGTGTTTCTGACTGTGCCTCCGCACCGCAAAAAAGTAGTGCATGTACTACTTTTTTGTGGTGCGGTCTGTTGGATGCGGATCGCGGACCCCATTCAAGTGAATGGGTCCGTGATCCGAAAGCGGCGGCCCCACAATCAATGCCCGTGCACGTGGGCACTGACAGCACACGTTCGTGTGCATGAACCTTGACAATGAGGTATAATGTTTTAATAGGTAGATATACTAAAGGATATGAACTAGGGCAGGGATGCTCAACCTGCGGCCCTACAGCTGTTGCAAAACTACAACTCCCAGCATGCCTGGACAGCCTACACCTATCAGCCTATACAGCAGGGCATGTTGGTAGGTGTAGTTTTACAACAGCTGGAGGGCCGCAGGTTGAACATCCCTGAACTACGGAAATGTATGCAGGATCTACAGTAAGTGTAGCTCCTTATTACATACAGGAGAGATACTGAAATTGTCGCTTATTCAATTGTGTATACAAGTTTGATTATTAAAATAAACCTGAAATAAATATGAAAAAAGTAGTTATAGCATTATTAATGCTATTAAACAAGGCATATTGCCTGGTAGGGTTGATCCTGGTGATTGAAACGATGCATTTTGAGATCAGTCAGTTGGAGCACCAAAAGGCTGGCTGTAGAGCTTAGAGCACTGCACCTCCTCTTTGATTGACAGGGCTAACAACCCTGTCTTCTTGTGTCTGTGCTTCTTGTGTGATTATATAGCGTCATTGGTGTATGTGGGTTTTATCAAAATTATGCATTCCCCTAAGAATGTGAATTATATGAATGCAATCATTGGTGGCAGTGAGTCCTCTGCAGCGGGGAGCCAGCGCTGAGCAGAGATAATACTTACCTTTCCCTACTGCCGGCAGCTTTGCTCCACCAGCACATCCACTTCCAGTTGGACTGACAAACCGGCAGTTTCACACACAGCACAGGCACCATTAGATTTACAAGTTTATAAGCCCTGTCATTTAAAGAGGAGGTGGGAGTGTAATCAGGGGCGTAACGACCGGGTCCGGCGGGGGATGGGGCCCATTGCACAGCGCTCTGACAGGGCCTGGCATGAAGTACAGTCAGAACGCTCTTCCACTATGTGTAATATGCGCCGCAGGGGGAGCACAGGGGAGCAAGGAGGGCGGGGGTGCAGCACTTACACTGGCCCGGCAATTCTTGTCACTGCCGGGCTGATGGTCTCCATAATGAAGCAGGGAGCTCCTTGCTTCACTGCTCTTCTTATCTCCAGCGCTCCCCCTGCAGGCCACACATGGCGCTGCTGGCTGTGGGAGGAGCGCTGAAAGCCCGGCAAGAGGCCTCCAGCACAGCCAGCAGCAGTGATGTGAGAGCGGGAGCGCGTCCTCAGGGAAGAAGGTAAGTGGGTTTTTTTGGTTTTTTTTTAAAGCTGCAGATTGGAGGCAAAAGGGGGGTAACAGAGTGAGGGGGCATAAAAGTGGGCACATTATTAAGGGGGGAACCTAATCTGGCATAATTACTTTGAGTGAGGGGGGCACCTAATCTGGTATACCTACTGGGAGGGGGCACCTATGTGGGCATAACTACTGGGAGGGGGCACCTATGTGGGCATAACTACTGAGAGGGGGTACGTATCTGGCCATAACTACTGTGAGGGGGCACATATCTGGCATAACTACTGAGAGGCGGCACATATCTGGCATAACTACTGAGAGGCGGCACATATCTGGCCATAACCACTGTGAGGGGGCACATATCTGGCCATAACCACTGTGAGGGGGCACATATCTGGCCATAACCACTGTAAGGGGGCACATATCTGGCCATAACCACTGTGAGGGGGCACATATCTGGCCATAACCACTGTGAGGGGGCACATATCTGGCCATAACCACTGTGAGGGGGCACATATCTGGCCATAACCACTGTGAGGGGGCACATAATCTGGCCATAATCACTGTGAGGGGGCACATATCTGGCCATAACCACTGTGAGGAGGCACATATCTGGAATAACCACTGTGAGGGGGCACATATGTGGGCATAACTACTATGAGGGGCACAATGTGGGTATTAGTGCTCTGTGGTAGCACTTAGGGGAAATGTCCTAGATTACCCTGCTATACATTGGCATGGCTCAGTCTTACAGGCCAGCACAGCGCCCCCTGCTGTGATTTCACCGGGCAGTCACCGTCCCTTCCTTATGTGATTATTCTTTTTTTCTCTAACACCACAGGGACCTTGTTCTGGATCCAGCGGACATCACGTCGATGCCAGCGATACACTGGATGAGGTAGGACCAGATTTTATTAGTTAGGACTGGGTGTAGCCCTGCATTGGTGTAAGTGCTTAGTGTGAAAAAAAATTGACGCCTTTTTGTATAAATGGGGGGGGCCAAACTTTGCACTGGGGCCCATTATACTCTAGTTACGCCACTGAGTGTAATGAGCACTAGGGACAAAGTTGTAGAAGTGCTCAAAGCACTACAGCCTGCTCCTTGGTGCTCCAACTGCCTGATTTGCTAAAGATAAAAACCCTGGTATCTCTGCAAAGCTGCAACCTACAAAAATAAATAAGGTATTTTTTTAATCAGGATCAACTCTACCTTAATCAGGATCAACCCAACCTTAAGCTAGATCAACCCTACCAGGCAATATGCCTGGTTTAATAGAGTTGTTCATGCTGAGAGAGGTTCTTTAAATTAAGTATTATTGAAATATATATTCAATAAAAATATTGTTATGGTTTTTTTATGTATATTATATTTCCTGTCTGGTAGCACCCCCTGCTATGCAGGGGAGGATAGGGTTAACAAGAGCTCATTGCAGTGCATCCTAGGAGATGCAAGTGCTTTATGAGCTGCTGCCCACACATAGAAAGGGAAGAAAGACCTCTAGGTATGCAAGTATAAAAAAAAAGTTTTACATTTGTGGGACAACCCCTTTAATTTATATACTTTGTAAATGTTAATTAGGGTAAGGCCTCACAGAGCGGTTTCTAGGTAGCCACAACGCAGTCAAAAATCTTGCCAATATGATTTTCATTGCAGTTTTCAAATTGATAATTAATGGCTGCCTTAATGACTGTCTTTTCTCAGCCTCCCAGAAGCTGCTCCATGGAGCCTTACCCAAAAAGGTCTTGCACTTATTTACCTTGCTCATTTCTGAAAGATTGATGTTAAACACATGGCCAAAGCTCTTACTGGCAATATCTCTGTAGATTAAAAACTGGGGGTCATCTAAGCCACCACACAGACCAGTGATCAAAAAGAAAACCTGCAAAGGAGAGATAGTGGTTGTTACTGAGAAATATAATACGGGCCACACATGGTAGAAAGCACACATAAAATCCTCAAGCTTGTTTTCTTGGAACTCTGTTGTTCCTTTGTTATTACCATTCCCCTTATCTAAGGGGCGTGTCCCTACAGAGTCAGCTATGACTGGGCTGTGTCAGAATGTATAAAGACACACCCAAATTGTCAATTTATTCATCAATTTCTAGGCAAAATAACATAGGGACAGCACAAGGCAAAGTTCTAACAAAAGAAAATTACTATTTCATGTGGAATTCAATTATTTACTATTGCAGGCAGATTTAGGAGAGCGGACAGGTTAAATTTGTGTTCATCTTGTTACCTGAGAGTTCTTGGATGATATAATTGAATATATGTTTTTTATTAAAGTTTGATTATTGTAGTCTTTTGCAGATGCGTCTGTTAGGACCATGATGACTGAACGGTCAGGTGACACTTTCAGGCCCAATTCAAGACCTTCCATGGCCAGTTCAGGACAGTCACCTCCTCCACTTGCAGAAAGATTATCAAAGAAATATCCAAACTCGTTTCGTGAACTGGTGTTTTTGGTTGGTCCAATCACTGAAACAAAGAAATATAGCCAATGTTTCATTTCATTGTAAAGTTCTAACATATGATATGTTCTAATTATCTTAAAGGCTAGGAGCAATTATTTTTATTGTTATTGCATAGTACCCTCAAGTCCTTTCTTCAATTGGTCTTGACTCTTTATTAAAGGGGAACACCAAGCAATACCAAGCACAGCCGCTAGACAGTGTAGACAATAACTGGTTTAGGTCTTCCCCTGTCACATCCTTAAGGCTTGTAAAAGAGCTGGATCTTGACATTGGGGCCACGTAATATGGTGGGTCTAGTGATCTCTATGATGGGGATGCCCCTTTGCTTGGTTTTCTTTCCCTGGAGGGATATCTGGCTTTCACTGCATTGAAGTGAAATGCAGTTATTTTGCATGCTAAACAATGTACGGCGCTGTGCTTGGTATTCTGCAAGGAGGCCTCGGTGCTCGCCGGAGCACCTCTGCCACTTCAAATAGCTGATCACTGAGGATAGACCATCAATACAGAAGACCCAGAAAGTGCCCTCAAAGATTTTTATCAGTTTTTTCTCTACAACATTCACTTTCAGTGCATCTGAAGACTGTTACTTCCCCCTTCTCAATGAATTTGTCAGGGAGCTGCTTTGACTGCTCAATCTGTACTTTCCTATCAGCTCATATACACCTATTGTAACTAAATTCTTATTGGTTTGATAAGAATATAGCTTGAGTGTTTATGAGCTGTCAAGAGTTCAGAGATAATGCCTATAGACTGAGCATTCAGAGCAGCACTCTGGCCCATTTACTGAGAAGAGGTTAAGTAACAGATTGCAGATGCGGTGAAAGTGAAAGCTGTAGTGGAAAAACTTGAACACAAAATTTAATTTGGCTCTTTTTGATTTCAATAGAGAATAAATGTCCTCAGTTTGGGGCACTCTCTGGCATCAAATGCCCTAATACGGCTAAAGTAGACAAATCCTGTGGGTTTTTTAGTTCCTGTTCGAGGCACACATTCCAGGTATGAGTGTTATCAGACGTGTTATGATGTCATTGATGTGACACACATGTGATATCTTATGGCTAGGACATCTGTAAATATCACTACACATCGTAGGTCAGGGTACTGTATATTTCACTTCACAGATATGCATGCTACTGTAGTAAAATAAAAGAAAAAAATGTAATAGTTAAGAATCAGATATATTACTTGGATCATTAAACTCCACCATTGTATATGTGCGAACTCCACATGGAAATCGTGCTGAAACTCTATCAAGAAGCCAACCATTGACCATTTTTAGCTGGGTCAGATCATTGCTCATAGAACCACTTACGTCCACCACATATGTCAGAGAAGAGGACTCTGTAATAAAAAAAGAAGAATAAATTAGATAATCCCTCTCAATCAGATCCTCCAGTCATACTCCCCTCTATTACATCTTTGTATCCTACAAAATATATGTTAGCATGAAGTAGGGGCAAATATAAGAATGCATGGCTGCAGAATCAGACTACACAGATCTGCATGTGAGCTGTTGACCCCAAATTGTAGGAGACTGATTTAGTAAAGATTTTTGGCAAAGCTGGGAATAGTATAATGAACAGCAATATACAGTATATTCTATTTTCACCCACGGCCCACCCTCCACGTGCCAAGCCCTTACATCTCTCTCAAGAGTTTTCTTATCAAACAATCAATAGAAGTTAGACACATACACCCCCACCTCCCCCATGCAAAGATGTTCTATAGTAGCTGGGCAATGTATCATATGCAACAATCAACAAACTTCTGCAGAACTTCACATACTGTAGGATAAGTTGGGTATTCATGGCAGTTATTGACAAGAAAGTTCAGTTTCTTAAAGAGGTTCTGCAGCAGTTGTGCTGTATGCCACAGAGTCCTCAAATGGCATACAAGCCATGGTATTGTAATTATAGTTTGTAGTTGTGCGTAGGAGGGTCATTTAAAATACATACTATAAATCTTTTTGGATTAGATTCTGCATACCTGGGAGTAGATGATCTTGGCCACATAAGTTACCAAAAGACAACCACAGAACACAAAGTGGGAATTTATCATGCGTGGAAAATTTGTCTGTGTTGGATTACTTTATGCCACATTTATCAAATGTCTCATGTTATTCTTAGATCTACGGCTACTCTCACACCGGCATTAGGCTTTTCTGGCAGGCTGTTCTGGCAAGGGAACAGGCTGCCGGATCCGCACTACCGTTTGCACACATGTGCTGCCAGAAGTCCACCCGGCCCTATCCAAACATGCCGAGAGGCGGCCAGACAAAAAACAGACAAGTGAATGGGGCTGGAGCGGACTTCTGTAAATGGTAGTATGGATCCGGCAGGCTGTTCCCCTGCCCGAACAGCCTGCCAGAAAAGCCTAACGCCACTGTGAAAGTAGCCTTACACTTTTGTCTAGAGAAGCTCCTCGTGTTTTCCTACTCCACCCTCCTCCTGAGGTAAGATTGTGACTTTTTGCGACTTTTTAAAAAAAAGTCTCAATGATAATTCTGGAGTGAAACTCATTAACATAGCTAACCACACCTACCTTACCACCCACATAACAAAACTGGAGCGAGTGGTTTAAAAATGCAAAAAGATGCAAAATTTTAAGTAAGCAAGTACAAAAAGTTGCAAAAGCCGTATTTTTGTGACTTTTTGACACCAGAATTCTAGAGTGAAGGTATCACTCTAGAAGGTATAAATCAGGGCCATAAACTTTTCATAGACATTGCTGTGGAGCATTCCACATTCTTTTTAATGAACTTAAAGGCTATGTACACCTTCTAGGGCAATTTTTTATTGATTGCAGTTTACTCATTTTGGGCTAAAAATATTTTTTTTCAGTTTAGTCTTTATTAAAAAATATTAAGCCGTTCTGTCTTAACGTTTAACGGTTCGTCTAGCTGTGAGAATGGTACTTTCACTTTCTGCCAGTCATCCAATAATCCTTATCTCTAAATTAATCTTAATTAAGCCATATTCTTATCAGTAAAATAAGAACTAAGCTTTAATGAGTGTTTAGGAGGTCAGAGATCAGAGATAAGGAGCCGTCAGCTAGGCTGCCTGACAGAACAGAGTAAACATTCAGAGCATGCTACTAGAGATACTCAAGGCTCCAAATTTTTAATACAGACCAATCGCAAAAAATTGCTTTTAGCTCAAAATGAGTACAATGTAATAATAAAAACATCACCCCCTTTAAATTTAGAAATTGTCTAAAAAAGACATAAGACCTGACATCGATAGGTGCCATATGTCTAGATATGTTAATATACATTGTCATTGTCTATATGTTATTGATTGGTTACTATATTGATAATATATTGATCTGCCTACTTGTCATACCTGTATGGGATATGCATTCCTCATTTAATTTGGTTGGATCTGCAGAAACAAAGCATGATGATTACGTGTGAACATGATATCAACATACATTTTATATGTTCAGATATTTAATCTCTTGCTTGACACATCAATTAGTCAAATGAAGTTGTGTGTCAACCAGAAATGATGTTCTAGAATCTAGCGTACCATCTGATGGTAAGTTTCTTTTAGGCCCAGATACTGTAAGGATTTAACATTGAAAGACTATTTGGGTACCTTAATTCACCAAAAATTATTAACACAACCTATTCAGTAAAACAAATCCTGCCTACCAGAAACAGATTACCTATCTATCTCTCTGCGTTAACTGTTACACAAGGACAATATTTTATATTTCATTTTCAATGGCATATTTCTGCCAAAATGAAAAAGAAAAACAGGACAAAATTCTTAAAAAAAATAATACTGATAAAAAAAAACTTTTCTGATGGAAGTGTGCCTTTAGAGTTACGTCAAACTGATTTACAAATGTCTTTACATGTTGAGAGATATATGGTTCATACAACACATCCATGTTCTCAGACTCCCTCAGACTTCCATAAAACTGCCAGTGTGGTTATGTTGGCTGACAGAGCACTTCTAGTGGACACAGGCTACAATCCAATAACTGGCCTCTCTTTGAACAGGACCATGAAGTTCTTTCAGAAAATGACCTGATTTTTGAGCCACATACTTGCCACCAACATATTTTTCTTATGACATGACTGACAAGGAACTCTTAGACTTTATTGATATTTTCGATGCCCTATGTGGACATGCCAAGGCTCAATATAGATGGAAAATGGCCCAAGGATCCTCAGTCTGATTTTGACTACTGGTGCACCAACTGTCCAATCCTCCCAGTTTCTATGAAAAGTAATATTACCCAATAATATAAATATTGTGATAGTAGGAAGCTCTAAAGAGATTCATGATTATGGTCCAGGTCTTGGCTTGCTCTTAGCATTTGTACATGAAAGTTGCCCAAAGAATATGGTCACATAAGATGGCACTAAATACTGCAAGAATTGGTCAAATTAATTTCTATGAATTTTAATGATACTTACTCAAAGTTGTGATAGTAGAAAAGCTCCAATTGCACAAGAGGAACAAGATCAAACCCTGGAGATTCATGGTGAAATGTTCTGAGCCACAGTGATGTCCACTCCACAATGAATATGAGATGCTTAATGCATGAAAATACCTGACTTCTGTCTGTGCAAGGAGTATTCACATATTCCAGAACACCCCCTATATATATAGTGCAAATTCAGTACAAGGAAATATTTACACCATAAATCGTACCGATTGGAGCAGACAATTTGACACACCTTTCTGAATACACACTTCCTTGTCCCATTGTTTCTAATCACATAATTTGCCAAACAATTATTTGGTCAACTACAACAAATCTTATTTCTGGTTGGTTTACTAATCATGTAAAAGCTCATACGAGTGTCCTGAAAGGTCATGTTTATTACTCATTACATACTAAAGTAGCTTCAGATCAGTGAGTAAATTAAGATGTTGAATTACCACTAAGCCTCATTAAAATATTTTTTGACTCTGAAATAGATATGGTAGAACAGTATGGATTGTGAACAAGAAAAGACGTTGGAGAAAGTTTGTTAAACACATCTTAATGTCAGTCTGCAGCTGGAAAGCAAAGTGTTTTTATGGGTACTATGAGAAATAGAGTCAAATTTGGACCTCTATGCTCATTATTACGCTTCATGTACACGGCTGTATTCAATTTGCTATCTGTAAAAAAAATGGATACCATGTGCATTCAATTTTTGCCTTACTCCTATCAATAAATAGCGGTATCCTCATGCTGCAAATACAAGACAAGAATAGGATCTACACTGGGATTTGCTGATTGGGCATAGGGATCCATTAAAAAAAGGATGCATGCAGTGGTGTAACTAACCCACAGCAAATTTTTGAACGAGTCCCCTCTCCCAGCAACTTCTTTGCAACTCCCGACTCCTGTACAACCCCCACTCCTGACGCTAGTCAAGATTGCACCCCCAGACAAGGCCCAGCAGCCAGTCCGTCCGTTTCCAACAGTGTCACTGTATATAATGTCATTGTATAATGCAGTTGAGGGGGCCCTGACAATAAAATCTTTTAGTCCTCCTTCTATGTGGGCTCTTTCTGAGCTGCTTCCCCTATAGCTACGCCCCTGGATGCATAAATAGCCCTATAGAAATAAATGGGTTAATGTGCTACCTACCTAGAAACGGAAAGCGCACTGAATCAAAATACAATTGTGTACATGAGCCCTTTAGAGTCAGCAGTGCGGGAGTTACAAAACCTCATGGTGGGAGGCTTGTTACAATTGCTCTCTAAACCAGTGTTTCTCAACCTGCCGTATAAGTACCACAAGTTGTACGTGCCGCAGGAAGATGGGGTACGCGGGACTGACATAGCACCAGCACTGTTTCAAGTTTATAGAAGTTTACAAAGGGTAGAGATGAGCGAATCATCCAAAATTTGCTTCACTGAATATTCGTCTAAGTTTTCACACGATTCGAACGAATATGAATCTATTCGACGAAGCTGCATACAAATTTTACGTTATTATGTGGTGTTTTGCGAACATTTGCACACTAATAACGAATGTACACTTGTTAAAGGTACGCAACTTATGTGAACACGTACGCATGAAGTGCATACTAATCCTTAGCGTATTATTTTTTTTTTACAGTTCTGAGGGAGGCGTATCTACATGTTCCCGCTCTTGCGGGGGCGGAAGGACATTTTCCCGCTGTACGCAGAATGCGTAAATTTACTTACATTCATACGTATCTTACTTATAGTTAGCGGTCAAATTTTTGCGTACGTTTATGAATCATACAAAGCGAATCCGACAAAATTCGGATTCGCTTCAGAGAAGAAAATTTCCAAGATTCAATACGAATCTACGAAGCGGCAAATAGATTCGCTCATCTCTAACAAAGGGAATCCAGCCAATAACCTATCTAAAGGATGAGATCATATGTGTTTGTATATTAACATATCAGTGAATTTCAGTTATCATTCATGTCAATTTTTGGGACAGTTGCAAATCCCAAGCAACTTGGGTTTTAATTATAGTATTTTTAGCCATTGCTACGTACACCAGCGCATTATGATGTGGCCACTGCTTTTGTATATATATATATATATATATATATACGGTATATATATACAGTATATATATATATATATATATATATATATATATATATATATATATATATTGAATTGCACTGTTAATTCTGTTTAATGAACTGTGATGATTGCAGATACTGCACTGTGAACTGTAGCAGAAAGGTTTAGGGGAGGGCTGACGCTGAAAGTGTCCTCATGTTTCAAAAAATTCATATAATTCAAAGGTAGAAAGGGCCTTGTAGTCAGAGCACCTGTTCAACACAGAACTAGCAATACTCCCATGGGATAGTTAGCTAGCAAGTGTAGGTTAGAGCCAAAGGTTGCATCAGTCCAGGACATACAAAGGGCCACAGAGCATCTCAGAACTACAGTGGCGAGGTGTAGTCTACAGCAGGGGTACCTTGGAATTCCTAGCTCCTGCACCTAGCTAAAGACCTGTGGAGAAGCCAGGACCACAACACAAAGACCAGCCAACCTGACTGCCAGAATATGTCACAATTTCCTGTGTGTTATGAGGTAAATACCATGACGAGTGAAGAGTGTGCATAGTGAGTGGTAAGGATAAAGATCTGTTCCCACAAATCTGATGAACTTTGCAACCAAGGCCCCAAAGCAAATATGAACAGGGCTTTAGTGATGTTATTCTCTTCCAGCAAACCCTTTTCTTATTTTTCCAACTCTGGATATAAAAGTCATCACCAGTGATGACAAGCGAAGTGAGATATAAAATTTACATAACACTAGGACCTCTCTAATAATACAAAATAATTTAATCCCCAAATTGCTCTAATAACTCTCATCTAGTTATTGTCATGTGCTAATTTTATTTTGAGGATTAAAGAGATGAAATGCTGATTTCAGACACACCCTTGTTTGGAATTTCTCTGGTGGATTTCATTGGCTTGTATCCGACATATTCTACATACAGTGTCATAGACAAGCTGTCATTGTCCAGTAGCTGCAGAGATGAGTCTATATTGTTCATTGCTTTTTTATAAAAAAAAATATATATATATTAAAATAAATATTAATTAAAGCCTACATATGCTATTATTGACACTAGCACAAAGAGGTAGGCTGACCATACAGGCGTTAGGATATTGTCCCGAGGAGCTCTATGTTATGGACATTACATGTAATTGTAAAGGGATCAGTCCTTGTGAGTTCTATTGGCCCGTGTGGGCCAAGATGAGGACGGTGCAGTGACTGACACAAACTCATAGATTCAACAAGAACATGTTTTTTATTTTGGGTTGAGGCAACAACTGTGGTGGTTACAGTAACTTTGTCACAGAAGGTACAGGCTTTTCCAGCTTTGAAAAATTGGTGGCCAAAAGGGCCCCCATACACATTTTTATATTGTTAGCCAAACCCACCAAGAGCAGTATACTGTGTATGAAGAGTTCCAGGTGTTTGATTCCTTAAAGATGGGTGTCTAGCAGCCAATCTCTGGCTGGGCACACAGGAAGGAGATCTGTGTGAGAGGTGTATGAGAAACAGCAATCAAATATTATATACAATAGACTTTAGGATCAGCGCTATCCTAAGTGGTGCCTAGACAATGCCCTTGCTAGGGGAAGAAGTGTCTAATACGCTGGGTTCCATATTATCACCCAGCTTATTTTTGAATAATTCTGACAGTCAGTTGTCATGGATGCACACAGTGGGCTCCTATTGTTGTGGACACCGGATTTGTAAAGTATGCTCATTTGTGAGGAAATCTAAGCACCTTTTTTATTTACTACCAGGACGTGAATTCAACGTCACCTTTCTGATATCAGTACTGAGAAACCTAATATATCTGCCCTGTCTAGGCACTTCAGGGAAATTTACATCCTTTTCCTTTCAGGGAATTGAAAGGGTAAAAATACCACGTAGAGGACGAAACATCAGTTAAAAAAAACAAAAAACAACTAATTATGTATGAAACTTTTTAGATTTTCTTATTACCTTCGAGGGCTCCAGAAGGACTAAACCAGCGTTTAGATTTGATATGCTGTTATTAAAGGTAACTTTTTATTTTGAAAAACACTGTTGTAACTACTAATTTACTGCCATATCTCCTGATGTCTCACCTGTCATATCTCCAGCATCTCCTGCCTCGTTGCCCAGGGCTGTCTCCGCCAGATGCGTCCCCCAGACACACTGCTCCATCCCATGCTGGCGTCCCATAAGGCCCACGCACCCGCTGCCTCCTGTCATGCTGTTATGCTTTCAGGGGTGCATGCTTCTTGCCTTTAAGCACGGCCCCTGGGTGGGGTTACAAGTTTAAATAGCAGCTTTCTCTTCCAGGAAGTTGCCTGAGCGTTTAGTTACTATCAGTAATAGCAAAGGTGTTCTGATCTTCTGTTATAATGGAACCCTCTAACGGAATTCCATAACGCAAATGTGATCCCATCCTAATAAGTATCTGAGGCTATATCAAAGTTGCTTTTGGTAAAAACCACTTGTGTTTTTGCAACACTTTCAATGTGGTTATGTTTTAAAAAAAAAAAAAAAAAACATACAAAAAATAAAGACAAAATGAATGCTTTTTTACTCAATGCGTTTTGAAGCAGTTTTAACCACACACAACCATACCATCTGAGTACACCCTTAGGCAAGTAGTAGAATCTTATATACTGCACATTACCAGACTCACATACCCTTTCTAAGTATTGGGCTAAACAGGTACATAAAATCCAGCGCACTCTTCATAGACAAACTTTGGCAGTAGCATGAGTCATACTGTAGAGCCTTAGTAATTCTGTAGAGCCTTAGTAATTCCACCACATCTACATATCCTCTGGTCAGCTGTACATGTTATCATTGTAACAACAGTAAACCATGAAAATTCATGGAGCAGGACATCAAAGTGCTGAAGTATGCGTACCTCCAAACTTTGTTGGCCTGGGCGTGGCTAAGCTCCATTCATGTGAACAGAGCTTAGCCGCGCCCAGGCCAGTGATACTAGTCGTGACGTCACTGGGCCTGCGGTAAACACAGAGAAGGCTGCGGCGCTACTGCAGCGCCGCTGCCTTCTCAAACAGCTGATCGGCGGGGGCCCCGGGTGTCGGACCCCCGCCGATCAGATGCTGATGATCTATCCAGAGGATAGATCATCAGTTTTAAAAAACTGCAGAACCCCTTTAAGGTCTGATCTGAGGTCTGACACTTGGGTGTTCTGACATGGAGGTATAATGGGGTTCTGATCTGAGATCTGATATGGGGGGTAGATCTGACATGGAGTCTTTATCTGAGGTCTGATACTTGGGGGTCTGACAATGAGGTCTAAAGGGGGGTCTGATCTGTGGTCTGATATGGGGGACTGACATGGAGGTCTAAATGGGATCTGATATGGGGGAGTCTGACATGGAGTCCTGATCTGAGGTGTGATATGGGGGTTCACAATAAAGTCTAAAGGGAGTCTTATCTGAGGTCTGATATGGGGGTCTTACATGGAGCTCTAAAGGGGGTATGGTATGGGGAAGTATGACATGGAGGTATAATGGGGATCTGATCTGAGGTCTGATATTGGGGGGTGTCTGACATGGAGGTCTAATGGGGGTCTGATCTGACTTTTGATATGGGGTCTGACATGGAATTCTAAAGGGGGTCTGATGTGGGAGGGTCTAACATGAAGGTCTGATGGGGGGTCTCATCTGAGGTTTGATATAGGGGTCTGAGGATCTGATATGGAGGCCTGATTTGAGGATCTGATATGCTGTTCTGCTCTGAGGTGTGATATGGGGGTCTGATCTGAGGTCTGATATAGGGGTTTGATCTGAAAGGTAAGGAAGCATTTTTTGTACTGGTGCACAATATAAGGGGGTACGTTCGTACTGGCGCACATTGTAAGGGAGTATTTCCACTGATGCACATTATAAGGGGATAGTTTTTGTACTGGTGCACATTATAGGAGTATTTTTGTACTGAGCAAAACTCACAGAAAAAAAGGATAAAAAACATCCTGCATGATATGATAATAATGATTGCGTATGTCAGTGGCTACATATATCAAAATAAATCGCAGAAAAAGAATATTAATGCACGAAAAATAGATGCAAACAATATATACTGTATAAACTAAGCCCTCATTCTGATATGATAAAATCTGAGACTCTTAGCCAATATATTTTGATCAAAACACATTTGTGCCCACCTACCCAGCGCCAAGGTGGTCTCAGGTCAGGCAGGTCCTACGCTAAACCTAACTATACCATTGGGCATCTATATCTAGGAGCGTGGACACTGCACACATAGGTGTGTTGCTCCTAGTGACCTCTATGTGCATACAGCAACCAATGAGAGGAGGAGCAAACACACCTATATGTACCACGCAATCAAGGCGCTCAATTTGATAGGAAGGGCAAAAGTGCACAAGAACGCTACTCAAGATAGACTAGGAGCGCATTCACACCTGAAGGTGCCACTCCCTCAGGTATATGTTATAAACTAAGCAAAACCCACAGAAAAAAAGGATAAAAAACATCCTGCATGATGTGATAATAATGATTGCGGATGTCAGGGGCTACATATAGGTGTGTTTGCTCCTCCTCTCATTGGTTGCTGTATGCACATAGAGGTCACTAGGAGCAACACACCTATATGTGCAGTGTCCACGCTCCTAGATATAGATGCCCAATGGTATAGTTAGGTTTAGCGTAGGACCTGCCTGACCTGAGACCACCTTGGCGCTGAGTAGGTGGGCACACGTGTTTTGATCAAAATATATTGGCTAAGAGTCTCAGATTTTATCATATCAGAATGAGGGCTTAGTTTATACAGTATATATTGTTTGCATCTATTTTTCGTGCATTAATCTTCTTTTTCTATTTTTGTACTGACACACAGTGTCCTGCACTGTATGCTGCCCGGCTCAGGCGGCGTGACGATGATGATGTCATTGCCCCACCTACACTGGCCTCTAATAGGCTACAGGCACTAGGCACTAGGCTAGATGTCTCTCCCATGCCCCGCTGCAGCATTCAACTGTGAGTGAGTGGGGCTTATTTCCCTCAGCCCCTTAGTGCTCCCCACACAGTAACAACAGTCCCTTAGTGCCCCCCACATGATGTATAATGCATCTTTTGGCTCTGTTTATTAGACCCTTGGAGTAGTCCATTCTTTAATCTGTCTTTTATGTGTTTATTTTCCATTTTACAACTGTTTTAACCCTTGTTATTCTTCATGTTAAGTGTTTTATAATTAGCCGTAGACTGCACAAGGGATAATGCCTACTTGGTCTCATTTTAATTTCTGAGACCACATGGAAAGTTGAGCTTTTTGAGATCTGTTAACATGTTAAAGTGCTGCATGACTTTCTCAAATTTTTTAAATGCTTTTTTTGCTCCAAATATCTGCTATCATACCATCCCAGCCAATATCTCTCAACCTTTCACACTTGCTCACGTTACCCCCGACTCACTTGCTCCTTCAGTAACACCCTCGATCAGCATCACCCATTCCACCGCACTCCCAATACCCTAATAATCCGCCACTGCTTCCCAAACCATCATCTAAAATTTACCGTTATCATCACCACTACTTAACACAAAAATAATCCTTTAAATACTTGCTTTTATTAATTATTCTATTTGATTATTTTTTATTCAGGTAATTTTGTATCACTTATGACAATATTCAGGGAGTATTAAAAAGAATCATTTTAGTTAAATCATTTTCAAATCCAAATAAATCATTTTCCACCAATAACACAGTAATCATCAGTTCCATTTCGCTGGCTGCTTCCCCAGATAATAGCATTGCTCTGTGTACAGCGAACTCCCTTTCTGTGATTTCAGATCTGAAAAAAAACACATTTTTTTTAAAGCTCAGTATGTAAAATTAGTGCATAAGGAAAACAAAAATCTCCCAAATGTTCACACTATTTCCATGTATTCATTTAAAGTATACCTGAAATAAGGTCTTAACACTACTTTATGCTTCTAGAAACCTTCTATTTCTGTGTTCTTTTAAGGATTATCCTATCTCTATAACTGTTCCACCAGCTAAGGTTAGTTTCGGACATGCGTCAAAGAAATCCAGTAGGCTTTTCCAGCAGACAGCAGCCGGCTAGAGTTCTCTGGATCCAGCACAGCCGAACAGTGCCGCATGCCAGCCGTACCCCATTGACTATAACCGGATGGAGCGAATATCCGGCCTCTCACCGGCATATGCGGAGGCAAAAATGTTGGCTGGACAAAAACTATGTGTGCAAGTACCGCATCCCATTATAGTCAGTGGGGTCTGACAGGCAGGCGGCAATGTCCAGAGTACTTTGGCAGGCTGTTCTCTGCCAGAACAACTTGCTGGATGTCTTTGGTGCAGACAAATTTTTCTCTTATATGCAGGAGAAAAGTGGTCATAGACCCTACAGGAAAATTTCCCGGTAGGCCAATATACAGGGGGCCAACCAAGCCCTCCTCACGGCCACCAACCATGTAACAATCTGTAGCTCTTAGCATTAATTAATGCTAGGAACATCAGGCCACAGGTGACCTACAGAACTTAACTGTATAACTGTCGTCAGGATGGTGATATATTTGAATACTGCGGTGGGGATGGCAGTATTTTATGCTGCATTGTGATATTTGATTCTGCTGGGATGGTATTTTGTGCTGCATTAGATTATTGCAGGCCCTGCCGACTTCTGTTGGCCCTGCCTACTTGTGTTGTCCTGCCTTTTGTCAGTTGGGACCCACCTACAATATGGGGCCACTTGTACATCAACCTCTACTCGATTGTATATTTTAACCATATTGCATTGGGAAACTTACCTTATCGGGATATTGGTCCACACTTTACAACTAAACTGGTTCCCTCAGACATATTTTCACCAGTCACACCAGAACAAGACTAGAAAAATAATGTTATATAAAATGCATTAGAATAATAATTTGTACTGTACAATACAATAAAATTATGCATGATCAGTGCAGTTAGTGCTAACAATATAATTAATTATTGCATTTGTTAACATTACATTTGTGCTACACATAGTAAGCACCAATTTTATCTTCTTATTAAAGGGGTTTTCTCGGAGTAGACCACTGACCACGTATCCCCAGGATAGATCATCAATATCTGATCATGTGTGTTCAACTCCCAGCAAGCAAACTAATCAGCTGTTTGAAGAGTTAGTGATGTCACTGTTTGTAGCTCAGTCCAGTTCAAGTAAATGGGCCAAGAACAGCCACCATAGAACATATGGAGCTGTGCTTGATATGCCGTGAGGAGGCCGCATGTTCGCTCACCTGAGCACCGAATCCTCTTTAAAGAGAACCTGTCACCACTCCTGACATGCCTGTTTTAATAGCTACATGAGTTCCCCATGTAATAACAATTCTGAAACATCTGTTCTTATGTCTCTGCGTTTTGCCATTCCTTTATTATTTCTACTAGAAGTTATGAATGATTTGCTAGCAGTCTGCAGTAAGAGTACAGAGGGGAGGTAACCAGTAAGAGTACAGAGGGGAGGTAACCAGTTGGGGGTGTGTACCTGCACAGACTCCCTCTATCCAATCAGTGCTGACATTTTCACACTGTGCAGGTACACACCCTCAACTTGTTACCTTCTCTCTGTACCCTTACTGCAGACTGCTAGCAGTTCATTCATAAGTTCTAGTAGAAATAATAAAGGAATGACACTACACAGAGCTATAAGAATAGATGTTCCAGAATTGTTATTACACGAGGAATGCATGAAGTTTAATAAAAAAAGGTATGTCAGGAGAGGAGTGGCAGGGGGCATCAATATTCTAGAGAAAAGACATCCTTTAAGCTCAGTTTCTCTTGTTTGGCTCTTTTGCTAAGAGATTGCTTTGTGCATTAGTTCTACTGAAGTATCAAGTTGTTTTTTATAACAAGCCACATGCACACTGCCATACTATAAATCTGTTGTATAGATCTGCAATATGGCAACCATAGAATTCTATAGATCCATATGGTACTTATGTGTAACTCTAATTCTATCTGGAGGCACATAGAGATGTTTAAGTGAATGGGAGCAGCAGTGCAGTAACCAGCTCCATCCACAACACAATGGACAGAGCTGTACAGTTCCTGTGCCTGTTTCTGGTGCAGGAGCTACTAATAAAAACAGATAATCAGCAGAGATGTCGGAAGTTGGACCACTGCTGATCTGAGCTTGAATATTTTGGTCCCAGAGAACCCCTATTAATCCATACCTGCATCACACCGTATACGTACACCTCTGCAAGTAAACATATAGCTCACTGGCTGTACACGTATGCTGTTGTGATGGTGCGGGCTGAGGAGCTGTGTCCGTGCTATCACTTGCTGGTGCCAGTTGTATTATAAGTAAACTGCTAAGCCTGCCAGGATTGGAGTTAACTTTGATCCCAGCAATGTAACCCCTTAGTTGCTGCAGTAAATGCTGACCCCAGTATCTAAGTGGTTATTGGAAAGGTGCTTCCTCCATTAAATAACATTTTATATCCTGTACTCTGAACAGTGTAAAGAGTAGAAAAAATGCCAAACATTGCTATTTTTTGTTTGAAAAATGCACTAAAAAAGCAATCAAAATGTACCCCAAAATGGCACTAATGAAAACTAACACTCTACCTGCAAAAAAAAAAACATAAGACCTCACTCAGCTCTGTCAACGGACACAAAGAAGAATTTTTTAAACAAAGTTTTGATTCTCACCGCAAAAAAAAAAAAGTTATACAATATATTAATTATGCTATTAAAATTACAAATCATCCCACAGAGAAAAAACCCTCATACCTATGTCAATAGAAAAATAAAACAATTATGGCTTTTGAAATGCAGATGAAAAAAAAATTAAAAATTGCAATATGTAATGGACATGCTGAAGGTCATTTACTAATACTTGGCATTTCACATGCCGGTCTTGGTGAAATGTCCGCTGGCAAGAGAGACGACCAATTTATTAAGAGTTAGACCGCAGTCGCATCTGTGATGTCCGTTCGCTAGTAACTGAAATGTGATTTCTTATAATTTTCTCCAGTTTTCTAGAGCAAATAATATTAAAAGATTTGTGCCATGGGATAATATTGATGATCTATGCACAGGATAGGTTAACCATAGGTTATCCTGAGGAGCATAAAACTCTACTAAATGTTTGCATAAAATGTCATTTGCACCAAGTTGTGCAACTGTTTTAAACCACAAACCTGGCATAAATCCTGTGTAAATGACCCCAATTGTATGAATATTGGTTCACATATGTTTAACAAATGGCACTTTCGGATGTAAATTAAAAGTACTGCTATAGTTGGCAGCATCTAGAAGATGTGGTGGTGACAATCAGGGCATATTACTTACAGGTTTGCACGGTCCTTTTCTTGTGTCACAAATGTTAACTTCACAATGCAAGTAAACTAAGTTTTGATTTTTAATAAACTTGAACATATGAAGAGAAAACCGTCCTTCCGTGGAGACTCCATTTTTTATCACTCTGATGCTTGTGTCCCTCTTGTTTGGACATCTAGAATGACAGAAAAAGGACTGAAGCCAGACTCTGACCAATGTTTACATGGCAGGTCCCAGTTCACTGATGTATGACTTAGACCTGCCTGTATTCTTACTCAGCTTTATACATTTAGATATGAGAATATAAGGACACAGGAATGGAAAAGTATTGATGATGCTGAACTTTCCTGTTGGTAAAAAGTTTTGAAGATGCCATGAAGACCTAGACAACATTTTCAAACCCAAACCAAACCAATCGGCTACTTAAAATAAAAATGACCAGCCTAAAGGTATCTTAGTCTGGAGCTATTCAAGGAAGATTCGATTCATCTCAACGGAAGACAATTTACAGTCTGAAGGAATTATAATCCTCTAAGAACAAGAAAAGTGTTTTCTGTCTCTTGGGAGTAGCTTTTCCTTCCTCTGGGTCAACAAGACAGGATAATAGGTGGAACTGGATGGACTTATTTACTATGTTAATTTTGATTGGAAGAGTCGAAGGGTAAAGTGGTAGCAGGATGAAGTTATTCAATCACACATATCATGAGTGCTGAATAGACAAGCCCAAAGAGTGGACATTCTAAGGAGACACAATTTATGCAGCAGGCAAGAGTCACATTACTACAGTAGTAAAAGAATTCTTAGTTCTATAGTTGTAGTAAATAAGGCTCTCTGAACATGCCAGAGCTAGTTCTCCAACATCCGTATACAGTGCATTTGGGAAGTCATCAGACCCTTTCACATTTTATGTTGTGGCCTTGTGCTAAAGTTAAAAAAATCTGCACTCAATACCCCTTAATAAAAAACAGAATTTTCAAAATATTTGCAAATTTATTAAAAAGGAAAAACAAAAATTTCACATGGACATAAGTATTAAGACTCGTTGGCCATGAGAAAATCCCCAAATTCAGGTGTGCAAACCTTGTGGCCTCATACCCAAGAAGATTGGAGGCTGTAATCGCTGCCAAATGTGCTTCAACTAAGTCCTGAGTAAAGGGTCTAAATACTTATGTCAATGCAAGATTTTGGTTTTTCCTATTCAATAAATTAGCAAAGATTTTGAACATTATGCTTTCACTTTCTAATTATGGGGGATTGAGTGCAGAATGATGGGGAATGATGAAATTTTTAACTTCTTTTTTTTTTAATTTTAGCAAGGGTCTGAAGACTTTCTGAATGCACTATGTGTGACTAATGTCAAGTTTGTCCCCAAAAGTCGATCATGCAGGGCAAGGCTGCTGTATGTTAAAGGTTTTTTCACTAGCTCTTATATTCATGCATGTACACAACATGGATAAATCTCCTTCATGATCAACAATTTAGGAATGTGAAACATGAAGATACACCACAAGATTGGTGAAAATATAAAATCCCATAGAAAAGACGAACATCGATAAATATACCTGATTATATTTTGCGTGTAACTTACTTGTTCTTAATGATGGGATATTGCATGGAGTCGTTGGAGTGCCTGCTTGGAGTGGCGTAACAGTTCTTCATCACTACAGCATATCGTGAACTTGCCTGACCCTCAAGAATGACTCCCACATACACTCTTTTGCCGGTTGGTAATGTTATAGATGTCTCGTTGTATGGAGATAGGAAGCTGCCATTCTCATAGAGCAACATTCGTGCTTTGAAGGCCCCAGTGCCCACAATTTTAAAACTTTGTGCACTGTAAATAAAGGCAAACCATCTCTATATGTTATTTAATAGTACATTGCTTGTAGACCTAGAATTCTTTTAAAATATTCTTCATTTCAATTTGAACATTTAGGTCCATATTTTACAGATGACTTTATAAAAATGTTTGTCTTCTACACCAGGTGGCATTGTGTTTGTATACTGAACTACTATCTCGCGTCACAATTTCTGTCAGTAGGGTAAGAGGCGGTTATCTTAATAATGCGATATATCCCCAGATGAAGCAACAGCAAAGAGCGTCGGTTATAGGACACTACTGGTGGGCGACGACTGCTTTCTTCTGGTATCTTGTGATGTGCCATTCCTCTTTAACCTGATGACTTTCAGCGGTGTTTTACATGTTTATTCATGTATAAGGCTGTAAAAGAGTGTTGTGCATTAATCAATTTATGTTACTTGCATAATATTTTCTTCTTAAGGTGGTCGCTGTTACATCTTTTGTCCACCAGGTGTCCCTGCCATTCAAATTTCCATCATTTTGTGTGGTACTTTTTATTGTGTTTTTACAGTATTTGATCGATAAAGATTTTGTGTATTATTCGTTATAAATGGTCTACATTAGTTTTTTGGGGATTTTTGATTACTGCTATATTTGACTTACAGAGATAATATTCCCAAGACTCTGTAGCATAAAGCTAGCCATACACATTAGATCTCTATTGGCCAAACCCACCAAATTTCATTAGACCATCTAATGTGTATTAGGCTGCTTTCACATTAGCGTTATTGCTGGATCCAGCAGGGTTCAGCAATAACGCTTCCCTACTGATAATACAACCGTCTGCATCTCTTATGAACGGATCCGGTTGTATTATCTTTAACATTGCTGGGACGGATCCGTCATTAACTCCATTGAAAATCAATGGAGGACGGATCCGGTTTCTATTGTGTCATACAGAACGGACCCGTCCCCATTGACTTGCATTGGGGCTCATGCCGGATCCGTCTTGTTCCGGATCCCCAGGACAGAAAGCAAACTGCAGCATGTTGCGGTTTGCTCTCCGGTCTGGAGACGCAACTGAACTGAACGGAATGCATTTTGGAGCATTCCGATCTCTTTGGTTCAGTATTGTCCCCACTGACAATGAATGGGGACAAAACTGAAGCGTTTTTTTCCAGTATTGAGCCCCGATGACGGAACTCAATACCGGAAAAAAAGAACGCTAGTGTGAAAGTAGCCTTAGGCCTCCTGGCTCTCTCCCAAAGCTGAGATAAATGGAGATAAGGATTGTCGGATCTAAACTGCCCGATCCTTTTGTTTTCAGGAGATAAGCTACTGCTAGAGGTGTCTGGAAGCAGCTTTTTCCCATCTCCCTATTCATTACATATGCATGCTTGGCCAAGCAGGACATGCATATGCATGAGAGAATCAGGAGAGACAAGCAATCATTCGGCTAAAAGGTATGCGTATGTCCAGCATTAGTCTATGATAGACCAAGAGTGGCTGGCAACCATATTGGCTCGCTGCCATTGAAGAGCATTTACAATGAATGAACAGCTATTTTTTGTTTGCCTAACTTCCAAAAACAGACCTAATTAATACCACAAGGTAATCTTGTGTTTAAATGATCCCACCAAATTGCTACCAGCTCAGATACTTACAGCAAACTGTCCTTACACTAAAACCACATAGTCCTAAGAAGAGGAGCCAACTTGCAGTTATTCCCCACTGTTGTGGCCATGAGAAATTGTGTAGGCCAGAGAGTAGCACTAGTATAGCCCCAGTAGTAAGTGTCTTCATGATCATACTGGTGATATAGTGTTCAAATATTTTCAAAAATGTTACTCTCATGATGACTCTTTCACAATGTTTTAGACGTAAAAGCTCTTCTTCCTGCGTCTATAATATATACCTTATAACTGGTGTCAATGCAGAGCCAAGATCGATTTCCACATCCAAAGGATAGGAGCAGGAGATGTTTCTTTCTGCATCATTGTCTCTTATGATTAACTGCTTGTCTTCCTTCTCCAGTTGGACATAAATAGTATTTTTGTATGTTGCATGTGTGCCATTGGTCTAGAAAAATATGACAAATCACGGGTGGTCAGTGTCAGTTGGGCATGATCTGCATAACATTTCCTCTTGAGCAATAGTATATCACAGTTCTGATAGATGTAGACATCAGAACTCAGGTAGTCACTAGTGTAACAAAATTATAATATAATCACAGAGTACCTTCACCAGTGTAAAACCTATCTGGGTGGTGGTATCTATCCCTTGTCAGGGACATATAGGGTTTATCAGGAGGTTCCTGACATGGGATCGTCCCTATCGGGGCGGCCATTCCGTTTCAATAGCAGGGCCTAAAGTGTGTTAGGGCAAGTGTGAGAGAGAGCTATACGTCGTTTCCTTGTCCAGCCCAGCCTCAATAGCTCATTACTTTTTATGAGCACAATTTGGGTGAATGTTAATGATCATCAGTAAAGGTTACGTTTTACACTGGTGAAGGTACTCTACGCAATAGGACGATAATTAAGACCTTATGATAATGAAACTGCAATAGAGACATTTATTGTATTGAGTAGATCACCATGTTCTGTATAACCTCTAATATATAGTTTTCCTATGATCACCCTTTACATGGGACAATATTACAGCAGATTTTCGGGAAGGAAGTGATCCTTCCCAACAATTTGCTGATCGCTAGTGGAGGAGACAGCGGCATTTACATGCAGCCATCTCCTCCAGAGTATAGGGAAGAGCAATCGCTAATGCCATCGCTCTTCCCCATAAGGACTCGTTTTTTGCTGGCAGGTGATCATTTTTGGATTACACCGCCTGATCATTGCTAACGGAAACAGTCGAGCTCACTGTGCTTTGCTTTTTCCCTAGCAATTGTATTGTATGGGTGTTTTATAAGAAATAATGTAATTGACATTTGACATGCTTAATGAAGTACTGATTGGTTCTTTCCTTTTTAATTATTATATTAACTTTTATATTCCTTGAATGTAGTTATTTAGTTAATTGGTTTAGTAGGTCAACAATAATTAAGACCCCCTGTTTGTGCTGTGAAGACTACATTGTGAGTGATTACCTCAGGGACATGCTTTCTGAACAATGGACATCCTGAGAGGTATAATGTTTGGTGCATTAACAAAGTACTTCAAGCTCTAGGAGATATCATGTGAAGAAGGATGTCTGTCGCTCCACCTCTAGTATTGCATCGGCCACGTGCTAAATGAGTATTGTGATCTGTCGCTCCACCTCTAGAATTGCATCGGCCACGTGCTAAATGAGTATTGTGAATGACTGGAGCTTGCTTCAGGTCAGAATGAGTATCAGAATGAGTATCTTTTTTTCTATGTGGGTTATATGTTTTTAATCATACTTAGTAAATATTTTTATCACTTAGCCTAGGTAAGCTCATTTATTCCCAGATCTTTGAATGCACATTAAAACAGTTCCTATAGAAGTGAATAGATTTCTGGATACAGCATTGCACAAGCCACTGTTTCCACGTCTCACAAGTTAGAGACAGCATAACTCACTGTACTTTGGAGACTAGCCCTCTAACAGACCTGATGTTATGGCATTTTATGATTTTTCTTTTACTCTGCCATTTATACCAGTTTTGTCTTATTTCAGCAGGATCTCAGTGAACATAATGCACTTACATATAACTGGGTTCCACATTGGCCATCTTGAAGGGGAGATGTTGCGGTAATCAGTCCATTGTTGCCGGCTTCATTTAGTACCGTGCAGCTACCGTTTGAGAGATGAATGCTTTTAATATGGAAATGTTTCAGTTGACATGTCCGGAAGGAAACTTTCATTTCGTTTGTGCTACAATTCAGTTCAAGCTCCAAATCATCAATACCTAAAACAAGATATGCAGAATTTTCTCTTTCCATATATTAAAATATTAAATATGGTGGCCTAACATTGACCAAAGTGAGTTCACCTAGATTTTGAAGTAAATTGCGCCAAAATGTGTTGCACTTTGGAACATCTAGGTTTAGAGAAATTATCTGCTTCTAGTCTGAAAAGGAGTGTGGCTTCACTCGGAAGGGATGTGGCTTAAGGTGCATGTAGAAGGAAGTGTGGGCGCCGCCTACAATATATGCATATACACATACGTACATGCATATATGGGTGGCCCCAAATTGAGGGTCTGTGGCCCCATGGCCATGAAGGCCTGAAGCCCTGGTGGATGTGGTTATCCACCAGGGGCTCTAACTGTAGGTATATATATATATATATAGATATGTGTGCATGAGCCCCATTTGCATGCACCTATATATATATATATATATATATATATATATTAATGCCCCCTTTCTTATATAATACCCCTTAATATGCCCCCTGTTATGCCCCATGTCTATATAATGCCCCCTGTTATGCCCCATGTCTATATAACGCCCCCTGTTATATATATTGCCCCCTTTACATATATCACCCCATATATGTCCTCCAGAAGTATATAGATGCATGTACATGATCCCCAGTTATGTACATGTATCTATATACATGTAATAGCCAGGGTGCCCCCTCTCCATAGCCCCCAGCAGATGGACAATGGCCATCTGCTGGGGATAGCTGGAGACATGGGACTGGACTAATTAGTCCAGTCCCAGGTGCTTCAAAGGGACAGAAGATCGATATGATCTTCTGTCCCTTCTGTTAATTACCCTCAGCGCTGCTGGGGGCAATTAACAGGACAGGGAAACAATAGGTTTCCCTGTCTCTGCATGGCGCGTACCTCCGGCGCTTGTAATTACAAACGCCGGAGATACAGTGCGCTCCCCAGGCGGAGGATCAAAGAGATCCTCCGCCCGGGAAACAGCGCGCGTCGGCGCGGTGACGTCATAGCACCGCGCCGGCGCTCGTGCACACAGCTGCCGGCGCGCTCGCTCGCCGGCAGCGCGGGAGCACGGGAGCGAGCGCGACCGGGTTTAAATAACCCGATCGCGCTGCGCTCTTCGGTTGAGCCGTGCCTCCCCACCTACAAGAATCATCCCCTGGACAACGAGCAAAGAAGACCCCCTGGAACTCTGGAAGCAGCAAGGACCCCCTGGATTGGCTGAGTACCCCTAACCCTGAACCACCAATGCCATTTACCCTTCCCTGCCATTCCCTGCATTAACCCCTGGTTAACCCCTGCTCCAGACCTCTGCTGCCAGACCCCGACACCCCAGCTGCCCTCTGTAACCCTTGCTACCCCTGATTGCCCTGCCCTGCAATCCCTGGTCCCTGATAACCCCTTGTGTGCCCTGATTTAACCCCTGCAACCCTGCTGCCCTGTGGTACCCTGCCTGCAACCCTGCTGCCCTGTGGTACCCTGCCTGCAACCCTGCTGCCCTGTGGTACCCTGCCCTGATTTAACCCCTGCCCTACTGCTGCCCTGATTGTGGTACCCCTGCCCTGCACCATATACCATTAACCCCTTCCCTACCATTCCATATAAGTTAACCCCTTTTGCTCCCAGGGACAGTAATTTAGATTAGGCTGGGGAGGGCTGCTATAAGTGTGTGTGTGTATTGTTTAGTCAGTAACGTGGTTGGAGTTAACGGGATTGTGCAGTGTAGTTAGGATTTATTGTACTGTATTGTTGATAAATAATAAATATTATTATTTATAATACAGTGTACAGTATTTATTTCAGTGTTAACGTGTATTTTGAGTCCCTTCTAGGTCGTGTGAAAGGCAATAGAGTAGCACTTAGGCATAAATAGGCGGAACTAGCGGAAGCGGGTTCTGCCTATTTATGAATATTAATTATTGGTACGCCCCAAAATACCAATAATTAATATCTCCTATTACAGTGCACCATTTTGTGCCAATATTGCACTACAGTTCTGGAGTCGAATTCTATCAAACTAATCCAAGCAATAGTTGGTATAAAGTTAGACAAAAAATCTATCCATGCACCACAATAATCATCCAGCCTGAGCCACTGTGATAAATCTGGTGCAGGTTTATACAGCCTGTCTGACCCATTGTCAGTGTATATACTGTATATTGCAGGTATGGTAATAGTATCTGGCATAGTAGTGAAATATACTATGTTTGTACATAAATGCACTGTGCACTATGTTGTGTAAAGTCTCCAAATTTTTCATAGAAGCACCATATTAAACTAATTAGGTGTTCCAGTTTATTCTGGTCTGTTCTGTTGCTTAAAGTCACACTATACTATTTTTTCAAGTAAAAAGGTGGAAACGCAACTGACCCATTACAATTCAGTGGTCTCCATTAAACAGGTTGTCTCACTTCAGCAAGTGGCATTTATCATGTAGAGAAAGTTAATACAAGCCACTTACTAATGTATTGTTATTATCCATATAGCTTTCTTTGCTGGCTGGATTAATTTTTCTATCACATTATACGCTCTGCTCGTTTCCTTGGTTACAGACCACCCTGCAATCCATCAGTGGTGATCGTGCTTGCACAATATAGGAAAAAGCACTAGCCTATGTGAGCTCCCATGGTCCCGGCCACCAGAGAGGCTGACACTTTTTCCTATATTGTGCAAGCACGGCCACCACTGTTGGATTACAGGGAGGTCTGTAACCATGGAAACGAGCAGTGTATAATGTGATGGAAAAATGAATCCAGCCAGCAAAGGAGACAATATGGACAATCACAATACATTAGTAAGTGTCTTGTATTAACTTTCTCTGCATGATAAATGCAACTTACTGAAGTGAGACAACCCCTTAATATTATGGATCATTATAGATCACAATAGATCAGTATGGATCTTGTAAAAAAAATAACCCAAGTGACCAAGGAGTAAGAGCTGGAGAAAAGTGCGGCTTGAATACTAATCATTCTATGCCCTCTATCTACTACCAATTTAGCTAGGTGTTAAATATATAAGTAAGACTGATTGCTAGGGACACCCTGCCTCACTACCTACTTTGAATGTAGCCCAACAACCAGTCTCCTTCAGTTGATTCATTCCAAAGCCAAAAAGAGGGAAAATAATTTAGCCACACTAAAGCCATCCCACTTTTCATAATCTATAAATAGGATGTCCCAAGATATGGTAGTATGTCCTTAAGAACCAGTCTTATTCTGATATTTTACACATGACTACAGATAGGGGATAGGTCTGTATCTTGAGACAACCTCTCAAAAAGGCGCAAAAATATAGGCCCAGATTTACTAATACTGTAGATGGCATTAGTTTAGTCAGGCTGTCTACACCAGCACCAGATTCATCACAGGGGCTTAGGCTGGATGATAAATTGGTTGGCTTACTTTAAAGAGGACCTTTCACCACTCCTGACATGCCGGTTTTAATATCTTCATGCATTCCCCATGAAATAACAATTCTGGAACAGCTATTCTTATGTCTCTATGTTGTGCCATTCCTTTATTATTTCTACTAGAAGTTATGAATGAATTGCCAGCAGTCTGCAGTAAGGGTACAGAGGGGAGGTAACCAGGTGGGGGGTGTACCTGCACAGACTCACTCTATCCAATCAGTGCTGCCATTTTCAGACTGTGCAGGTACACACCTCCATCTAGTTACCTCTCCCTTGTACCCTTATTGCAGACTGCTATTCATTCATAACTTCTAGTAGAAATAATAAAGGAATGGCACAACAAAGAGTCATAAGAATAGATGCTCCAGGATTGTTATTACATGAGGAATGCATGACGCTATTAAAACAGGCCTGTCAGGAGCAGGGACAGGTCCTCTTTAATACTGAGTTTTCCACCAGAATTTTGGTGCAATTTTAGCACAAAATGGCACGTCTTAGGTCCCAGCCCCCTTCTTAGAAGCCCTGCTAAGGTCCATCACCTTGTTGAGCTAGTCAGTAAAAAAAGTATAGAAACCCTAGAAACACAAAATTGGGCCAATTTCCTCCACTTTTTAGACAGATTTGGGCTCATCTGCAAAATGATACTGTTTGATAAGCTGACTCATGTTTTGTTGATCAGGTTTATGATAAGTATGTATGGATGACTAAACCTATATCCATTTATTTTTACATACCCAAGTCTTCATTTCCATCTTTGCAGTAACAGCCATAGGCTCCATTTACTAGTTTGAGTTCTTCATTCTCAGCGCATGGACACTGCTCATTCAAAGAACTTGGATCTAAGCAAATAATACAAGAATGATTAAATCTGTTAATATGATGTTCTATCATTATAAAATGTCCAGTTCAGTATACCGTACCTGTGCAATAGGCAAATGGACATTTAGGTGTGCCAGTTAATTTGTACACATGATATCCAATTGGGCAAGCCTTGACCTGGACAGCAGTTGACCAGTGACAGCAGTCTTCATTGTAGTAGCTGCAGGCTGTCAGGCTAATGATGCCTTCTTCAGGTGTAGGATGCGATCCATTTATCCATATCGGGGTCACTGTACTGCAGTTTTGCCCCATGACACATTTTTCTGGTATACGAATTCCGCCTGCACCTATAAACCTATACCAGCCGCTTTTATCCTTGTCGCAGTAATTATCTTCTGGATTGTCTGTGCTTCTCCAGGGCTCGTTCAGTGTCATATGCTGCATGCATGGGTCAAAGCAGTTGTATGATCCTCTTTGCTTTATACAGTCCATGTCCCGACCACACACATTAGTCATACATTCGTCAACTTCACAATGGCTGCCATCTCCGTAGTATCCATATGGACATGAGCAGGAGTAGCTGCCCTCAGTGTTGGTGCAAGTTGCCAAAGAGTGACAACTGTTTAGTTTCGGGTCTAGACATTCATCAATATCAACACAAACTTTTCTTGATATCTCTTTATAACCAATGGGGCAGCCACAGGAATATGATCCTAATGTGTTCACACATTTGTCGTTACAGATATTAGTCCATGAATTGGCACATTCATCAACGTCAGAACAATGAAATCCATCTCCGAGAAAGCCATTTTTACATGAACATCGTTATGTGCCTGAGAACTCCTCACATGTAGCGTGTGGATGACATTCAGAACAGTCAGAGGTAGCTGCAAAACAATGAATACTTTTCACTATTGTTGAATATATCTAGCCTCAGACTGAAGTTCTTTGGGCCCAGAGGAAATCGTCCTGAGGGTCCACTCTCATAAACTGCAAAGGGCCCTGTGCAAAAAAGTATGTGGTATATCCAGCCCTGGTCCTATTCCAATGTCATCTCCAAATGAAATTGTCTTGTGGTAGACCTTAGAGGCTATGTCCTTTTATTGGATGAGAGTTTGGGCCCACCGGAGCATCTTCTGGAACTCTGGTGGGATAGTCCAAACCTGAATATATCATTCAGTACCATATCGCTTGGAACTAAATAGAATTTATCTTAATTACATTTTTCTACTGTGAAAACAATGGGGCACATTTACTAAGACCGTTTTAGACGCCAGTCTCAACAAACCCCTAAGATGGCGGTGGATCCAATGAAGTTATGAAGAGGTGTGGGCCTCTTCATAACTTCGGTGGATCCTCCGCCACTTCTAAATGTAAGACATGTTGGGGGGGGGGGGTGTACCTGCACAGTCTGAAAATGGCAGCACTGATTGGATACAGTGAGTCTGTGCAGGTACACACCCCCAACTTGTTACCATCCCTCTGTACCCTTACTACAGTCTGCTAGCAATTCATTTATAACTTCTAGTAGAAATAATAAAGGAATGGCACAACCTAGAGCCATAAGAATTGATGCTCCAGAATTGTTATTACATGGGGAATGCATGACGCTATTAAAATAGGTATATCAGGAGTGGTGAAAGGTCCCCTTTAAATGAAATTCTCTTGTTCCATAAAACTATATATCAATCTCCTCAGCTCCTTCCGCTTCATGATATGCTGCCTGGAGACAGTGAAACAAGTTCAATATAACATGTTCACATTTCACTTTGTCCTTAAAACCTGAAAATGTTGAAACAGTTTTGTAGCTAAAAAGAACATAAAAGTTTGGTTTCACTGTTATGTAAGTTACTATATATTTGCACATTCGACTTCACATAAAATAGCTTTCTTATTATTTCCTTGTCATTCTTGTTTAGACACACATACTGTACATTCAGCATTCCAGCAGATCCAAAGGTTTTCATTGGTAACTTACATGAGACATTTGTTTCTGAAAGAAAAGGAACATAAAACAGAATTACGCTATATTGCATATACTAATCATAACAGGAATATTTTACATTGGAGAAGAAACGTTCAAGTAAATGTGCATTGAAAGGTATTAAAGGGGTTTTCCAAAATTTTTCCATTGATGACCTATCATCTGGATAGATCATCAATATCTGATCAGTGGGGATTCGACACCAGGGACCCCCACCGATCACTGGTGCTCGCAGTAGAGTCTCTGCCTTCTCTGTGCTCACCAAGCACAACGCTGTACATTGTATAGTGGCTGTGCTTGGTATTGCAGCCTAACCCCCTCACTTCAATAGGGCTTAGCTGCACCTAGGCCATGTGACCAATAAACGTGACATCACATGGCCTAGGGAAAGCTGGAGAAGGGTGTGGTGCTACTGCGAGCACTGCTGACTCTTCAAACAGCTGATCGGCAGGATCTTGGGTGTCGGACCCCCACCGATCAGATACCGGTGACCTATCCAGAAGTTAGAAAACCAGTACAATTTGAGAGCAGCACCAAAATACCAATCAGACTACTCCAGGAATGCAACAGCCCATCCAGGACCACCGATCCAATAGGTCCTTTAGACAGCATTCAATTCACAATTGATGGCAGCATATCCCTGTGAGATCGATTCAGTAATTTAGAGATAAAGGGGGTCATTTATTAAGACCTGCGTTTTAGCTTGAAAAACACTATGATGTAGTCGAAATGTTGCACTGGGACTTTCTTTGGCCTTTTTGTAAATTTTTTATGGACCCTTTTTGAATAAACAAGGATCTCACAAGGATATGCTGCCATCAATTGTGAATTGAATGCTATCCAGAAGATAGGTCATCAGTAAAAAAAACACTTGGAAATCCTGTTTAATAACTCTGAGACCTCTCTCACTGATCTCAGTAGCAGGTCTAAAAAAGTGGGCGTGGCGTGGGGGTGGCATAATGCTCATCTCATTTATCATTTTCTACAAATGTTTTAGGTGTAGAAAATGGTCTAAATCTACGCCATCAAGGGAGCAGACGTAGATTTAGACAGGCAGTGGAAATGCCAAAGTTATGTGGAGGACGGCTAAAGAGGTATGAAGACCAGCATCTAAAACGCAGGTCTTAATAAATGACCCCCTTTATCTCTAAATTACTGAAAGGTCATAAACACTTATTTCGGCCACATTCTTATCAGTAAGATAATAATTAAGGCTACTTTCACACTAGCGTTTTTAAATTCCGGTATTGAGTTCCGTCATAGGGGCTCAATACTTGAAAAAAACGCTTCAGTTTTGTCCCCATTCATTATCAATGGGGACAAAACTGAACTGAAGACAACGGAATGCTCCTGAAAGCATTCAGTTCCGTCTTCAGACCGGAGAACAAACCGCAGCATGCTGCGGTTTTCTCTCCGGTCCAGGCATCCGCACCAAGACGGATCCGGAATGACCCCCGATGCAAGTCAATGGGGACGGATCGTTTGGTGTGACACACCAGTAATCCGGATCTGTCCTCCATTGACTTGCAATGGGGGGTCATTCCGGATCCGGCTACACAGAAATACATACATACACATACATACTCACATACTCCAGGCAGGGACGCCGGCAGCATGTCTTTACTCACCTCCTGCGCGCAGCTATGACGTTTCCCCACTGTGCCCAGCAGAGGGCACTGTGGGGAATCGTCATCACTGCGCGCAGGAGGCGCGTGAAGACGTGCTGCCGGCGTCCCGGGCTGGAGTATGTGAGTATGTATGTGTGTATGTATGTATGTGTTTGTGTGTGTATGTCTGTATGTATTTCTGTCCCAATGTCTGTCAACATGTGTGGGGCCGGAGCGCTGCTACGGCTCCACACATGTATCAGCGGCAGCACGGATCCGTTGGCTAGTGTGAAAGAGGCCTTAGCTATAATGAGGAGGTCAGGTCAGTGATCAGAGAAAAGGAACAAAGTAAAAATTCAGAGCCTGCTACTAGAGAATCTCAAGGCTGCATAGAGAAAGGGGCTTAAAGAGGCTCTGTCACTAGGTTTTAACCTATGTATTTAAATACATAGGTTAAAACCCCTTGACTTCTACAGTTAAAACATACCTTTATTGCAGAGTACAGCGCAGCGGTTGTGCTGAAAAAAGAACTTTAATCTTTATGTTAATGAGCCTTCGGAGCACCGGGGGGCGGGCTCTTTCTTCCTGAGCACCGCTTCTTCACCGCCCCCCGGGTCCCGAGGCTCTCTCCGATGCCAACGTCCACGCCCCTCTGAAACTTGATTGACAGCGCTAGGCCGTTTGGCCTAGCGCTGAAATCCCGCCGGCGCATGCGCAGAAGCGCTTGCAGTGCCGAACACCGCAAGCGCTTCCATCCTTGTGCGCACGCGCCGTCACTTCGCTGAACCCGGAAGTGACGGCGCGTGCGCACAAGGATGGAAGCGCTTGCGGTGTTCGGCACTGCAAGCGCTTCTGCGCATGCGCCGGCGGGATTTCAGCGCTAGGCCAAAGGGCCTAGCGCTGTCAATCAAGTTTCAGAGGGGCGTGGACGTTGGCATCGGAGAGAGCCTCGGGACCCGGGGGGCGGTGAAGAAGCGGTGCTCAGGAAGAAAGAGCCCGCCCCCCGGTGCTCCGAAGGCTCATTAACATAAAGATTAAAGTTCTTTTTTCAGCACAACCGCTGCGCTGTACTCTGCAATAAAGGTATGTTTTAACTGTAGAAGTCAAGGGGTTTTAACCTATGTATTTAAATACATAGGTTAAAACCTAGTGACAGAGCCTCTTTAACATCTTTTAAAAGGAACAGTTGAAAAAAAAGTTTTTTAGCTCAAAATGAGTGCAATGCAATAATAAACAAATTGCCCCCAAAGGTATACATAGCCTTTAAGCATCAACTTAGCTGCAGGTTGACAAAATTGAACTTTTGTATGCCTCTCTAAACTCTGTCACCTGCCTGAAGAAGGACTCCGAAACGTTGGTATGTACTATTAATTATCTTTTTGAAACCCTGATGATGTGAATAAGAATTCATCCACTAGCTCCCAGAAGTCTGGAGTGCAGTTCCTTCTCTCTGGCTTTTACAAATTGATGGCACCCACGTAACAAAGATTTCTGCTATAATGGCCCCAGACAATGATATGGGAGCCAGGAAATGGATAGATAAATAGATCTCGAATTTGTAAAATGATATTGTATTTACCTTTAATTCCTCTTATACGTATGCTGTGATCTTTTGAACCTGTTATATTTAGACCCCATTGTCCTTCACCAGGTTTAGTTCCTATATGGATAAATCCCCCTGTTGTACTTGGTTTTACCAAGGGTTCAATCACAGCTCCTACGGAGTAAAGGAGTAATTATTGTTAGGACATAAATGCACTTATCTATATACTTAACTACACTGTAGTCACTTAAATGTAGCTGATAAAGCACTAAGTAACCCCCAGTGATAGTACTTACCATCAGGTTTCCTCAGTGAAACTGAAGTAACTGGTCCATCAAAGCTCATAACTAATTCAGTATAGTTTCCTTTCACATCAAACGAATCAGAATGGGAACCAGGAGCATAGTCTTTAGAGAATATAGGCACTGAGCTGTTCACAGGTCTGGAGAGCATGAAGTCCAAGTAATCAAATCCCTTGAATGAAATAATAAAACTTAATACATTAGTACTGACACTTATAGAACATTGTAATCGGGCATCTATCAATAGGGACTGAATCAGGGAGGGCTAAAGAATGATGGAATTGGCAGTGATGTAACTATAGGGGGCGCAGCAGTCGCAGTTGCGTCCAGACCCACAAACCAGGGATGCCAACAGGCCTCTCACCATACTAAATATTTGTTTGATCTTATTTGATGTCCGCATCCAAAGTATTGTAAATCTGAGACACCCAACTTGGGGGGTGGGGCGGGTAACTGGCTCTCCTTAAGAAAAACCGTTGTTTATCTAGCTTTATTGGCAATGCTCCATGAGAGAATAATATGCAAAGATGTATCTCCCAGGAAAAGACAACTTCTTGTTAATACCACCTTGACTCCTTTTGAGTCAAAGTCTGACTTTTTAACAAGCCTTGGAACATGACAAGTACAAATAGCCATCTACAGACAGATGTTTTGGGGTACTTTCCCCTCATTAGTATGAAGTACTATTCTGACTGAGTGGATGCAGCTTGGGGACATAGGGGGGTTACTGACTTAAAGGGTTATTCTCATTTTAGACAATGGGGGCATATCGCTAGGATATGCCCCCATTGTCTTATAGGTGCGGGTCCCACCGCTGGGACCCGCACCTATATCCAGAACGGAGCCCCCGAACTGAATGAGGGCGCACTGCGCATGCGCAGCCGCCTTCCATTAATTTCTATGGGGCCATCGAAAATAGCCGAGCGCTGGCTCGGCTACTTCCGTCGGCTCCGTAGAAATGAATGGGAGCGGTGGTCGCGCTTGCGCGCTGCGCTCCCATTCAGCTCTATGAGCGCAGCGGGGAGCTGTGCCTGGTGGTGGCCGGATCCCCGGAAACCCGGGGTCCTCCAGGCGCAGCGCTCCCCGCTCCGTTCTGCATATAGGTGCGGGTCCCAGCGGTGGGACCCGCACCCATAAGACAATGGGGGCATATCCTAGCGATATGCCCCCATTGTCTAAGATGAGAATACCCCTTTAAGGAGGCCAGCTGTGTATGAAGACTTGGTAACAAGGGAAAATAGCCAAGCCAAACCTCCATCTGCAGACAGCTATTTCAGGTGTTTTTCCTGTGAGCTACCGCTACAAAAATATGATAGACCAAAGTGGAGGAGACAGGGCAAGATTTCTGATGCAGGACATCCACCCCTGTCAGAAAGGAGATCATTAAACTTTTCATGCAAAAAGTAGCAGTAGTTCAGTATACATAGGAAGGAAAGCTGTGAAGAAAAATGCAGACTAGGGATTGTAAGGGTTATAGTTTTCTCATATCATGTCTGTACAGAAGAGACTCCTGAGATGTACAGGAGATTATGCTTCACCTCTACCAGTACTTAAAGTGGTGGTAATGTGTAGGGGTATGCAGTAACTAATGTGAGGAACATATCGAGACTTATATCCCAAGTAGATTAAAGTTTGATAATTATGACTAGCTGACACCATATAGCAGGTACATTTATAGAATTTTACAAAAAGCACAATGTAGTGTGAAATCCCCCTCCCTATGCAAAGAACCTTAGATGCTACAACCACTATCTGAGAAGCAGACAGCTCCAGTCTGAATATGTAACTGCACTGGCTGCTAGCAATGCATTAATGGGTGACTTAAGAAAAAGCTACAGACAGGCTGTAGCTGCAACAGTGATGAGCAGTTGTTTTTGGGGTACTCAAGCTGAACTTTTACACCGGGCCCCCGTGAACCCTAAGTTTAACCCCTGCCTATTGGTATAGTATGTATTAACCCATTACAGTTTATCTAGAAGAACCAATTAAAGCAGTATCTCTTTAACAGAGATTTACACGTATAGAGGGAAAAATCACTATGGATACGGTATGATAAGATGAAGGTCTGAAATTCTGTGAAAACAATATGTATTATTGTGTGCCACGTCCATCACAAATCCCAAAAATTAGAGGACTAAAAAACTATTTAGGAGAATGGGTGCAGCCCTACAATTTACTTTTGGGACATGAGACAGATGTAGGGTTGCCAATAAGCCACCAGCCTAGCTGGTATTACCACTGGGAGGCCAGTGCTGATATTTAAAGGGAACCTGTCATCACCGAAACACCGCCTGAACTAGAGTAAGCGTTGTATAGTGTAAGTGATGCTGAATCCGAATATGTAAGCTTTATCTTCATACTCACTTCCATTCCGACGCTGTGCTCCCACAAACTTGCAGTAAGATGCACTCAGTGGACTCTTCTTTGAGTCCTTCTCATTATGTGAGTGAGAACTGGAGTCCACTGAGTGCATTTTACTGCTGGTTTGTAGGAGCACAGAGTCAGAATGCAAGTGAGTACGAAGATAAAAATTACATGTTCGGATTCAGCATCACTTACACTATACACCGCTTACTCTAGTTCAGGGGGTGTTTCAGAGATGACAGGTTCCCTTTAATTTGTACCAGCAATTCAAATTGCCAGTAATTTTCCCTTCATTAGCCAAGGAGGTATCTGATACCTCATTGCTACTTAGGACAACATCTTAGGCTGAATGGTAGCTATTGAAGATATATGAGGTTGTGTTTTAAAGCTGACAATCTGAGCCTTAAAACAAGACCAGGACTAGCTGCTATACAGCCAGAAATAGACACTTTAGAAACCAGGTCAGCAGGTTCTGCAGGTTTGTTAGATCCCCCTAAAAAACACCACCAATTCTACCTGTGTAAACTTGGCTGGTATTAAGATCACAAATTGAAATCCAACCAACATCTTCCATGTCTGTAATCACCACTGACATGCGTGTGTATGTGTGTGAGTGGGTTTGTATGTGTGAGCATGCCAGCATATGTGATATTCCCACACATGCCAGGCCTATAAGACTCCCTAGGCCAACTTTGCAGTCTCCACAAGAACCATGTCAAAGACCTCTCACACCGTCAGACCAGTAACTTGTACTGCACTGATCGGGGCAAAACCCTGAAACAGCTATCTGCTGTCTTTCTCTTTTATGGAAAATATTTAGGTTTTGGCTTATTTCCCAAATTATAGGGGGAGATTTATCAAAACTGGTGTAAAGGAAAACTGACTGAGCTGTCCATAGCAACCAATCTGATTCCAACTTTTTTTTTCCAAAGGAGCTCTGAAAAATGAAAGATGGAATCTGATTGGTTGTTATGGGAAACACCACCTTTACAGCAGTTGTGATAAATCCCCTCCACAGTTTTCAGGACTTATAAAAGGTGGCACTAAGGAGCGAGCTTTTGTCCCCCTGGATAAGAGCTCATATACACACATAGACAGAACTAAAAGGGTCTCTGTACTTACCTTCCCTATTTCTGCAACAGAGACTTTAAACACATGTCCAGAACTTTTTAATGCAATCGTTTTGTAAATCTTGTAGTCTGGATCATCTACTGAACCACACAGACCAGTGATCAAAAAGAATACCTGTAAGGAATGAAGTTGACAATATGAAGTCAAGTAATAGATAAGATTTGGCTTGTCGGATGGAAACAACCCATTGTCTGATGCTAGTTGGTCAATTTCACATTGAGCCCTGTGTGCCATCTATCACTGTTATATAGTTTCACTATACCAATTCTGCATCATTTTTATTTATATATATATATATATTATATATATTGGCTTTATATTTCGATTCAATATACTATGGAGGTCTTGTCAAAATCCTGCTCACCTCTGATTTTGTTTTTGATAAAAGAGAGTATATAGCATTTATCAGTGTTGTTTTAGAATAATCTTTTGCAGAAGCATCAGTTAAGACCAAAATAATGGAGTTAGGGGGTGAAGACTCTAAAGCCAACTTTAGTCCTTCCATGGCAAGTTCTGGGCAGTCTGATAATCCTCCATATGCAGAGATTTTATCAAAGAATTCAGCAAACTCTGTTTTTGAATTAGTTTTTCGGACAGGTCCAACACCTGAAAACAGAAAGACCAATAAAGATTTTTAGAAAAATGGTCTTCAACAATCATACTTCAAGGAACAGGCAAACCATCCCCATAAGCTAAATGGGCCCACATGGAGCAAATAAACCACAGATACACAAAATACTATGGGGGTGAAGGATGACCACAGGATTTAATGTATAACTGCAAACCATCTAATATATACCCATGGGGTCAAACTCCAACAACGTGTAACTTAGCTTCATGAGACACCAAGTGGATCAAATCATCAAATAATACTAAAGCAATACAACATTCTTTTCCTCCAGGAAACATGAAAACACTAGCTTCCCTTCCATTTTTCTGAAAAATAATACATACGTAGCAAACATAGCAAACCAGTAATATGAGGAATATGAGGGAGGGTCAGTGGGCAAATTACAGTCTTCTTACAAGGATGGCAAGGAAGAAGGACCACAAATTAGGAGGAGGGTTGAATAATGTACTCCCCACCACATGACTTCCCCCATTAGTCCAGTAGGCATGCAGGCCAGCAATCACATTGCACAGTGCAACTCTCTAAAGAATACAAGCAACAGACAGACCATCCTGACAGCAAAATGGACCAGCGTCAAACAAACAAACTGCACAGATAGAAAATAGAATTTTGTGTTGATGGGGAGGGGGGCAGCGTTTGTTGTACAGTATAACTCCAAACCATGTAATGGAAGTCCAAAGGGGTCAAACACCCATGCCAGTAGCTCAGCGGCATGAGACACCCAGTGGACCAGATCACCAACTACTGACCAAAGCGCTACCATGAGGAGCACATCTACTCCTACACTGTGGTAAGACCTCCATTCAAAAAGAACAGGGCTAGTTCAATCCCATCCTGGATATCGAAGCCAATTGTATTAAGGTTGAAACCATCACTCACATCATCCAGTCATGCAACCACATGCACAACTCTGAAGTACTGTGGTAAACAAATCCTTCATAGTCTTTAGCTCTCTCCTTCTGGGTCAAGAATCACCAGTAGACACAGTAGAGAGATAGGAGTAAAAATGGGACTTTGGAGGTGCTGTTCTGTAGTTCCAATTATTTATTAAAAGAATAAACATGCACAATAATAAAAGCCATCTAATATATAAAGCTGAGTGTATGTGTGTATGTCCGCTAAAGAAATCCGCACCATTACATTTACAATCACAAAATCTGGCACACAGGTATATCAGGTGTTCGGGGAGGTTTTAGAATGGGTCTCAGCTCTCTAGGACAAACCGTTCCTGAGATATTCCCAAAAAATGCATTAGCCAATAGAAGCCTGGTCACATGACTGTTATCAGCCAATAGGAGCTCACAGGCCCTCTGGCCACCCTAGGGGCAGGGTGCTGTGGAGGTCACAGTTAAAGGGGCGGGCACTGTGGAGGTCATTGTTAAGGGAGGAGGGGACTGTGGAGGCCACTATTAAAGGGGCAGCGGGGTACTGTGAGGTCACTGTTAAGGCAGCCGGGTACTGTGAGGACACTGTTAAGGGAGCGGGATAGTGTGAGGTCACTGTTAAAGGGGCAGTCACTGTGAAGGTCTTTGTCAAGGGGGCCATGAATGATGGAGGTCAGTTAAGGGGACTGTAACCTATGGTCAGTGTTAAGAGGTGGGTGCTATAGAGGTCACTGTTAAAGGGGTGGACCCCTGTGGAGGTCACTGTCAAGAGGGTGAGGTGCTGTGGAACTCACTGTTAAAGGAGCAGGCTATTGTGAAGGTCAAAGTTAAGTGGGTGGGCTGCTGTGAAGGTCCCATTTTAAGGAGACGGGGCACTGTAGGGGGCGGTCAGTGTTAAGGGGTGGGGCTGTGGAGGTCACTGTTAAGGAGGCGGGGTGCTGTAGAGGTCACTGTCGATATCTTTTAATGACACACACGAACATTAAATGAAATAGATGAAATATACCCGGGCAAAGCCGGGTCCTTCTGCTAGTACACAATAATAATAATAATAATAATAATAATAATATAATAATAATAATATGTGTTTCACTGCTTTAACTGTTAACTGTTTTAATAAATCCTTGGAACTACAAAGCAGCGCTTCCGAAATCCCATTTTTACTTTCTGTCTACTGCATTCTAAGACCAGGAGATTTGTCTCCACAACAGGATATCACCTGAGGGGGACTGTGCCCACTTTCCTTTAGATTGACAGAGCCAGACATTTAGCCCTGACAATTTCCTGCCTGTGTCACTCCTTCAATTAGCTGACCCAAGGAACCCAGGAACCATAGCAGCAGCAACCTCATGAAATATGGAGAAGAAGGGAGCCGCAGCGCTAGCTGCGCAAAAGACTTCGGTAACCCATTCTATTCAATCCTTACTTTATCATTTGGGACAAAAAGGGTTTGCCATTGTGCTCATCCCAATTTAAAGTCTTCTCATCAAGATAGGAAAAACCAAGATAAAGAGGGACCACCACCTAGGAGGATGGTTTAATGATATTTCATGCCACATGCCCCCCCCCACCCCTCAATCCGGTTATTAGGTGAGTGGCCAGCATTTACAATACTTAACCCCTTCCGTATGGTCCAACAGTCAAAAGATGTCCTCTAATACAGTGATCCATAAAGATACAATGGCCTCAGGATACAATATTTTGAACATACACTGGTCTTTTCTGACCCATCCTAAGTTGAAACCAGACTCAACATACAATGTCTCAGACTCAGATCCAGCCAAGGCCACTTCTCTGGTAAAATATCTGTATTAGTTGCTAGTTGGCAGCTATTCCTGGCTGTTATATGTAAGGGCTTGTTTTATATGTCTTAGTTATCTGCTTGTTCTTAGATCTTCATTTTCTCTCGTCTCGGATGACATTTTTGGGTTTTGGAACCAATTACTCAACTTACAATGGTTTCAACATACAATGGTAGTCCTGGAACCAATGCATATTGTCACTTGAAGGACCACTGTACAGTGTGGCCCTCTTCATCAGTATTGATACATTTTACTGTCACTTATTAAAAGACAGTTTGGAATGACAGAAAGAAAGAGAATAATCATCAGATACCTTGTTGGATATCCAGGAACAGCCTTTATATAATGTAGTAACTTATGGACTATTTCGTGGAACCCACCAGTTAACAGTTTGATAAAAAAATATTATCTAGCAGCTTACACAATCTCTGTGTTTGATTAGAAAAAATATGCAGTATATGTAATGAATTAGTTTACATACCAGGATCATTAAACTCCACCATTGTATATGTCCGGGCACCACAAGGGAACCGTGCCAAAGCTCGTTCCAGAAGCCAGTTATTCACTTTCTTTAGCTCCACTAGGCCATCACCCATAGAACCAGTTGTGTCCACCAAATATGTAAGAGATGGAACTTCTACAGAATAGAAAATGCACACCAATTGAAAAGGTATACAAAATAATATGGCAACCCGAGACTTTTTATGAGTATTATTGTCGCAGTATTATATAATTTGTAGTGTAGATTGAAACAGGCTTTTTCCCACCTTTTAGATATTGAAGACCAATCCTTTAGATCATCTAAAAAACTACTGATCAGCTGTTTGTGGCAGCTGCCGGCACTGATCACATAACAGTGGACGGAGCTGGAAGCAGAAGGCCCCCATCTACTTTGTAATGTAGCTCAACTTGAGTACACTGGACAGCTACCTCACAGAGAATGGAGCTTTCTGCTCCTAGCTCCAACCACTGTTGTAGCAAACTCATTGGTTGGACCCAAACCAATCTTATATTGGTGACCTATGTGGAGGATGGTAGGTCATCAGCGAAGGTAAAAAGGTGAAAAATCCCTTTAAGGTTCAAGACATGACAAGAAATCCAGTTTGAACATGTACTGTACTTTATATCATACAATAAGGTTTGCTTAAGGTCTCATGCACATTACTAGATGCATTATCCATGTCTGCGTTTTTTGCAAATAGCACACTGACCCATTCATTTCTAAGGGGCCATGCACACATCCATGTTTTTTGCAAAGCCATGTGGCCGTTCTGTCAGCTATAGAAAATGTCCTATTATGGTCCTCATTGTGGATGAGACTAGCCCTTTTCTTATTCTTGTTCTGATTACAGTAAGGGTCCATGCACACGTCACGGCCCATGGTATCATGGGTTGGAGCAACATGGATATATGCATAAACCCTAATGAAACAATCAGCAAATTGGAGTGTTTGTGTGAGGTATACATAAGATATACATTTTAAAATATTATAGGGAGAGACATGGAGACACCAGGAGGAACTGATGTCCCACCAATGAACACTATAGCTCAGCTAGAAGTCCTGCAAAAATAAAACAGAGCTACAAACCAGCTAAGACTGAAGAAAGGCAATAGTAAGAGTTTGGCACATTTAATTGGTCAGACATCATGCTATATGTCACTAATATTAGATCAGCGGAAGTCTGACTCCCAGCATCCCCATCAGTGAGCTGTTTGGGGATGCTGTGGCCTCCTTGCAGCTTATCAAGCACAGTTCCTTGCATAGAATTCATACAGCACCGTGGTCTCTTGTTGTTTGGTGGGGGTGCCGGGAGTCAGACCCCTGGTGATCTGATACTGATGATCTATCCTGAGGATAGGACATCAATATGAAAAACTCAGACAACCTCCCTTTAAGGAAACTTTAAGTAACCCTCTGGGTCACAATACAAAATTGCATAATATTTGAATTATCTCCCTCTGAGTCTCAGTCCCTTCTTCAGTTCTATCTTAACAAGGTCACCATGTATTTTTACTATGTATTATGCATGTACAGGTGCAGACTGGCCATAGATGCTACAGGGAAAATTCCCAGTGGGCGATGCCCAGGGGCCCCCTCACTTCCACTGGCCCAGTACATAATGATCCAGTGCTCTCAGTGGTAATTAATGCTGGAAGAATCAGGTACTTATGTACCTGCCTGCAGGTGGCCTCCTGAATTCAACTGTATGACTGTCCTCAGGATGGTGATATAGTTAAGTACTGCAGCAGAGCATGGGAGCCCATGGCTGTTGGCCCTACTGTTCACCCTCATAGGCCAGAGACCATTATATGAAGCAATGTACAAATGGCATAGAGACAATATTTTGTTTTTTTCCTCTTTCCTTGGCCAACTGGAGAGCATACTACTGGAGGAACTATAGGGGTTATTACTAGGGTCAGTCCGGGCAGCATGCTGAAGGCAAGGCAGTCTTTTTGATCTTCCCTGTATTTTACCTCCAAAACTGGACCTGCTTATAAAATGGGGCCACTTTTAGGTGTTTTTTTTCCCAGGGCCACTTTAAGTTCCCAGTTTGCCCCTATGCATTTATTTTGAATTTTTTTCTTAGCGCAGTACAAGCAACTTTCAATTATTTTTTTTTCATGTTACAATTTTCATATCTATTATGACATTCCCAAACAAGTACTGTATTTCCTACCAGATTCTTTAGTGCATTTCATTTCTGTAGAATGCGACAAAGTAGGAATTGCTGTAAAAAAACAAAAAAAAACAAAAAAAAACATCACATATTCATAGGTATGCTGCATCCGTTTTCAAATAAATACCTAGCTGTAAACTGTAAAATTATGTTCACCCCCTCATAGTATGGTTTATTGTGATTTTGTTCTTTTGTGGCCAAGAAAACGGATCTGGCACCATTGACTTGCATTGTGTTTCAGGCTGGATCCATCTTACTCTGCATCCCATGCCGGACAGAAAAACGCTGCTTGCAACTGTTTTCTATCCGTCATGGGAACACAACCAAATGGAATGGAAGGCAATCTGGAGTATTCCATTCTGTTTAGTTGAGTTTTGTCCCCATTGACAATGAATGGAGACAAAATACTGGAAAGGAAATACTGGATCTCAATACTGGAAAGGAAGAACGCAGATGTGAAAGTAGCCTAAGCAAGGACATCAGGGAAATTGTTAAAGGGGCTTTCCCATCAGTCAAGGATATGCCACCACTTACTAATTGATGCCTAAGAAAAAAGGGGGGTTCCTTCACTGATTTCTACTGCACGTTCACTCTCCTGACCACCCACTATACAACACAGTGAATGGAGCAGATTACATGTGTGCCAACGTGCAGGAGAAATGCCAAAGGGAACCCTGTCTTGGATTACTGGGAGTCCCATAGCTCACCCCCACAATTATAATTTGATGGCATATACTAGGGCAGTAGTCTCCAAACTGTGGCTCTTTAGGGCCTGCTGGTATTTGTAGGTTGTAGACCACTGTCATAGAGATATGCTACATTATGGAGGGTAATATCCTTAAGAATATTATCACTGTATAGAGAATTATGGTTTATATGTAGAATCATATGATTCATATACATCTTAGAAATTAATAAGAAAAGACAAGGGGAGGTTAATGAGAAAAATATATAATAATATCCTAATACTCACAGGCGCTCCGTAATGAGTGAGAACATGTCCAGGGAATGTGGATGAACAGCAGGATCGCAAGGTAGAGGTTTATCATAATTTATCTTCTAATCTAGAATAATCTGCTATATCCTAAGACTGAAAGATGTGCCGGTCCTACACACAGAGGTATAAATACACCGTACATATTGTCAGGGGGGTAAAGAGTTTCCTTGGAAATCCCAAAAACTTTTCTGTAGAAGGGAAAGCAATTTGTGCCAAGGTATTAGACAAACACAGAAACATATTTTCAGTCTTAACACAATGTGAAGTATATTACATAATCAGACGTTGATCTATTGTGTTAGTTCTGGCAAAATGTAATCAAAGAGTTGTCCCAGTTTGGCAAATGGCCAAGAAGTTAACACAAGGCACTTACTAATGTATTGCGGTTGTCCATATTGCCTCATTTGTTGCTTGATTCATTTTTCATCACATTATACATTGCTCATTTCCTGGGGTTACGACCACCCTGCAATCCAGCAGCAGTGGTCGTGCTTGTACACTATAGGACAAAAGGGCCAGCCTCTTTGGTGACTGGGAGCACAGAAGCACACATAGGCATATGCGCGCAGCAGCTCCCATCCTGGACAGCTCATATCTGGTCTGCAATGGTCGCCGTAACCCCTGGATATGAGCAGTGTATAATGTGATGGAAAAACAAATCAAGCCAGCAAAGGAAGGAATATGGACACTCACAATACATTAGTAAGTTGCTGGTATTAACTTTCTCTACATGATAACTGCCATTTGCTGAAGTGACAATCCCTTTAATGCTGACAATGATTCTGCATTGTAGAGTATGACTACGTTTGTGAACTCTTTAAAATTTTCTGATTGCATACATGAATTCAAATGTAATTAGTTGTATGCAGCTATACCATAAATAATAGAGAACCCACTAAATCTAAACTCGCAATGTAGTTTAAATGAAGCGGTGGTCATGCATGCACCTTGCAGCTTCATTCAATGTTGAAAGCACTGGAGAAGGTGATTGGAGCAGCAGTACACATTCTTGACCATTACTCTATTCAAACAGGAGCTTGAGACCCCCATTCTAGTGATCGTTGGGAGTCCCAGTGAGTATATACCAGCAATCATGTATCTATCACCTATCCTATGGATAGGACATCTTTTTTTGTGGATTAATACCTTTAAAGGGGTTCTCTAGGCTCTCCTATATTGATGACCTATTCTCAGAATAGGTTATCAATATCAGATCGTTTAGGGGTCCGACACCCGGCATTCCCAACAATCAGCTGTATGAGGAGACGGCGTGTGCATGTACCATCTCCCTTCCTGCTCACCGATGCTGCAGGTGCACGCTACCATGGCTGTAATGCAAAAACAAACAAGGACTACAAGTAAACTGCATTACTGCTATACTTACTATATGAAAATTAGAACCTCTTGGCGCTTTTTTTTTTTTTTTTTTAATCAAGAATATGTTGGTAGATGTAGCTGGGTCCCAGGGGCGTAGCTATAGGGGGTGCAGAGGTAGCAGTCGCTACCGGGCCCAGGAGCCCGGTAGCGACTGCTACCCTTGTGCCATATAGGAATACACAGGTATTATAGAAAGTGCATGCTGTTCAAGTTACACCTCTTGATGGAGAGAAGAATTTAGCATGGAGGAGTGCCATTTAAATTTTTGCCTCAGGCAGCAGGAAGGCTATGTGCTTCCCTGTCCCTGGCCACAAAGCACTGAGGGGAGGGGGGGGGCCCAAGCTGAACTCTTGCACCAGAGCCCATGAGCCTTTAGCTACGCCCCTGCTGGGTCCTACATATTCTTGATCAAAATATGCATAAAGAGTTTCTAATTTTCATATAGTAACTATAGGAGTGATGCAGTTAACATCTATTTATGTTTTTTTTTTTAAATTTTTGCATGTCTGTTGTGCATAAAGCAGTGAGCTGCTACCAGCCCGATTCCAGACATTCAAAACTTTCCATCTCAAAAAGCCGTAAACAGCATCCTTGACCAGGCTGGACTGTTTTTGACCTTCTACTAAAAACAGTAACAGCAAGATTGTTAAAAATAACACAGAAAAACAGTAATTATTAAGCAAAACCGGCTCCCTTAAAGCCTTACTTAACCTCAAAGAATGCCATAACAAAAGCAACCCTGAATCCACGTCAAAACAAATATCAGACAAAACATTCCATAATTTACCTAATAACTCCACAGAAATAGGCCTTCTCCTGTCCTTGACAGAGATTGACCTACCATAACTTGCTTGATTGGAAAGAAATTATTCAAAGGCTGACCACCCATCAACTAAGAAAAAAAGACAACACTGGCAAAATCTTCAAAATGGAAGAAAGCGCCAACTCCCTTAGCATTAATTCACAGACACACAACAAAGACACACTTATATCAGACTATAATCAGAACCCACCAGATTACAAAAGAAAATCCAATCCTTCCATGCAGCTCATCCATCCAAGTCAGCTCATGGTAGTGATGCTAAAAACTTCCTCAAGTTATCAGATATCAGTCCATAAGGGCGGAGAACAAGGATGCCCTTCCAGCTCTGCGTCCGGTGGCATCTCCCGGAATCTCTGAAAGAATCTGCTAAAACATTGTTATGTCCTACATATTTAGCCTTAATCCAAATATTTAATCTCACACAATAAAACACCAAATGTCTTAAATGTTTAACCATTAAACTTTAGACAGGATAATTTATTACCTTCCCGGTAATATCACCTGCACATCAGTGGAGAAGAGATCACTAATGCCATTCATTGTCCCCATGCGGACTCGTTGTTTGCCGGCAGCAGATCGTGTTTAGACGACATGATTTGTTGCCGGCACACAATGATTTAGATGCCTACACAAAAAAAGTTAATTACCCAATGAATGAGCGTTTTGCTCATTCATCGGATAATCGGCAGTACCTTTACACCGCCAGATAATTGCTAACGAGCATTCCTATTAAGGCTCGTTCACAATTATCTGGGGTTTCTCGGCCCATGTAAAGGAAATCTGTAACGTGTTTATCACCCCATGAACAAACTAGCCCTTATTATAATTACTAATTTCAATAGGTACTATGATCAGAAACCTTCCCCCTTTTTTCACATTAGTAATATAGTATCTTTGCATTCCTCATTATTCATTTTCCCGCCAATTATTAAAATGAACGAATGATGCAACAAATCACGCCCCCTTTTTTCATCATCTTATTATCTACAGCTCTTTTTTTTATTTTTCTTGTGGTTCCGAAGTCTCGTTTTAAATCCCGCGCATGCGCGCAGTAACACCAGTCTCCAGGCCTTCTGTCTTATACAACGAGCATGCATGGGATTTTGAGCGTCTGAACAAGTGAATAGGGGAGTGGCTACAGTGCTGAATAGAAAAAAGGCTGGACTCAAATCAAAGTTATATGTCACGCTGGACTCAATTCAGCTCATTAGCATGCGGCTCGTGGCTTCTTTGAGTGTATATTATGAGGCTAACCGGTTGTCACACCACTAAGTGAATAAATCTAAGGTACTTTTTAATAGTTAATAATTGTATATAATGAGTTATATTATAATCAAATACCCAGATGACAGGTTTCCTTTAAGTCACAATTAGATGGTAAAGTGAAAACTGCACCTTTATTTTCTGAATGAAGAAACAATCTCTTATTGCTAAAACGAGAACATCAAAACAAGTGACACTAAAATGGGAAACATCTCCAATAGAACAATATTCTTAGAAATCTTTGCTTCTTACCACGAAACAGGCCTTCTTTCTTGAAAAAAGGCTCCATAACCGCGACTGGCCGCCACACCTGTGTACTAATCTAATGCACCAAATTCTTCAAATTCCGGCTGCCAACAGCATTAAATTTACTAAAGAATTCCACCCAAACCACCAGATCTTCTTACTAAGCCTAATTCAGTATGGGCCCTAGGCAACTTGAAACCCCTCAAAGCAAAATACAACCTCCTATAAAGTCTACCCATAAGAATTACTTGACTAGCAAAATTCAAAAGACCTAACAGTGATTGCATTTCATTTTTTTTATATTTTACTTTTTTTATTAATACAAAAAGACCTTATTGTGCAGAAGACTTGTTAAAACAAACAATAGATGGCGCCATCTAATATGTATAACGCAATCTCACAAGATGGCGCCATAGATCCCGCAAGATTAGGGACATAATGACAGACATAAAAGTTATTGTGAGAGAGCGGACACCTGATTACAACTCCCGCGAGGTTGAGAGTTACTACAGGCCCGCTTCAGACCATAGTCAAAATGGTAGAATAAGAAGAGGGGGCGGGCCTCCAATTAAAGGGGTTCTCCGGGAATTAAGAAAATAAAAAAATATTTAAATATTACTTTATAATAAATATATTTCCAAATACCTTTCATTAGTTGTAATGGCTTGTTTTGTCTAGGGAGCAATGATTAGGAGAAATAAAATGGCCGCCGAACTATTAGTACACACAAAACCTGTCCTAATCATACAGCAGGACAACACTGAGCTAAAAAGCTGCCTCATCCTTCTCTCTGCTCTGTGGGAATGGAAATGATGAGGAGACATGAAGTACAGAAAGGAGGTAGTGATGTGACTAATGAGCAGCACTTGTATGCAGTCTCCATTACCACAGCCCCACATTACCACAGTCTGTCCTCTCTCTCTACTTCATGTCTCCTCTGAACTAAATTCCATAGAGATTCAGCTAAAGTTCTTATCAGCTGTATTCAGGATCATAACCTCTGTTAAGCAGAGCAGAGAGGAGGATGAGACAGGTCTTTACCTCAGTGTGTGATTAGGACAGGTTTTGTGTGTATTGATAGGATGGCGGCCAGGGGCGTAGCTAAAGGCTCATGGGCCCTGGTGCAAGAGTTCAGTTTGGCCCCCCCGATTTGTCCATCATCCTCCCATCTTCTGGACAAATCATCCTACCACCCCAGTACTGTGCCACTAGTACCACACAGATAGTGCCATTCAATAATTATCGGCACACGGTGTCCTAAAATAACTGCGCCCAGCAAATAGTGTCCCTGACAGTAATAGTGTAAACATAACGTCCCCCAGAAATAACTGCGCTATGCTGATACTGTGCCAGGGTGCCCACACAGTAATAGTGCCCCCAAAGTCCCAACTAATAATTCTATTCCAGAGTGCACTTGTTAGTAATAGTGTCCCCAACAGTACTAATGTCCCAACTGTGCCCCAGAAGTAATAATGCTTCCATAGTGCCCATACTAGTAATCATGTTCCCCAGAGAACCCCAGTAGTAATAATTCTGCTTATAAGGTGACAGTACAAAAATGCCCCCTTATATGTGCCAGTGCAAAAAATACCCTTTTAATGCCCCCAGTTGAGCTAATGTCCCCATAGTGCCCCCCCGTAGATGCCCCCATAGTACCCGCCATAATGTGTCCCAGTATAAAACGCCCCTTCTTTGTGGCCTCAGTAGATGCCCCCATAGTGCCCCAGTAATGTGTCAGTAAGAAGTGCCCCCAATAATGTGCCAGAAGTGCCCCCAAAATTTCCCTCCCAATAATGTGCCAGTAAAAAGTGTCCCACCTCCATAGATGCCCTCCAAATCATGTGCCAATAACAAATGCCCCAAGTGCCCCCATGTGCCAGTAAGAAATGCCCCCATGTGCCAAGAAATGCCCCCAGTGCCCCATGTGCCAAGAAATGCCCCCATGTGCCTGTAAAAAATTCCCCCCAGTCCCCCCATGTACGCCAGTAAGAGAAATGCCCCCAGTGCCCCAATGTGCCAATAAGAAATGCCCCCAGTGCCCCCATGTGCCAATAAGAAATGCCCCCAGTGCCCCCATGTGCCAGTAAAAAAATGCCCCCAGTGCCCCCATGTGCCAGTAAGAAAGGCCCCCAGTGCCCCTATGTGCCAATAAGAAAGGCACCCAGTGCCCCCATGTGCCAGTAAAAAAAATGCTCCCAGTGCCCCATGTGCCAGTAAAAAAATTGCCCGCAGTGCCCCCATGTGCCAGTAAAAAAAGGCCCACAGAGCCCCTATGTGCCAATAAGAAAAGCCCCCAGTGCTCCCATGTGCCAGTAAAAAAATGTCCCCAGTGCCCCCATTTGCCAGTAAGAAATGCCCCCAGTGCCCCATGTGCCAGTAAAAAATGCTGCCAGTGCCCCCGTGTGCCAGTAAAAAAATGCCCGCAGTGCCCCCATGTGCCAGAAAGAAAGGCCCCCATGTGCCAATAAGAAAGGCCCCCAGTGCCCCCATATGCCAGTAAAAAAAATGCCCCAGTTCCCCATTGGCCAGTAAAAAAATGCCCCCAGTGCCCCCATGTGCCAGTAAGAAAGGCCCCCAGTGCCCCCATGTGCCAATAAGAAAAGCCCCCAGTGCCCCCATGTGCCAGTAAAAAAATGCCCCCAGTGCCCCCTGTGCCAATAAAAAATGCCCTCAGTGCCCCCATTAAAAAGAGCTCCGGTCCGTTGGCATCATACAAAAAAAAATAAACACTTATACTTAGCTCCATCAGCTATGCGATGCAGGCCTCTTCCGGCCTGTGTCCCGCGCTGTAGGCCTGCAGCCTATCAGATGAATGGGGAAGGGAGACGCTTCTCTCTCCCCTGCCCTGAAGCACAGGCATCTGTATCGCCGTCCTGAGGATGGCGATACAGATGACTATGGAGATAAGCGCTTCCACAATGGAAGCGCTCATCTCCCTCTGCCCCGCCACCTCCTGTGACCAGGGCCGCACCGCACCTCGCCTAATTGGCGGTGCGGCCCTGCAAGTGTCAATTGCGACCGCTGGGACCCCTATAGCTACGCCACTAACGGCGGCCATTTTATTTCTCATAATCATTGCTCCCCAGACAAAATGAGCCATTATAAGTAATGAAAGGTAGTTGACAATATATTTATAATAAAGTAATATTTAAGTATTTTCATTTCCTTAATTCCAGGAGAACCCCTTTAAAGACACAGCAGCCGCACAAGTACAGTGCCTTGCGAAAGTATTCGGCCCACTGGAACTTTTCAACCTTTTGCCACATTTCAGCCTTCAAACAAAAAGATATAACATTTTAAACAACAAGTGGGTCACAATTGTGAAGTGGAACGAAATTTATTGGATCATTTAAACTTTTTTTGTAATAATAAAACTGAAAAGTGGGGCGTGCAAAATTATTCGGCCTCCTTGCATTAATACTTTGTTGCGCCACCTATTGCTGCGATTACAGCTGCAAGTCGCTTGGGGTATGTCTCTATCAGTTTTGCACATCTAGAGACTGAAATTCTTGCCCATTCTTCCTTGCAAAACAGCTCGAGCTCTTTGAGGTTGGATGGAGAGCGTTTGTGAACAGCAGTTTTCAGCTCTTTCCACATATTCTCAATTGGATTCAGGTCTGGACTTTGACTTGGCCGTTCTAAGACCTGAATACGTTTATTTTTGAACCATTCCATTGTGGATTTTGCTTTATGTTTGGGATCATTGTCTTGTTGGAAGATAAATCTCCGTCCTAGTCTCAGGTCTTTTGCAGACTCCAACAGGTTTTCATCCAGAATGGTCCTGTATTTGGCTCCATCCATCTTCCCATCAATTTTAACCATCTTCCCTGTCCCTGCTGATGAAAAGCAGGCCCAAACCATGATGCTGCCACCACCATGTTTGACAGTGGGGATGGTGTGTTCAGGGTGATGAGCTGTGTTGCTTTTACGCAAAACATATAATTTTGCATTGTTTCCAAAAAGTTAGATTTTGGTTTCATCTGACCAGAGCACCTTCTTCCACATGTTTGGTGTGTCTCCCAGGTGGCTTGTGGCAAACTGTAAATGAGACTTTTTATGGATATCTTTGAGAAATGGCTTTCTTCTTGCCACTCTTCCATAAAGGCCAGATTTGTGAAGTGGTCGACTGATTGTTGTCCTATGGACAGACTCTCCCACCTCAGCTGTAGATCTCTGCAGTTCATCCAAGTGATCATGGGCCTCTTGGCTGCATCTCTGATCAGTCTTCTCCTTATTTGAGATGAAAGTTTAGAGGGACAGCCGGGTTTTGGTAGATTTGCAGTGGTCTGATACTCCTTCCATTTCAATATAATCGCTTGCACAGTGCTCCTTGGGATGTTTAAAGCTTGGGAAATCTTTTGGTATCCAAATCCGGCTTTTAACTTCTCCACAACAGTATCATGGACCTGCCTGGTGTGTTCCTTGGTCTTCATGATGCAGAAACCTGAGACTATCACAGAGCAGGTGCATTTATACGGAGACTTGATTACACACAGGTGGATTCTATTTATCTTCATCAGTCATTTAGGACAACATTGGATCATTCAGAGATCCTCAATGAACTTCTGGAGGGAGTTTTCTGAACTGAAAGTAAATGGGCCGAATAATTTTGCACGCCCAACTTTTCAGTTTTATTATTACAAAAAAAGTTTAAATGATCCAATAAATTTCGTTCCACTTCACAATTGTGACCCACTTGTTGTTGATTCTTCACCAAAAATGTAAAATGTTATATCTTTTTGTTTGAAGCCTGAAATGTGGCAAAAGGTTGAAAAGTTCCAGGGGGCCGAATACTTTCGCAAGGCACTGTATATATAGGTGCACCATAGCAGCATAACAAGGGAAACAACGAGTAAAGCAAAATCCAATACATCAATTATATATATCAACTAGCTGAAGGACCCGGCTTTGCCCAGCTATATTTAATCTATTTCATTTAATGTTTGTGTGTGTCGTTAAAAGATATCGAAAGTGACCTCTACAGTGCCTGTCCCTTCAACAGTGACCTCCACAGCAGCCCGCCCCTTAACAGAAACATCCACAGTACCCTCCCCTTTAACTGTAACCTCCACAGCAGCTAGGGTGGCCGCTGTCTTCACCCCAGAAAGCCGGACCTCACCGGCCATTCCCCCAAACGTGAAGCAACGCCCCCGGCCCCCATGAAGCCACACCACTAAACATGAGGCCAGACCCCCTGGCTCCATGAAGACACGGAGGAGAAGCTGTCTGAGCGTGAGCTACTGAAAGGGTGGACATCCCTGCGTCCATCCAAGCACTGAGCTGGACGGAGAACAGGTAGCCAGAAAACTGGACTGTCCAGCCTAAAGCCAGACATCTGGCCACCCTAACATCAGCTTGCCCCTAAGGTGGCCAGAGGTCCGGTTTTAGGCTGGACAGTTTGGCTTTCAGTTCGGCGCAGGGCCTGGACAGACACAGGGATGTCCACCCTTTCAGTAGCTCATGCTCAGACAGCTTCTCCTCAGTGTCTTCACAGAACCAGGGGGCGTGGTCTTGTGTTTAGGGGTGTGGCTTCATGGGGACCGGTAGCACGGATTCACGTTGGGGGGAGGCTGGATAGCCTGGCTTTCAGACTCCCTGTCCTCCATCATGCGCAGGGCCTGGATGGACACAGGGATGTCCTTTTGAACAGTTCACTCTCAGACAGCAGCACTGTGCAGTCTGAGCATGAGCTGCAGGGAGAAAGTCACCCTCCTCCCTCTCTTGCAGCTGACAGAAGTTGATTTTTACCTTCATTTTTTCAATACCGGTCAGATGTGGAGTGGAAGGGGCGTGGCCTGACTGAGTCGGGGCGTGACTTAGTGGGACTTGGGGGTGGGGCTTTTAAGTCCTTCTTTTGAGGGTGGCCTGAATTACAGTTCGATGCCATAGTAATTTATGAGAAAACACAGTGGGTAGCAGTTGAAGAAAACATTTTTTATTACTACTGAACAGTAATTATGTGAAATTTATATTATATGAGGTAATGATTGATGATGAGTTAGTCTAAAACATAAGTTATATTTATGGTAACCGGAATACTCCTTTAACAGTGTCATCCACAACGCCCTGCCTCTTTAAAGCAGACCTACAGCAGTGAACTGGCTAGGTTGTTATGGAAACCTGGTGTGTGTGGAGACTAATTGCCTGTGAGCTTCTATTGGCTGATAAGGGTCATGTGACCAGGCTTCTATTGGTTAATGCATTTTTTGGGAATATCTCAGGAACGGTAAGTCCTGGAGAGCTGAGACCCATTCTAAAACCTTCCTGGACACCTGATGTACCTGTGTGTCAAATTTCGTGATTGTAGGTGCGACGGTGCGGATTCCTTTAGCGGACATACACACACACATACACTCAGCTTTATATATTAGATATATTGCGTAGTGTCAAGTGTTTCCAAAGCTTTATCAAATGGTTCAAACTAAATACTGGGTGATACTTCTGTGACCACAGTGATTTCCTCACAGCTGCATTTCATAATCCTGTCCTATTTCGTGTTCATTGACAATTTCTGCAGAAATCAATGAGGTAAACAGCCTAATCATGGAGCACAGCCATGTCGCCTAGGTTTACAACCCTAAGCCTTAAAACAGCACACAATGAGTAGAGTTACATTACTCTATAGTTAATAGTGTATACACACTCATTATATGTGCACAATACACTGGTATGCAAAAGCTCCGGCACCCCTTGTCAAGTTATATGTTCTGTTGATTGAGTAATTGAAAATAAGTTAACACCACTTCTATGGGGAAAACCTGTGAGCAGTACACATTTCTGAACTTTTAGGCATGACGGCATTATCACAGATCTGTGGTTCAGAAAAAAAATCTGGAAGTAAATTTACAGCATGTTCAAATCTTGTGCAGAAGTCTCGGAGACTCCCACAGGGGATTTTACCTTCTTCTATGCCCAGGGTGTAACATGTGCAGATTCTGCTATAGAATTACTGAAAAGTATGGGCAGCTTGGTGACATCAGTGACGGGATGGAGGAAGTCAGAGTACCTAATGTCCCTATTCACCTCGCTAACAAGTGAAAACCATCTGTTAGGGTATATTCACACGTGCTGTTAAGTCACTGTTTTTACTGTGAGTCTGTGACAATGTGTCAAAATTGTGCGTATTTTTAATTGTTTCATTTTCATAGCAGTAACAAATGAAAACTGCAACTTCACTGCACCTTCTAAAAATCCCAGAACCTAAGCGATGTGTACAAACGCCTGGCATCTTTTGTAACAAACAGCGGTTCACTCAAAAGTTAATAAAGCCCCTGGGTAGCACGGACTAGGGTTAATAAACCCCTGGGTGGCAATGACTAGGGTTAAAAAACCCCTGGCTGGCACTGGCTAGGGTTAATAAGCCCCTGGCTGGCACTGGTTAGGTTTAATAGGGCCCAGACGTCCACTGGCTAGGGTTACTAAGCCCCTGGGTGGCACTGGATAGGGTTAATAAGCCCCTGGCTGGCACTGGCTAGGGTTAATAAGCCCCTGGGTGGCACTGGTTAGTTTTAATAGGGCCCTGACTTCCACTGGCTAGGGTTACTAAGCCCCTGGGTGGCACTGGATAGGGTTAATAAGCCCCTGGCTGGCACTGGCTAGGGTTAATAAGCCCCTGGGTGGCACTGGTTAGTTTTAATAGGGCCCTGACTTCCACTGGCTAGGGTTACTAAGCCCCTGGGTGGGGTCTGAAGTGAATGCACAGCAGACAGGTAGTGTTGAGCGAATTGGGTTCGGACTGCTGTAACAATATAGCCAACATACTACTGTAAAATGTATGGGCTCCTATAGTGTGGAAGCACGACCACCGCTGATGGATTGCAGGTTGGTAGTGACCATAGAAACGAGCAGTGTATAATGTGATGGAAAAAAGAGATCTCTCCCATCATCGATTTATCCCCAGGACTGTGACTGTGACGAGGGGACATCCTCTGCGTTTGGAGGAAAACAGGTTTGTACACAGACATAGAAGAGGATTCTTTACGGTAAGAGCAGTAAGACTATGGAACTCTCTGCCTGAGGAGGTGGTGATAGTAAGTTCACTAAATGAGTTCAAGAGGGGCCTGGATGTATTTCTGGAGTGTAATATTACAGGTTATAGTTAGATTCTGGAGAAGGGTCGTCGATCTAGGGAGTGTATTCTGATTGCCTGACTGGAGTCAGGAAGGACATTTGCCCCCTAAAATAAGGAAAATTGGCTTCTACCTCACAGGATTTTTTTGCCTTCTTCTGTCTTTTTTCAGCCTTACAAATGATATTATGTAAAAGCTGGCCCGAGATTCATTGTATTTTGAGATAATTAAATTAACATGTGCAGATAAATCCCTACCACTCCTTTTCTGCAGAATAAACTTTGGCACATGTTATAAATTATGTTAATATGTATAAAGTGTTTGGAAATTGACAGAGATACAGCTCATGGTGTGAAATGAGTAGTAAGATAATCAGATATATAAAAAAAGTCAATCCACAGTATGCACTATTCATATGTTAGCCCAAGGGTCTCGAACTCGGCCAGATATATGGGCCACGCATAGAAAAAAGTTCCAGTTGACAGGTATATCAAATACGATACAATAAAGGGCATCTCAACGTCCCCTCTACTGGCCATACAGCAGAGAAAAATATTCTCATTGGGAATATACCTTTAAAGAGGTCATTATGTGCTTGTTGTAAACAAAAAATGAGTTGATATAAGATAAAAAACATGTCCTCAAATTCTGAAATAAGTAATTTAAAATAATAAAATCAAAGCTCCATGCTTTGCAGTCCAGACATGCTTTATTTTTTGTGGCCTGTGGATGCCATATCTATAATGCCATTGTAACCTTCCATAATATTCCATGCAGAATGTAGAATTTTCAAACCCTCCAAAATATACAGTATTTTTCGCTTTATAAGACGCACCCGATGATAAGACGCACCCAGATTTTAGAGTAGGAAAATAAGAAAAAAATATTTTTCATCAGATCCTCATATCAGATCCCCAAAAAATTTCAGGACATCACATCAGGCTCCCATATCATCCCTCCATGTCAGACCCCCATCAGACCTCAGATCAGCCCTTTCAGACCCCCATCAGACCTCAGATCAGCCCTTTCAGACCCCCAACAGACCTCAGATCAGCCCACTCAGCCCCCATCAGACCTCAGATCAGCCCATCAGCCCCCATATCAGTCTACTCTGCCCCTATCAGACCTCAGATCAGCCCATCAGCCCACTGTGCCCCCATATCAGCCCACTCTGCCCCATCAGACCTCAGATCAGCCCACTGTGCCCCCATATCAGCCCACTCTGCCCCATCAGACCTCAGATCAGCCCACTGTGGCCCCATATTAGCCCACTGTGCCCCTATATCAGCCCACTGTGCCCGCATTAGACCTCAGATCAGCCCACTGTGCCCCCATATCAGCCCACTGTGCCACCATCAGACCTCGGATCAGCCCACTGTGCCCCCATCAGACCTCAGATCAGCCCATCAGCCCCCATATCAGCCTACTCTGCCCCTATCAGACCTCAGATCAGCCCATCAGCCCACTGTGCCCCCATATCAGCCCACTGTGCCCACATTAGACCTCAGATCAGCCCACTGTGCCCCCATATCAGCCCACTGTGCCACCATCAGACCTCAGATCAGCCCACTGTGCCCCCATATCAGCCCACTGTGCCCCTATATCAGCCCACTGTGCCCGCATTAGACCTCAGATCAGCCCACTGTGCCCCCATATCAGCCCACTGTGCCCCCATTAGACCTCAGATCAGCCCACTGTGCCCCCATATCAGCCCACTGTGCCCCTATATCAGCCCACTGTGCCCGCATTAGACCTCAGATCAGCCCACTGTGCCCCCATATCAGCCCATCAGCCCCCATATCAGCCTACTCTGCCCCTATCAGACCTCAGATCAGCCCATCAGCCCACTGTGCCCCCATATCAGCCCACTCTGCCCCATCAGACCTCAGATCAGCCCACTGTGCCCCCATATTAGCCCACTGTGCCCCTATATCAGCCCAATGTGCCCACATTAGACCTCAGATCAGCCCACTGTGCCCCCATATCAGCCCACTCTGCCCCCATCAGACCTCAGATCAGCCCACTCTGCCCCCATATCAGCCCACTGTGCCCCTATATCAGCCCACTGTGCCCGCATTAGACCTCAGATCAGCCCACTGTGCCCCCATATCAGCCCACTGTGCCCCCATTAGACCTCAGATCAGCCCACTGTGCCCCCATATCAGCCCACTGTGCCCCTATATCAGCCCACTGTGCCCGCATTAGACCTCAGATCAGCCCACTGTGCCCCCATATCAGCCCACTCTGCCCCCATCAGACCTCAGATCAGCCCATCAGAATAAAATAAAAAGCTCTCTTACCTCTCCTGCGCTATGGCTCCGCTACGGGTCCGGCGCTCCTCTGTCTTCTCCTGCCGGCACTGCACTGTCACCTGACTGTGTGCAGCATCAGGTCAGAGTGCGCGCACTACGTCCTGACGCTGTATGCGGTATCCCGATCCCGGCACCTATTACATACTAGTGAGCGCTTCCATAATGGAAGCGCTAACTAGTATTCGCTTTATAAGACGCACGGCCATTTCCCCCTACTTTTGGGGGGAAAAAGTGCGTCTTATAAAGCGAAAAATACTGTAAGTATTTGATACACTGGCGATTTTGCAAGTTTTCCCACCTACACTTCAACTGTTAGAGACAGAATCTAAAAAAAATCCAGAAAATCACATTGTACGATTTTTAAATAATTAATTAGCATTTTATCATTTTATTGCATGAAATAAGTATTTGATCACCTACCAACCAGCAAGAATTCTGGCTTTCACAGACCTGTTAGTTTTTCTTTAAGAAGCCCTCCTACTCTGCACTTATTGCCTTTATTAATTGCACCCGTTTGAACTTGTTACCTGTATAAAAGACACCTGTCCACACGCTCAATCAATCACACTCCAACCTCTCCACCATGGCCAAGACCAAAGAGCTGTCTAAGGCCCCTTTCACACCTGCAGCGCGGGGCTCCGGCAGGCTGTTCCGGTGGGTGAACAGCCTGCTGGATCCATGCTGCCACAGGTGCACGTGTGGGGCCGGAACTGCGCTCATGCCCCATTCACTGTAATGGGGACGGGCCACGAATCCGGCTGCAGCATGGCAACCCCTGCTGAGAGGCGGCCAGAACGAAAATACAACATGTTGTACAGAATTGTAGACCTGCACAAGGCTGGGATGGGCAATAGGTAAGCAGCTTGGTGAGAAGGCAACAACTGTTGGTGCAATTATTAGAAAATGGAAGAAACACAAGATGACTGTCAATCTTCCTTGGTCTGGGACTCCATGCAAGATCTATCCTCGTGGGGTAAGGATGATTCTCAGAAAGGTCAGGAATCAGCCCAGAACTACACGGGAGGACCTGGTCAATGACCTGATGAGAGCTGAGACCACAGTCTCAAAGATTACCGTTAGTAACACACTACGCCATCATGGAATTAAAATCCGGCAGGGCATGCAAGGTCCCCCTGTTCACGCCTGCACATGTCCAGGCTCGTTGAATAGGTCTGCATCCGTGATGCGGTAAACAAATGATCGGGACTAGTTCCCAGCCGGCACCAGTTCGTATGGATGAGCCCTTACATAATGCATTCTTGAAAAAAAAACAACTTTTTTTTGTGGTCATTTTTTTTCTATTTTACTGGCGACGATCTTTTCATGGGGTACAGAAGATTTTTTGATTGTTTGATATTATCATATTTTTTGTTGGGGGGGGGGTGTTGACCATAAAATAGCTGCTTTTTTTAAGGTGTTCACCTGATGGGGTAGATCATGTGATATTTTTATAGTGCAGTTCATTATAAACACAGCTATACCAATTATGTCTTTTTTTAAGTTTACACAAAAAAAGCATTTTTAAAACAAAAAAAATCATGTTTTTGTGTTGCCATTTTCTGGAATCAACACATTTTTTTAAAATGTTTCTCGAGATGGTCTTGTATGGGGGCTCCTATTTAGCAAGATGAGGTGATGTTTTCATTGGTACCATTTTAGGGTAAATACATTTTGATCATTCAATTTTACGCTTTTTGGGAGGTGACAAAAAATGCCTGTTCTGGCACCGTTTTTCTTTGTTTATTTTTTTTACAGCGTTCACCTGACAGAGTAATAATAATAATAATCTTTATTTATATAGCATCAACATATTCTCCAGCGCGTCACAATCAGGGGGTTCAAGTACAAACAAAGTCATGAATAACATAGCATCAAACAGGTCAACAATTAAAACGAGAGGAATGAGGTCCTGCTCGCAAGAGCTTACAATCTATGAGGAGATAGGGGGAGATCATGTCATATTTTTACAGAGCCTGTCGTTACTACATGGCGATACCAAATATGCCTATTTCTTATTTTTGTTCAGTTTTGCACACGGCTGTAATTTTAGTCCACATCCGATCCTCACTTTTTGTAAGTCCGATGCAGACCCATTCATCTCAATGTACTGTCTGTTCCGCAGCAAAAAAAAAATAAAAAATAGAACATGTACCATTCTTGTCATTTTGTGGACAAGGATACAAGTGCATACTTACAGAGCTGTCCTATTGAAGTGAATGGTATGGTTTCTTGTAATTACACCTGATCATCGCTGTGATGTCAACATCAGGTAAACAATGAAGGAAAGGCTGCGCTTGCACGGTGTGCAGCCTTTACTTCAACCAGCTGATCAGCGGGGGTGCCGGGTTTTGCGACTTTTTTCCAATCTATTTATCTAGATGTGCCTTTTTTACTTCTGAATTTGTCTAACTTCTATTTCACTCCAGGGCTGGCGTACTTTTCTTCGTCAGGTTTGAGTGGTGAAGTGCGACTTTTTTTGTATTAAAAATTTTACTTTCGGGTAGATGCGCACCTTTTTTCCATGCACATACTAATTAGCCCAGTCTACGTGAATATGAACCTGTCTAAGGCTACTTTCACGCCAGCGTTTTTGCTGGATCCGTCATGGATCAACAAAAACGGTTCCATCATGATAATACAACCGTCTGCCGTTATGCACGGATCCGGTTGTATTATCTTTTAAATAGCCAAGACGGATCCGTCATGAACACCATTGAAAGTCAATGGGGGACAGATCCGTTTTCTATTGTGCCTGAGAAAACGGATCCGTCCCCATTGACTTACATTGTGAGTCATGACGGATCAGTTTGGCTCAGTTTCGTCATTTGGACACCAAAACGCAGCAAGCAACGTTTTAGTGTCCGCCTCCAAAGCAGAATGCTGACTGAAGCAAAACTGATGCATTCTGAACGGATCCTTTTCCATTTAGAATGCATTAGGACAAAACTGGTCAGTCTTGAAAGCGTTTTTGCAAATCCATGATGGATCCTGCAAAAACGCTGATGTGAAAGGAGCCTTACTGAAAACAACCACCAGAGGTCAGACTAATAACAATACACCAAGTTAATTCATCAACGGCTGTGCGACTTTTAATAAATACTCGGCAAAAGACCGACAGCCAAATCAAATATGCCTGTCTAATTTTACGCCTAAAAATAAGTGAGCTTGATAAATGTGCCTCATAGTGTATTGTGACTGTCAGTATTACACTGATAACTGCCTATGAGACCCAGCCTGGGAGCTGGGCCTCAGAGGCCTCTGTAGCTTGCAGGTAGGGTTGCCACCTTTTCCAGCAAAAAATACCGGCCATGTCAAGCCACACCCCAAAGGGGGTGTGGTTGTAGGGGCATGGTTTAACACGATTGTTAAGTTGCTATGTCATATTGTGCCTCCCACTATTAATAGTGCCCCCATTAGTGCCCCGCAGTAATATTAATGCCTCCATTAGTGCCCCGAGAATGGATAATGCCCCCCATTAGTGCCCCAGTAATAGTAATGCCTCCATTAGTGCCCCCAGATTTAATAATGCCCCCATTAGCGCCCCCAGAATTCATAATGCCCCCATTAGTGCCCCCCAGTAATAGTAATGCTTCCATTAGTGCCACACAGGATTAATAATGCCCCCATTAGTGCCCCTAGTAATAGTAATGCCTCCATTAGTGCCCCCCAGAATTAATAATGCCTCTATTAGTGCCCCCAGTATTAGTAATACCTCCATTAGCGCCCCCAAAATTAATAATGCCCCCATTAGCACCCCTAGAATTAATAATGCCCCCATTAGCGCCCCCAGAATTAATAATGACCCATTAGTGCTCCCCAAAATTGATAATGTCCCCATTAGTGCCCTCAATAATAGTAATGCCTCCATTAGTACTCCCAGAATTAATAATGCCCCATTAGTGCCCCTAGTAATAGTAATGCCTCCTTTAGTGCCCCCCAGAATTAATAATGCCCCCATTAGTGCACCAGTAATAGTACTGCCTCCATTAGTGCCCGACATAATTAATAGTGTCCCATTAGTGCCCCCAGTTATAGTAATGCCTCCATTGGTGCCTCACCTCATCCATTTGATCGTGCCACTGTGAACATTCCCTGCTTACTTGAAGCCTAGGACAGGATCCGTGCTTCAGCACGATGACGTCTCACAGGTCCTGTCCTACACATCCAGTCATGGATCGATACTAGGGAGGCTCGTCCCCATCTGCCATTGGCTGGGGGGCCATTTCCAGGCTCGGATAACCCCTTTAACTAAACTATAAATGGCTGCAATACACATCACAACCACTGGGTAGTGAGTGCTCCACATTTAGCTAATTGATTCAGCTTTGTGTTTAGAGCTGGCTTCACATATGAGATATTTATTGGCAGACCACTGGCAGACCTAGCTAACTTTGGTGAGATCTGTTGAGAATCTTAAAGGGGTTTTCCGAGTTATATATATTGATGACCTATCCTCAGGATAGGTCATCAATATCAGTTCGGTGGGGGTCCGACACCCGGCACCCCCGCCGATCAGCTGTTTGAAGAGGAGGTGCGTGCCGTATCATCGCTGCCTCCTCTTCATTGTTTACATGCTGGCCGTAACGGGGTAGTGGTGAGTAGGTGTAATTACACCTAACCACCCCATTCATTTCTATGGGAAGAATCGCTTCCATACAAGTCTATGGAAGCGATTCTTCCCATAGAAATGTCCTGAGGATAGGTTATCAATATACATAACTCGGAAAACCCCTTTAAGTGTGCAAAAGTCTTACAGATAAGAATAAAGGAACACTAAATCCAGAATCCAGCAGCGCTCCGGCCCCACACATGACAAACATTGAAACAAGACACAGACATACATACAAACATACAGACATACATACTCACATACTCCAGCAGAACGTCTTCACGCGCCTCCTGCGCGCAGTGATGACGATTCCCCACAGCGCCCTCTGCTGGGCGCAGTGGGGAAACGTCATAGCTGCGCGCAGGAGGCGCGTGAAGACATGCTGCCGGCGTCCCTGGAGTATGTGAGTATGTATGTCTGTTTGTATGTTTGTATGTATGTATGTATGTATGTATGTAGCCGGATCCGGAATGAACCCCCATTGTAAATCAATGGAGGACAGATCCGGATTACTGGTGTGTCCACACCAAACGGATCCGTCCCCATTGACTTGCATTGGGGGTCATTCCGGATCCATCTTGGTGCGGATGCCTGGACCGGAGAGCAAACCGCAGCATGCTGCGGTTTGTTCTCCACTCTGAAGACGGAACGGAATGCTTTCAGGAGCATTCCGTTGTCTTCAGTTCAGTTTTGTCCCCATTGACAATGAATGGGGACAAAACTGAAGTGTTTTTTTCCGGTATTGAGCCCCTATAACGGAACTCAATACCGGAATTTAAAAACGCTAGTGTGAAAGTAGCCTAAAATGTGATACAGATACAGAGATAAGGAGCTGTGCAATGTGTACATGCACTCCTGAGCGGCCACTGCTGAGATAAGAGAGGTGGGGGAGGTGCTGCTGTCATTCAGTCCCCACTACTGAAATAAGAGAGGTGGGGGAGGTGCTGCTGTCATTCAGTTCCCACAACTGAAATAAGAGAGAAGGGGTACTGCTGTCATGCAGTCCACCATCCCCCTTAGGCCCTTTTCACAGAAGAGAGTTTTCTGTCCAGATGAGATGTGTGTGGTGAATGTATCACCTCCAGACTGAATCCCCATTCCTTTCAATACTCTGTATACATCAGCGTCAGTTATCATCTTTGCGTTCAGAAAAAAAATCGCAGTATGTTCTATATTCTGCGTTTTTCATGCTGCCCTGGCTTCATAGAAGTGAATGGGTCTTGTGTGAACAGGAGTTATCCGGATGCAATGCGGATGGTTACTAGGAGATGCAATTTGTTAGGCTTCAGTTTTTTTATTTGCAAAAAAAAACCCACATACAATTGGGAAGAAAAAAAAACCCGAACGCAATCGCAAACAAAACTGATAGAACTTGTGTGCAAAATCATCAGTATTTTCCTGAACAGACCCTGACACAATCTATATCACTCGGGTGAACGAGGCTTTACTCCAACATTGATCTGGCAGCGGGCTTGAGTTACTAAGAGCTGTATTATACCACTCAGTTAGGGCTCATGCACACTGTGTGCTGGCTGGGCCCATGCTGTGGACTGCAAATTGCAGTCCGTAATACATGGGCACCGACTGCATGCCCACCGTCTGCAAACGCGGACCCATTCACTTGAATGGTATCCACAGTCTAGACCCCAGAAAAGTAGTGCATGCTCTACTTTTTTGCTGTGCGAAGGCACAGACAGAAAATCCACAGAAGCACTCTTTCCTTCCTGTCAATTGCTTACTCGTCAGTAAAGGACAATTACATGCAGCGATCTCTTCCACAGTATGAGGAGGAATTATCGTTAATACCATCGCTCGTCCGCATACAGAATCATTGTTTGCTGGCAGCAGAGTGTTCATACTGCACGATCCTCTGCCAACAAACCATGATTTTTGTGTCCACATGAACCTGATGAAAAAACTTGCTCACCGGGCAATCAGCGGCACCATTGCACAGGCAGATTATCGCTAAAGAACATTTGTAAAAACGCTTCTTTTTCATTCGTAAAATCTGCCCGATGTCTTGCCCTTGTAATTCAGTCCTAAGGCTGCATTCACACAGTGCTTTCTTTTATTAGAAACTGTATGAAGAATGTAATTGTAATATTCAACATTCCAGTCTTTGTTCTTAGGGGCCAATGTTGTCTTCAGGGGATGGAGGTGTCTGGTAGCAGCTGCAATTCCACTTTCCCCATTCAGAATACAAGCCGGGCATGCATTTATTATATGGGTTTATGGGGGTAGGAAGGAAACTCCTGCAGCACCTCCCCCTCTCTTATCTCAGGAGTTTATAGGGTAGGAAGGAAAAGCTTTAAAGGGTTGTTCCCATCTTAGACAATGGGGGCATATCGCTGGGACCCGCACCGATATTGAGAACGCAGCCACCCTCCATTCATTTCTATAGGAGCAGCGGGGAGCTGCGCCTGGTGGTGGCCAGACCCCGGGAAACCCGGTGTCCTCCAGACGCTGCACTCCCGCTCCGTTCTCAATATAGGTGCGGGTCCCAGCGGTGGGGTATCCTAGCGATATGCCCCCATTGTCTAAGATGGGAATACCCCTTTAAGATGAATAACCATTTGTCCAAATACCATCTGAAGTGTATGGTCAGTTTTCCAAGGCATTTGAATTACAGTTTATTCCACTTTCAGGGCCGGTTTTAGACAAAATGTGGTCCTGGGCAAAATCATAAGTGGGGCCCCAAATCTACACCACTAGACCCTCCCTCACCCGGCCACTTGCAGGCATACACAACCCCTCTCTCCCAATGTACCTCCACAAGCTCCAGTGTCCATGCAGAAAGAAAGCTCTGTCCTATACATTTGGTCATGTGACCATTAACCTCTCTGGAGCGGAGCAGGTGCCACAGCAACCGGATACCTGCTGTCTCATACAGCAGGCACCGGAGGCAAGTGTCCATGATCTGCGGTAATGTTGACCTGGACATTTAACCACTCAGATGCAATGGTCAAATATCACCACAGCATCTGAGAGACTTAAAAAGCGGAAGCACAGGCTTCCTGTTCAGATGCACTTTCCGCCAGCGGAGATCGAGAATGCACCCTGTTCTAAAAATGAGATGCAGCATGTACTAGGCTTCCAGGCTCATTATTAGTATATCCCAGTTCAGGCCACCAGGTGGCAGCACTGAACTGTGATATAGTGATTTCTATACAGAATAATGGAGCAATTTCCATTATTCTGTATAAGCTGCAATCTGATGATTTCAAGTTGTGGTCCTCTTGGGAAGCTAACAAAAAGTTTTAAAAAAAAAAAGGAAAAAAGTTTTGAAAATGAAATAATAAAATAAAAATTCAAATCACCCTCTTTCCCCAAAATAAAAAAATTACATCATGGGCAATGCCGCCAGCTAAAACACCCGTACTATTAAAATATTTAAAAAGTCAGCCCATATGGTAAATGACGTAACAGAAAAAAATAAAAAAAAAGGTCAATTTGACGTTCCCAAGACAATTGAATAAAAAGTGATCAAGTCATACACACTCCAAAATGGTATTGTCAAAAGCAACAGATCGTCCTGCAAAAAATGAGCCCCCACACATCCCTGTAGACATAACTATAAAAAAAAAGTTATGGGGGTTAGAATATAGCAATGAAAAGAAAAAAAAAGTTTTCCAGTGAGTCCTAACTTTTTTAGCACTGATTGAGGCTGGGCTTGCTGCAGTGAGCAGACCTATAGAGCTCTCGAGCGGGGGTGCTGTAAGTGGTGCCATCTTTCCCAACAAAAAATACTAGCCAAGTTTGGCGTGGATTAACACGGGTGTAATTTGATTATATTTTACGTTTTGCTCTAATTTTTTTTTCAATAAAATCAAACTTTTCACTGTTATCAATACCCTGTGTATTTAAGTTTTATTTAGCCTTTATTTCTGAAATGTTTTTGCTGGGATTCAAACTCACAACCATCTACATTAATGGCAAGGACCTTAACCACTGAGCTATAGAGCTCCATGTTATAGTGCCCTAAATGTATTATGGCTAAAAATTGCAGTAGTAGTTTCCATTCATATATATCAGAAGTATCCTCTTATAAATATAAAATTATACTTGTGCTTTATATGAATACCTAATACATGAGAAACTACTATGAGGTTTTTCTGCCATAGTTTAACATTGAGCTCTATAGCTCATTGGTTAACATTTTTGCCTTTAATGTAGATGACAATGTTTTAATGTAGACTGACAATGCTTGGGGATACCCCCTTCATATTTATAGCGCAGATTCCATATAGCGACACAGCCATATATGGAGTTAGAGCAGGGACGGTAACTTCCTTTCTAATTTCTATAGAGCACCTCATTCATGGTTCTCTAGAAAATCCCTCACTGGTGTCCCAACTCAGTCTTAAAGGGGTTGTCCCATTAAGACAAATTATCCTCTATCTACAGGGCTACTGGGGTCCCTGTTGATCACAGGAAAGGATGCTAGTGCTCCCCAGTCTGAATGGTGCAGTGGTAACACATGCGCACTGAGCTCCATTTAGCTATATGAGGCTGCTGAAAATAGGTGAGCGCTTGTACTCGGCTATCTCTTGCAGTCCGATTTTCATGACTGGACCGCTATTCTTGTGATCGGCAGTTGAACCCCCACTGATTACTTATCCCTACACCAGTCTTGAACTTCTGTGTGCCAGAGTGAGATGCGCCTAGCTTATTAAGAGGCAGATGACTCTTAATAAATTAGGCACATCTCAGGCCCTCCGTGCGCCAGACTGTTAAATCTATGACAATTTGAGTTGTATTAGACTTGAGTTATAATTTACGCCAGTTTCTGCAGTAAATAATAGTAAATCAAGTAGAGTTTCCGTCCTTCCCCTTTCTTAACTACTTTGGGATAGTGTTGAGAAGCAAATAAGCTGGCAAATTATGGTGAAAATATGGCATGCAGCATAATTGCAACTTTTCATCGTCATTATTGTACACATATACTTCATAATGCGGTTTTCCTACAGAAAAAGCTGAGAGGGGATCCAAAAAGAAGAAAAAGTTTAATAAAATATCAGGGAAGTGAAAAATGAAAGTCTAATAATCTAGGTGACATAGCAACAACTGTAGATATTGAGCAGTTGGCAGGAAGAAATATGGCAGCCATGCTGTGGTGATGTCAGAGTGCAGTGATCTAGAACAGGTCCTCTGTGTGACATGACAATGCATAGGAATCTAGAAAACATGTGTTATGTGTCATCTCAGCATCATTTTCTTGCATTTACACCTTAGCGGTGGCTTAATTTTGACTGTGGAGGAGCAAAGTAGATCATTTTTTTGTGTTTACTTGTTGCGTTTTTTTTTTTTGTTTTTTTTTCACTGAACCTTTCATCAAGGACAAATAACATTGGGGCCATGTGAAGATATACTTTTCACACAGACCTCTAGAGATGAGTTCCCAGGAGCTGTGTCAGCTAAATGCTGACAACAACATGTGGCTCAGACAATTGGACAACGAAGATAAGCAACACTTTCATGAGCAGTCAGTCCTTTAGTGAGGACAACTCGTCTAAATTCAAACAGGACACATGGGTGCATCTATTTCATCTGGTGATAAATGAAATTTTAAAGAGTTTTTGTCCACCTTCTGGCTACTGTTCACCAATGTGTATGTAAGATGATTATATGGCACTTATTAACAAAGGGGGGAATTTATCACGCCTTGCACTCCAGTAGTCCCAGGATAGGGCTTTGAGACTTGGAGCTTAGGGTAGGTTCACACTAGCGTTGAGCCATTCCGTTATAGGTTCCGTTTATAACAGAATATAATGGAATGCCTTTAAGAGGCATTCCGTTTTGATCCGTCACAATAAAAGTCTATGAGCAATCATAATGAATCCGTCTGGTTTCCATTATGCAGAACGGAAAAAAAAGTCCTGTCGACAGTGTATGATACAGCTTCTGCTCTATGCTAATAATGTACAGAAATACTTCCATTCTTCTCCATATCCTCATCCATTTCTAAGTCAAACTATTCTTATAGAAAGACTGAGATCTGCTCAAAGAAGAGCTGCAAGAGACAGGCAACATCATAATGTCTCCAGAGTCAGATTTCCCCCACAGCAACCAACATTAGCCAGGGATAGAAGCCACTCTCCATTAACATCTGAGCTGCCCCAAGAACCATGATGTAATGGGGAGCTGGCAGCGTGCTCCCTCCCTACAGCACTGCCGGTCTCCCGAGTCGGTTCAGGAGCGGGGAGGCGGCCTGTGTCCTCGTCTCCATGGCGGTAAGGGGGGAGGAGGAGGCGGCTGCCGACACGGCCGGCGTCCTCGTATCCCTAACAACCCAGGGGTGGGGAGGGGAGGACCCGGCGAAGCACGCTTCACAAGTGGTGGGGTTCAGTTCAGGACTGCACTTATCCCTGAATTGTGACACATGACCAACTCAGGAGAGCAGCTGTCAACCACCTCTGAATTCCGCCAACCTCGCCCTATACCACAGAGCCGCTGGACCAGGGAGAAACAACCACCCTGCAGGTCTCTGATAGGCTCAGAATGCCTATTTAACATCCTGCTGCAGGGGATGGGCACAATGAGGAGACCACAGGCCATACCACCGCCAGAGCCCCCTACATCAGCGCTGCAGGGTATGCCCATGCAGGCAAGAAGGCAGCCTAGCCCAAGCTAGAGGACGCAGCAACCTGAAGCCATCCCCACAAGTACCATCACATGGCAGAAGTCATATGTCATCTGTATGCTTGACTACACCCGGGGTGAGCAGATGACATCACAACCCTGCGGACATATATTTCACTAGACCTGCATCGCTTATAACAACCCCTGCTGTCCTCTGTGTCACTAGTTAAGCAACAAAGATCTACAGCTTCTGTTATCACCACCAAGGCAGAAGAAATCTGTACACAGAGCCTTATAATGTAGAGTTGCCACGATACCAAAATTTTGATTTGGTTTCGATACCATAAAAAAGTATTGCGATACTCGATACCACTGGATACCACGTGAAAAAAATAAAACTCCAAAAAAGACGCGTGCATTCCGCATTTTATGGAACATCTGGCCCATAATAGAACAGTCCTATCCTATTTTTTGGGGAGACAAGGTGACTAAAAAATGGCAAATCACGCGTTTTTTATTTTAATTTTTTTGGGTGTTACAGCATTCACCACATAGGAAATATTTTTTTTCTATTTTTATAGTTTGGACTTTTGAGACGTGGCGATACCTAATATGTTTATTTATTTATTGTTTATATATTTTATATGTAAAATTGGGAAAGGGGGGTTTAACCCCTTCCTGCCCAGCGCTGTAAATGTCGATGCCGGTGCATTAACCCTCAATGTGCCACGGTCAGAGCTGACCAAGGCACATGCGATGCGGGCGGTGGGAAGGGGTGTCCATCGGGTCCCCGTGCTGTTGTGACGGGGACCCAATGGCTTAGATGGCAGCCCAATGTCTTCCTTAGGCATCGTGGCTGCCATCCCTGCGAGCCTGTAAGATCCAGCCCCCTGGATCTCACAGGCAGAAGACTGTAAGTGTATTATATTGAGTAATACACTTACAGCCAATGCATTACAATACAGAAGTATTGTAATGCATTGTAAAGGGGATCAGACCCTCAAAAGTTAAAAAAGTGTAAAAAAAAAAAAAAGTGAAAAAAAATAAAGTTTTACTAAAAAAAAGTTTCAAGTTAAAAAAAGCGTCCTTTTCACAAAATAAAGTAAAAAAAAAAAATAGACATATTAGGATTGCAGCTCCCTGTCATACAGATCGTGGGTCGGCTATGTGATTCTGCCACCAGCACCCGCCTCCTGTACTTGTATTAATGGTTTAGCTCTCTTCATTGGTGGCACAATGGCCACAGCCCCTCCTCCTCCTCCCCTCTCACTTCCCATTCGTGGCAGTGGCAAAAGCAGCACAGGGGGGAGGGAGGGACTGCTTCCTTTTCCTCTGTGCTGCTGAGGGAACATGGAGTGCTGAAAGCAGCGCGCACCAGGTTCTCTGATACTAGGCTGTGCAGTAGCGCAGCCTAGTATCGGTAAATGGTAAATCCCGGTATCGAATCGATACCGGTACAAAAGTATTGATTGGGTATCAATAATTCGATACCTGATGCAACCCTATTATAATGGTGCAGCCACAAAATCCTCAAAGCGGGCAAGCCAGTCAGATAGGCTTGTTTGAAAAATTACTCTCAACTTGCCGCTCCTGGTCCAATGGTGCCCCAGTCTCCTCTGGGCCATGTTTAAAACTGTATGATGCAAGGTTTCCTAGAAACACTATGTATGCAGGGCCTATGTGATGTTTTATGTTTATTACATAACGCTACGAGCAACAACTCCATATTTTATCCTGAATTAGCGTTCATACATACGACCCATTATACCAGCTTCCTCTCTATCATGTCTCTCTTCACTGGACACTGATGACATCACACACAGCGGCCCTGATACAGCGGCTCTGAAATTCTAGAGTCAGAGTTTAGTTCCTGGATGATTCATCCGATGCCCTCATGCATCCTCTCCGAGACACTGGCTTAGCCAGAACTTGGGGACTTTCTCTCCTACAGACATTGGGGGAGATTTATCACAACTGGTGAAAAAGAAAAGTGGCTTAGTTGCCCATAACAGCCAATCAAGAATCCACCTTTCATCTTTCAGACCTCGTTTGAAAAATGGTAGGTGGAATCTGATTGGTTGCTATGGGCAACTAAGCCAGATCTACTTTACATGTCCCCTCATAGATTCTGACCACCAAACTAAACTGGAGGTGTCACCACTGGCGTAACTATAGGGGGCGCAGCGGTTGCAATTCTGACCGGGCCCCTAAGCCAGGGGGACCCAGAGGGCCCCCCTTGGCAGTAGTCCTCTACTTTTCCCTTTATAAGATGCACTGCATCTTATAAAGGGAATACTAGTGAGCGCTTCCATAATGGAAGTTCTCACTAGTATGCAGGAGGAGGGGGAGAGAAGCGCTGTACTGTACTTACCCCCTCCTCCTGCTCTCTCTTCCTGGGGCCCGCTCTGCTGTGTCCTGGCTGCCTGCAGCGTCAGGACATATAGAGCGCACTCTGACCTGACGCTGCAGGAGGTCAGGTGACTGCAGCGTGGGCCCTGAGAAGAGGTGAGAGGCGGGGAGACAGCCTGACTGGGAGAGGAGCGACAGAGCAGAAGAGGTAAGTTTATTTATTTTATAGTCTGATCTGAGGTCAAATATGGGGTTTGAAGGGGGGGTCTGATTGGGGGTCTGAAGGGAGGTCTGATTGGGGGCCTGAAGGGTCTGATTGGGGGTCTGAAGGAGGGTCTGATTGGGGGCCTGAAAGGTCTGATTAGGGGCCTGAGGAGTCTGATTGGGGGTCTGATTAGGGGCCTGAAGGGTCTGAAGGGTCTGACTGGGTGTCTAGAGAGGTTTAATGGGGGTCTGAAGATCTAATGGGGGTCCGATTGGGGGTCTGGAGGTCTAATGGGGTCAGATATGGGGGTTTGGAGGTCTAACGTGGGTTTGGAGGTCTAATAGGGGTCTTATATGGGGGTCTGGAGGTCTGGTCTGAGGTGTAATGGGAGTCTGGAGGTCTAATAGGCGTCTTATATGGGCGTCTGGAGATGGGGAGGTCTCATCTGGGGTTTGATATGGGGGTCTAATCTTAAAGGTAAGGAGGTGTTTTTTTTGTACTGGTGTGGTACATAGTAACATAGTAACATAGTTTGTAAGGCCGAAAAAAGACATCTGTCCATCCAGTTCAGCCTGTTTTCCTACAAGTTGATCCAGGGGAAGGCAAAAAAACCCTGTGAGGTAGAAGCCAATTTTCCTCACTTTAGGGGGAAAAATTCCTTCCCGACTCCAGTCAGGCAATCAGAATAACTCCCTGGATCAACGACCCATCTCTAGTAACTATAACCTGTAATATTATTACCCTCCAGAAATACATCCAGGCCCTTCTTGAACTCTCTTAGTGAACTTACCATCACCACCTCCTCAGGCAGAGAGTTCCATAGTCTCACTGCTCTTACCGTAAAGAATCCTCTTCTATGTTTATGTACAAACCTTCTTTCCTCCAGACGCAGAGGATGTCCCCTCGTCACAGTCACAGTCCTTGGGATAAATAGATGATGGGAGAGATCTCTGTACTGACCTCTGATATATTTATACATAGTTATTAGATCTCCCCTCAGTCGTCTTTTTTCTAAAGTGAATAACCCTAATTTTGATAATCTTTCTGGTACTGTAGTCACCTAATATAAGATCAGTATGTGAAAATGCTTGCTGCTTTTTTTGTAACCATTTAAATCAGTTTAAGAAATGGCTTTTGCTAAGGGGCATCTTATCATTAGGTAATTAATGCCTTTTAAAATGACTACTTAGTGTACTGTATGTGTCCAGGTTGATGGTTAAGACTTACAAAACACACTCGAATCATACAGCGGGGTGGATTGGCCATTGACTCTACAGGGAAAATCACAGTGGGCCATTGTGGTTATGATGTCATGAGGCCAGCTGCCTCCAAAAATTATTGAGTGGCTTTACATTCCAGGCCTGAATGTCACTGGAGATCCATACACTAGAAGACTTGGTGGTGCAGTACCACAACAATTAGCATAATAGCGCTACTCCTGTTGGTTGATAGGTTTGTGTATAGGGTGCTATGTACAACTATAAGGTTGTATGTGTAATAATAGTGTTTCATATATTGCTATAGGATTGTATATATAGTTCTTGTGTGCCATATCTTACTATAGGATTCTATGTATAGCTTATGGGTGTGCTGTCACAGGAAATGATTTCTGATTTAGAATTCATTAAATTGTATTCTGTGTCATATTTGTTAACCACCTACTTACTGTACTTTGCTACCATCTAGTAGTCCTTGTTATATCTGGTTTATGTAAGTTATCTATGGTTGTAATCCATTATGTCATTCATCTTGTAACTCCTCCTCTTCTGTGAGCTCAAATCCTGTGTCTTGCAGTCTTTTCCAGTTTGTCAGACATGTATCACAGAGATGGAGAGAGGATTTTCCTTTGACCTCTATAATCATTTCTCAAGTTACATTCAATAAATTACCTAAAGGCATATCCATTGCATCTCACTCACTAGATTTCTACATGCAACTAGTATCACTAGGGTAATGATTATAGCGAGTTCACTATCTTCTATTGCTTGTACAAGAGATTGCCACTCACACTCATCATAAAACTTCTGTCATGTACATCAGTTACAGAAAAATAGGGCTCTTTTTCTCACTATAAGACTATATGTAATGACTGAACTCCAGATATTACAATAGGGCTGTATATAAAATGATGGTGCTCCATATATGAGTACAGAGCTGTATATAAGGGTCGAGTAGCTCTGTCCTACTATCTTAAATGGGTATTCCAATGTATTTTGCATTAGTTCCACCCACCACCAACGTGGCTATGGTTAACGGTTTACTGAACCCACTTGTTTGTATTGGTCCTAACTGCTGCCTGTTTAGACCCACTTACAAGATTTTTTGATTTTTTTTCCAGGGCCTCTTTAAGTTCCCAGTCCACCCCTTCATAGGTTTATTCACCATACCATAGCCTCTAAAGGATTTATGTCATAATGTAAAACAATGTGGAAGTTAAAGGTCTTATCTAAGTTTAAACTTTTTTTTTTTTAACAGACTCATTCAGAGTAGTGGACCTATGGTGGGGTTCATACTTACTTGGTCCTCGATGCTGGGTTTTGGCTCCATCCCTACATGGCTGACTCTGGAGCAGGCATCCCCAAACTGCTGTTGTAAAACTACAACTCCCACCATGCCTTGCTGTTGGCCGATAGCTGTAGGCCGTCTGGGCATGCTGGGAGTTGTAGTTTTGCAACATCTGGAGGGCCGCAGTTTGGGGATGCCTGCTCTGGAGTAACTGGATATTTGGAGGGGGGGAACCCTGCAGCCAATCACTGACATGCTTTTTGTCACTGGGTCACGTACTGCACAGGTGACAGGTCACTGCTGAGGGTCAGTGGTTGGCTGCAGCAGTCAGGTGGCCCCTGTCAACAGGACCATGTGACCTGGGACCCATGGAGACAGCAATGAAGGGATGGAGCCGAAAACCCAGCAGCGGGGACTAGATAAGTACTGTATGAACTGTACTCTGCCACTCTGAAAGGGTCTGTTAAAAAAAGTTTAAACTTAGACAACCATTTTAGGCCTCTTTCACACTTGTGGAAGCATGTATCCAGCAGGTGAAGGGTGCCGCCGGATTCGTACTGCCGCAGGTACACGTGTGGGTCCGGAACCGCGCTCCGGCCCACACATGTAAGACACTGTGTTGAGGAGGAGGGGGGGGTTAAACTTACCTTTCCCTGCAGCTCCCGACCTGTCCCAGCAACGAGGAGGGAAGACGGCGCGCACAGTGGTACATTTCACCACAGCTCCACCTGCTGGAGGGAGGAGGGAGCTGACGGGAAAAGGTAAAGGGACGGATCCGTCATGAACTCCATTGAAAGTCAATGGAGGACGGATCCGTTATCCGACTATTGTGTCACACCGAACGGATCTGTCCCCATTGACTTGCATTGGGGGACATTCCGGATCTGTCTTGGTGCGGATGCCCAGACCGGAGAGCAAACCGCAGCATGTTGCAGTTTGCTCTCCGGTCTGGAGACTGGAAAAAAACAGAACGGAATGCTTGTAGGAGCATTCCATTCTCTTCAGTTCAGTTTTGTCCCCATTGACAATGAATGGGGACAAAACTGAAACGTTTTTTTCCGGTATTGAGCCCCCATGACGGAACTCAATACCGGAAAAAATAAAACGCCAGTGTGAAAGTAGCCTTAACCTCAACTCAGTTTTTATATTTATGGCATCAACCGTTTGAAGGCTTATGGTATGAATCTATGAAGGGGTGGACTAGTATCTTAAAGTGGCCATGGAAAAAAATCTAAAAGTGGCCTCATATTGTAGGTGGGTCAAAAGTGGCAGCAGGCAATTTTTTATCTTGGATAACCCCTTTAATATAAATCTTTTTTCTATCTAAATAGAGGCGAGGTATAATCCATCCCCTGTATCTCATTGTTTACTTATTTAATTAAGACCCTGTGGCATTTTAAATAATTCTATTTACTCTGTTTATTCACCAGCAGAAATGTCCTCATTCGGTGCTGAAAATTTCACTCCAGAAAAAAGCTAATAAGACTGTGTTAAAAATGTAATTGTTTTTATGGACGCATGGGGCACTTAATTAGAAATGACCTGCTGCACTTCGTAAGCAAGAAAACTCGTTTCTGTTAATGCTGTTTTGTTGTAGCGGCTGTTTGTGATGCTTAATTATTCATGATATTAGCATGTTTCTTTCTTTTATTTTTAACATTTTAGTTCACCCTAGAGCCAATTCGGAGACTTAATGGGATTACATTAGGAATTGCAGACCTGTCATTCTATCATGTCGCACGAGATACAATATATGCCTTATTATTTTCCACTTCAGGAAGTCAGTTATGGTCTACCAGCTCCATTAACCCTCATTGATATCATCATTGTCATTGCTAATTTTCAGAAGCATGCCTAAACACTGCCGTTCTCAGGCACATTATCGTACACATTATTCTAAAAAAATCTTTTATATGTTAAGAGAGAGTTCTATTTTTTTTATTTATTCATTTCTGGAGAGATGCAGTGTGAAGCTTGTGTTGTCACCTGTCTTTCACAAGCAGCAAGAACGTTACTTATTAAGGGCTTATTCACACAGGTGATCTGAAACTAGTCCATTTTCCATCTGGTAAACATGACCAAATTTTAAAATGGACTGTACTCAGATGGTGTCCACGTGTGGTCTTTTTTTTTCTCGCAGATCCACTTTCCAAAAAAGGGGTTGGCAGGGGCATGGTTTGAGTGCTGCCATTGATATCAGAGATTTATCATTTCACCAGTTCTCTGGTGTAAAAAATGACTGGAATCTACACCAGCTAAAAGTTGGTGTAGATTTCAGTCTAGGTACATGGACTGCTAAAAGAGGCGCCTAACTTATGATTAGATGTGTGCCTCTTCCTAAATTAGCCACATCCTCTGGTAGTGCAGGGGATATAAAAAAAAATGCTAATTTTGATATATGTCCCCCCAATGTCTGCCGTATGGTTCTTCGGTACATCAGTGTTTTTGAAGGCATTTTCTCCTAGAAGAAATGCTTGAAGGTTCCACTTCAAACCCAATTTTTAAAGAATGTACACAAAAAATGCTAAAACTAAAGAATCAGTACTCACCCCATTTCTCATCTGCTTCTTCCAGCGCTGATCTCCAATCTTTCCCACTGCTGTTTGTTTTCCTGGCTGCAGAGGGGACATTCTACGTACAGAGTTCTCCACTGCAGCCAATCACTAGCTTTAGTGGTGATGCCCCATGTATTGCTGAGGCCAGGGATTGGCTTCCTCAGTGACCTGTCAGTGGCAGGAGCTCAGCGCTGGAAGAAACAGGAGAAAAGGGGTGAGTATTAATTCTTTTGTTATTTTACCACATTTGCAGGGGATTCCTGAATCTTTATTTTTAACCCCTTTAAAAGATACCAAGATTCAAACCACTAAAACACTATTCATTGATGTCCCTACATACAGGGATATACAGTAGACACATAGCTACCAGAATTTAAGCCAGGGAGGAAGAAGATGCCTATTTTAGTAGGAATAGCTCTGTAAATTCAGACACTTTGATTTTTTGTCATATTAAAAGGGAACACTGTGATGGGCAGTGAGTAACTTGTGGCTTTGGGATGTAGGACTTGAAATAGTAATATCCAGATCTTGGAGCCTTGATGCTTATGGTGACAGTTCTGATAGCAGCTGGCTTCTATTAGGACGTTTTGTGTGGTCTGTAATTTAGTACAAGTGGAAAGGTCTGCCTTATACACAAGAGGAGTCCTGATGCCGTTTAACCCTTCTCCTGCAATGTCTGCTTATCACTGCATTGGTGGCATACCTCAAAACATATCCTATGCACGCACCTAAAAAGCATTATTAACGGGAAATGTATGTCATTCTTTAAATATGAAGCAGAGTAGTCTGAGATATTTCTGAAAACAAAGTGTGGTGAAGTGGTTTATAGGCTCCATTATTTCCTCATGTATCAGAGATGTTTTATACATGAGAGCTCCACATGTCGCCATTTTGAAGTCGGCCATTTTGGATCCAATTTTAGTTTTTGTCATTGGGAAAAGGGTCATGTGACACATCAAACTTATTGAGAACTTCACAAGAAAAACAATGGTGTGCTTGGGGGTTAGATCGGGAGACCTTGGGGCCATTCAACTTGCCCATGATGACCAATCCACTTTCCAGGAAACTGTTCATCTACGAATGCTCGGTCCTGATACCCATAATGTGGTGGTGCACCATCTTGCTGGAAAAACTCAGGGAACGTGACAGCTTCAGTGCATAAAGAGGGAAACACATCATCATGTAGCAGTTGAATGGCCCCCAAGGTCTCCCGATCTGACCTCCTTAGACTTTTATCTTTGGGGTCATCTGAAGGCAATTGTCTATGCTGTGAAGATACGAGATGTGCAGCATCTGAAACTACGGATACTGGAAGCTTGTGCTAGCATTTCTTCTTCGGTGTTGCTATCAGTGTGTGAAGAGTGGGAGAAGAGGGTTGCATTGACAATCCAACACAATGGGCAGCACTTTGAACACATTTTATAAGTGGTCAGAAACTTGTAAATAACTCATGAAAGAATAAAGTTACGTTAAAACCAAGCACATCATTGTTTTTCTTGTGAAATTCTCAATACGCTTGATGTGTGTGTCACATGACCCTCTTTCCCATTGAAAAAACTAAAGTTGGATCCAAAATGGCCGACTTCAAAATGGCCACCATGGTCACCACCCATCTTGAAAAGTTTCCCCCCTCCCATATACTAATGTGCCACAAAAAAGGAAGTTAATATCACCAACCATTCCCATTTTATTTAGGTGTATCCATATAAATGGCCCACCCTGTATATTGGAACTATATATGCACAAAACAGTAGTGTGTATTTTCTGGACAAAGACATTTTGGATATTTGATTTATATTTTACTATAATATATTAGTCCAGTTTAAAAATGATTGTTAAAGTGTGCATAGCATTTAAAGATTACTTCAGAGGTCAGCAGAATCAACCCTATTAACCCAGATACATTGCATGTTAGGGTTAACCCTGCTAATTAAAAGAATACCTGGAAGGTGAATATCCATTTCACCGATCCAGAGAAAACAAAGTTTAATTCCATTTACAAATAAGGCTACTTTCTCATCTGCATTTTTGCTGGATCCGTCATGGATCAGCAAAAACGCTTCTGTTACTGATAAGACAACCGACTGCATCAGTTATGAACGGATCCGGTTGTATTATCTGCAAAATAGCCATGATCCGTCTTGCTCCGCATACCAGAACACATTCAAAAACTCTGCTTGGCAGTCACTTTAACTGTCTCACCAGTGGGTTTTAATAACAGCCACTTTACAGAACTAACATTTTTTTGGTTAGGAAAAAAAAATCAAAGAGAGTGTTCCCTCTATGTCATATGCAGGTAGTGGGACAAGGGCTGCATTTGAGGCCTATTTAAAGTTCTTGCACATATGTTTTCAGTAGAAGAGTCACTGAGTTTTCAAAAAACTTTCGGTATGTCATTTTAAAAACTTTTAATCGGTGGGGGTCTGAGTGCGGAGACCCACGCTGATCACTAGAACAAGGACAGAGAAGTGAGAGGACGGAATTGAGACAGGCTTATAGACTTCTACTGAATATGTCTCCTGCAGAATATGTCTCCTCCTTCAAGCAATCGGTAAGGGGTCTCAGCACTCAGACCCACACAGATCAAAACTTTTGATACGTCTCTATAACATATCGAACGTTTTTGGAAAACTCAGTGACCCTTTAAGAAACCTGAAGGCCGAGAATAAACTTTTGGCCATTTCTTGATATGATAGTGGTGCAGTTCTCAAATCACTCCTGTTTGTTCCTGCATAAATGAGGTCCAAGGGTACGGACACCAGGGTCAGAATTTCCCCAGGAGAATGCTGCATGTGGATTTTTCACAAGTTTCGCTGCGGATGTGCATTGCAAAGGATGAAATTTGATGTAGAAAACTGCAACATAAATTGACATGCTGCTGAGCTAAAATCCATGCCGAAGGGAAATTTCCATTGCAGAATTCTTTTTTCATAGCGTGTAGATGAGATTTATTAAAATTTAATTCCCTTTGCTGGTACCGTAAATTGTTGCAGATTCGCCGCTAGCAAATCCACTGTGGTACCTCTGTAGGGTATCAGTCCCATGTGGATTTACAGACAGAAATGCACTATACCTACAATTAAGTACATAAAAGATTAAAAATTCTATTCATCCATTTACTAGCTGTGCATATGCTGTTGGTTTTAGCGAGAAATTCAAATAGTGTGTAAGATTTTAGGTAAAGTTTCAGGAAGGCTTTTTGACCAGTAGATGGAGCTATTCTTCCACTAATCATATGGAAAGCTGCACATTATGGAAACTTCTGTGAAAGAATATTAGTTATGTGGCACAGACATTAATCACAGTTTAATGGGAGCATGGTGTGTGTCACGAAATATAGCTGGATATACCAGAAGACATATAACATGCCCAGTTAGCAGGAAATAAGTGGGTGGAGACATAAACATTTATATACATTATGATTAAGGAATTCAGAGTGTACTCTAGTCATGTATATGTAAAGTCAAAAGTGCTAGATTAACAGGTTGGCCTTGGAAAAAAGACCATTAAGATCATGGGTACAGGGCCATATGACTAAGAGTCTAGGAAAATGAATAGAGCGTTTGATATGATGAAGTATGACAATTTGTCGTATAATCTCCCACCCAGGCTTTTAACATATACGAAGTCAGATCATTTATGGTACAACAATTCTGCTCAAGATTCAGTTGTATTGGATGAATAGAAATCGGTTTTATTAATTATCATTGAATTAGTCATTTTCAGACCTCATTATTCTCATTGCTGCTGTACTTTAAGCAGAAAGAGCCTACGTAGAGGAACAGATCTGATCATAGACAAAAAGATAAGGCGTCCTGCACACGATCATATCTGTTTTGTGGTTTGCAAATCGTGGACCCACCAAATACAGATGCAGTCCTTGTGTGTCCTGCAATTTCCACAGGGCCTACTGTAAAAAAAAGCCTACTCTAAATGGACAAGAATAGGACGGGCTCTATAATTTGCAGCCGGACAGATACAGATAGCACACGGACGACATCCGTTGTTTTCTTTTTTGCTGACCCATAGAAAGGAATGGGTCCGCGTGAGATCTGCAAAAAAAAAAAAAAAATGCGGATCGGACACAGACTTAAAATACAGTCATATGCATGAGGCCTAATTCTGTTTATTTTAGCAAGTGTTTGGGAAAATCTGATTGCTTTTCATCATTACACCATTCAAGCTTATTTTCAGCTTAGAATTGTTATATTTGGGTCAATTTAGAAATAAAATGATCATTTCTACACGAGAAAATCTTTACAATTTAGCAAAGTATAGTTTCATGTATGAGTTAGATAATCCTTGTAACCTATACTATGCCTTTGTTAAAGTATTTTTTAATTTATCAAAGGTTCCATGCCAAAACTGGCATACAACAGTTCGTGCAAGTGACATATTCTACAAAAATTGCAACTTTTAAAATTTTATGGTGATCATGACACTTTTGGAAAAATTAAGCGGGATTTTTTTCTAGTATATATGCTGCCAGAATATGTTCCAAATTTGTTAAGTGGCCTGCACTTCTAAGTCAGTTTCCCACATCGTCTTTCAGGACACTTACTAGTAAGACAGAGTTCTGCAGTCTTTATGACTACTCTATATTCCTGCTATATTCTTATGTTCTAGACCTGGTGAGGAACAGCCACAATCCCACCTCCAATCTCCCACGTTGTGGAAACATTTACATGAGCACTGCCTTCTTTAGGGTCCACTTTACAAGTCAAATAACATGTAAATGGGATCACTGGACGTATGGCTTTATTAAAGGGAACCTGTCAACACCCACTGAACTAGAGGAAGTGATGTATAGTAAGTGACGTTGAGTCCGGTTATGTGATTTTTATCTTCATAGTCACTTGCATTCTGATGCCATGCTCTCACAAACAAGCAGTAAAATGCATTGAGAGGACTCCCAAGCTCACACACATGATTGAGGAGTCCTCTCAATGCATTTTACTCAGCATCACTTATGCTGTACACTACTTACTCTAGTTTGGGGGTGTTTTGGAGCTGGTAGATTCCCCTTAATGGTAAAGAAATGTAGTAGAGACATACGTCTTTAGGTTGTACAGATGTAGATGGCTGATTTGTCACTATTCCAGATTTGCAAATTCAGTTTCCAGCTTTGTAATTTTATACAAAAAAAAATAGTCCAGATTTTTTTACAGTAGTTTCCTTGTCCAAATCACAGGGAAAGAGACTGTACAATATTTCACAAATTAATATATATTTAAAATAAAAAAACATAAAAAGTGAAGTGTATTTAGGAAATGCTGGCATTCTTTCAAATAATATTTTCTTCTTCTAGATATGTCCACTTTATCCTTAGCATTTATAGACACTCACTGCCTGTCACTATATACATTATCCCACTACTGTATGTTTAATGTGCCTGTGTCTCTAACCCTGATCCCTTGTATTTCTGGATTTCCTGACTCTGACCTAGTTTACTGTTCCTGTTCGTGTGCCTACTAATTGGTGGTGACGTCTTGGCTGCTGACTTCTGGTCCTGACCCTTTGGCTATGTTTATCTCTTGTCTGCTTCCTGGTACCACTGACCTTCACCTCTTTGGCTACACATTGACCTTCACCTGCTGATCCTGTTGCATTTCCCACCGATTAAAGTCCATCTTGTGGAA